>CM038112.1:42593967-42957666 GCA_001642375.2 Mentha longifolia | reverse complement strand
CTTATTTCAATTGTGAATAAAATCTGTAGACATAAAAGGAAAGTCTACTAGTGGTTGGGTGGTTGGTTGACAAGTCTAATCCATCATGCACCAAACTCTCTTAAATATTTGCTCTAATTTGTAAATAAATTAAATTGAAAATGAAGAAAAATCGACCGAATATTTTTCGTGGGTGAATAATACTCAATTTTACAAAATTGATTTATTTTCATGACATATTTAGTTGGCATTTGCTATGAAAAATAGGGGTAAAAAGCTTCTCTTAAATGCTTAATAATGACAAGTTTCTAGCCCCCTTTATCTAGATTTACAGAGAAAATTTCTAAACAGAAGAGACTAGTTTAATTTCCCACTTTCTACCCTTTTCACCAAAATCCAAAAAATAAAAGAAAGAAAAAGAAAGGGCTCAATTCTTTCTTTCTTTCTTCATTTTCAAGAATCTTGGCTTAGATAAACCTAGACATTATTGCAACAGATATGGAGAAAGACACAACAACCTTAGCCAAACTAGTGACTATCACACTAGCACCGTTGTCGAAGCCGCTTCCGGTGGGTGGGAGGCTGCCGCCGGGGATGGTGGCGCTGCCACCGGCCCCCGGAGTGCCCGGAGTTGAGCTGCCGCTGCCGCTGCACAAGTGGAGTAAAAAAGCATGTTATGTGACAGCAAAATGCTTAACTAACTTGGATTTAATATATTAAATAAAAGGGACATGACGTTGAAGAATGAGACAATATAATTATTATGTATAGACTATAGTACAATAATAAGAGACAACCAAGCACATTGATTAATAAATAGGGTGATAAAATAATTTATTGTGAAAAGGTATGATTTCTTTTTACTATTTGTGTAAATAAAAGGGTGATGAAATCAGCCATGATGGTCAACTAAGAATTAATGAATCCTTTTCACTAATTAATACATATATTTATTTATTTATTTTTGTTTGGTGGTGTAATCCTTGGACGCCTTTAGTAACCAACAAAAAGGCGAAACTATCTTTTTTATTAGAAATTTAGAATCATAAAAAAAAGGGCAATTTATGTACAACAAGTTTCATGGTATGGTTTATCTAATTATTGTAAACAGTTGAGTACTCGAGTAAATGATTATATATATTGAAAAAAAAAAAATCTTGAAAGAGAGAAAATGGGTTAACTTGCAATTAGTGTTAACATTAGGGGGCTAAATTAAAATCCATCTCAAGAAAACATTTTCTATGTCAAAACAAATTTCATTATCTACCAGAATTGTCTTTTCCTTTAAAGAATCAGAACCTTCTTCATTCAAGAAAACTGCTTTTGCAATGCACTCCAGTTTTTATTTGTATTTTCAAAATATTCAAAATTAACAAAACGGGACTTTGAATATGAACAACTTTGTTTTTGTTCAAAAAAAAATCAAAAAAACAAGAAGATTAAAAATCAAACCTGGGACTAGCCTGGTACACGCATCCACTAGCCACACCTGCAAATAATAGGCAAAAAAAAAAAAGAAAGAAACGAAAAATAAAAAAAAATGAAATAATTTTTTTGAAGATTTATTTTTTGATAAAAATTAAGTTGGTGAAGAACTTACTGGTGGGGCCAGTAGGGGAAACAGCAGCAGTGCCTTGAAAATCACAGGTTCCATTAGTTTGGCCTTTCCTCTGGTAATAACTATTAACAGCGTAGTTACAGTGATCTTTTACAGTGTTGGGATTGAAACAAGCTCCATTTTGAAGGATTGCTGAGCAATCAGCTCCTGATCCACAAGCATAGTCTATGTTTTTTTGGAGCAAGCTTTCACTCACCCCATTGTTGCACATGCAGTAGCTTCCATCTATAGAGAGAGAGAGAGAGAGAGAGAGAGAGAGAGAAGTTTCAAGATGGGAAAGAAGTGTTAGAAAATGAAAAAGAAGCCATGACATGTATTATTAGCTAAAATGGAGTTTTGTTTTACCTGAAGGGGAAGCCAAGGCTAAGAAAAGCACAAAGAAAAATGCAGAGGCAGCCATGGTTACTCCAAGATCCTCAAAAAATCTTGAGCCAACAAAGTGTGAGAGAGAGAGAGAGAGTGGCGCTGTAGGGTCTGTGTTTGTTATATACTACCTCCATCTCATTATATTAGAGCTAATTTGATTTGCACAGAAACTAATGAATGGAAGAATATATGGCTATAATTAATTTTAAGAAGAGAGAGTTAATTATAGCCAAGTATTTTTTACCATTTTAAGAAAGAGCTCTAATATAATGGGACGGACCAAAAAGAAATAAGCTCTAATATAATAGGATGTAGGTAATATATATATATATATATATATACGTGCGATGTTTGTATTTTGACGACAATATTATAATGGGATTAAAAAGAGTTTATTGGGAAATAGAGCCATTATCACAGCTTAAAGCTGTTTTGTCGTCTATTCTGACTTGTGTAATTGTTATACTATTATTTATATTATACTATATATATATATATATATATGTGTGTGTGTGTGTTGTGTGTGTAACGGTCATAAACCAGTGTGAATGATCACTTAACCCAATACTGGTTTAGGGTTAATTCAACTCAACTAGTTTATATATATCCTTGCATTTTATTTAATAATTCCTCTAAATTCACTATATTCATGGATTTCAAGAATTCAAGTCATGTGTTCTTACAAGTTTATTGGTATCTTATTTTAAACTTTTAAATGAAGATGTTAGGGATGTAGGTTCGGATTGTCGACTATAGGTACCGGTTGAATACCCGACAACTAAAGTCGTTTTAAATTTATAATAGGGTTCGTTTGGTTGGTAGAAATTATGTCGTCGATGCAATGCAATAAAACAAGGGTGAACTTTAAATATACCCAAAATAAATAAGTGTATAAGTTTTATACCCATAAGTTTAAAACTATAAGTTTTATACCCAAAATCAAATGAAAAGACAAGAATAACCTCCACCTTTACTCACATTCAAAATAAAACAAAAAAAAAGTGGGCCCCACTTTACTATTTACTCTTAAAATTAAAAACAAATCTACCGTGAACTCTCTCCCTCTCACGCTCTCAATACCGTGAACCTAGCCCCCCTTTTTTTTGAACAATAACCGTGAGGCATAAATTTGCCGGCGCCGGAGAGAAGAAGCAAAGCAATGTCCGATGTCGAGCATAATTTGGGTAACGAACACGAAGCCGATGTAGGTCCGTCACAGCCACATCGCCGAGTTCCGACGAGGGAAGAACGGGAAAATATTCCGGATCCGCCGCCGCCGGTGAGTTCAATTTTTAGGAAAAAAAATTATATTTAAAGTTTTTTTATTGAATGTTCAGTTTATTTTTTGTGAAATTTAAGCATGTTTAGAGTTTTATAATTTTAGAATAGAATTAGAATTATAATGTGTTTATTTCCTTCGATTTGTATGCTTCAGTTGGGTTCGAATTCATGAAATCTGTATGTATAAATCTGGAAATCTGGAACATAGATCTGTGTAGAAGAAGAAGTTACTGTTTAAGTTCACGATTTGATTTAAGTCAAACCGTGAGATCTCACGGTTTGGTTTAAGTTCTGACCGTGAAATGAACTTTTAAACCATGAGGTTTACATTTTAAACCGTGAGGTTTACATTTAACGGTCATGATTTTAATCAAACCGTGAGCTCACGGTTAGATTGAAACCATAAGCTCCACGTGGCTTAAATCGAACCGTTAAAAGTAGTTCTCACGGTTAGAAATGAATTGTAACCGTGAGACCTCACAATTTAACTTATGTTTAAACCGTGAGAAGCTTTTTTTTAAATGTTAATTAATTAATTAATTCACGCTTTTTGTTTATTTCTTTTGCAGCCTAGGTTTAATTGGTATAGGCCACGTATGCAAGGATTCTCGGGTGAAATAAATTGTTACCATCGGGACTATGTTATTCCGTCGATCATAGATTCAATTATGCGTATAGGCGGAGAAGAATTGGTTAGGCAATTCAGTGAGGCATCTCCTTTCACCCGGTTGTGCACGATGAGGAAGACCGGCAATGCGAAACGTGCCTTGCACGAGCTCTTATCCCGAGAGCTATGGAGGGGCGATGAACATGAATTCGAAAGATTATTTCATGTCGGTGGCCAGGATATTCGGTTTGGGCCTGAAGAATCTGCCTTGTCACCGGATTAATATTCGGTGAGTCGTCCTTTAATCCTCACGGCAACAACCACATTATCCCAAGTACGAGCCTCTACCATACTTACTACGGCGGCAATGGAGTTAAGGTGAAAGTGAAACAATTGTGGAAGGATTTTACTGATGCGTCTCGAGTTATAGGGACGTTGGATCAATACTTGAAGGCTGTCAACATCCTTTGCTACTACTACTTGATATTGTGTAGAGACTACGATAGAAACGTTGATGATTGGGTGTGGACGTTGGTCGAGGACCTACAGCGATGGGGGACTTTTCCGTGGGGATCATGGGGGTTCCAAATAATGTGCCACCAGCTCGGAGTGGCAAAGAAGGACCCCAAAGAAATTCGAGGCCATTCCAAGTTTAGGGGAGAGTGTGGTAGACGCTTGAACAACCACCAATATCCCCGACTAAAGCGATGGGAAATGGATGGCTCAACCAATGATTTTGTTGATTTTTTCAACAATCCAAGGGTACGTCATTAATTTTAATTTTATTAATTTTAAATCAATAATATTATAATATTATTCATGAGGTTTAATTTCTTTAATCAATATGGGTGAATTAATTGAAGTTGTTTTGTTTTTTTATTTAATTTTATTAATTCTCGCATATATTCTAAGTCACACGGTTGAATTTTAAAAAAACCGTGAGATCCACGGTTAAAAATCAAAGAAACCGTGAGATCTCACGGTTAGTAGAGTGAATAGAGAACCTCACGGTTCGATTAAGGATGTGACCGTGAGGTCACGGCTAAATTTGAGTTCGAACCGTGAGATGCACTTTTCACGGTTAGAACTCAAATTTAACCGTGAGCTCACACGGTCAAATCCTTAATCAAACCGTGACAAACCGTGATAAACCGGAGTATATATATATTTTTTTAATTGTTATGTTTTTTTTTTGCAGCTCCTAGTAAACCCCACGCTCGAACCCGATGCTGAGGAAATGGCGTCGTTTTATTTTTTGAGCATTTTCGAGAGTCGAGACCTATTGATGGTTCAATTTCAGACGATTACGCGCCACTCGTGGAGGAAAGCGCCTCCAGCCCAAAGGCAATCGAGGGAAGCCAGAGGTATGGCAAGAGTGATCGATCGGCTAAGGTGTCGAGATGTTAGGGACGTAGTCCCCGGTTGTGGTCGCCAATCTCGTGCCACCAGGGCAAATTCTGATGGTGGACGTCCTCTCCAAGCCGAAAGGGCTCATCCCAGCACATCGAAGAGGCCGCGTGTCGATACTTATGTCCTTGATCGGTCCCCGGGCCTCGTCTATTGTGTGCATGGGACTCCGTGCCCCTGAGAATGTGATAACGACGCGTGGGCCGACAAGTTCATGGAGAAATTGGCCCAAGACCAGTCGGAGACCGGGGTGATGGCTCAGTATCGCCAAGTCCATAGCCGGGCACCTCAAGGGGATCTTCGGGAAGTCGAGGAGTTCCTCGAGCCGTAGCTCTCAATCTCATCGTCGAGCACCGTCACATGCCAGCAACGTGCCCTCTGGAGGCCAGGCCCAGGGAGATCGAGACGATCAGGAAGCTCCCTACATTGACCAGAGGCCACCTACCCCCCAGGCTGCTCCAGGTTTTGAGCACATGGTCGGCTTTGTTACGGAGCCGGTAGCACGGGAGAGATCAAGGACGTCTCCATTTCGAGAGGCTGAGGTCCACGATGAGGAGTCTTCGCACTCATCTTATTATCGGGAGATTGAGAATATGCCACTGGATGATTGGGTGCATCCCGTGCTGCAGCATGTGCAGCCTCATCCTCAGTCGATTCCCGTTCCTCAGATGCAGCAGAGGAATGCCGGTGAGTACAGTAACGCCGGTGAGTACAGTGATGCCGACTCTGACGTGGCAGGAGAGACGCCTGTGCGTCGCACTCGTGTTGGGCAACGGCATGTGAGGCCATCTGCTGCTTTACAGAGCCCATTTGTGCCGAATATCGTCACACCGTACTCCGGCTCCTCGATCAAGGAGATGTACAGGATATTCAGAGCAAGCGGGCCGGAATGTGTCGTCTGGAACCAGCAGGACCCGCCACATAAGATGACGCAGGAATTGTTCGATCAGATTGAACACCCCGACGTCATGTTCAGCGCCGAGGTACCTCACTCGTCCTTATTTTGTGTTTTTATTATTATTGATAAATTGTTGTTTATTATGTTTTCATAATAATCTGTGGATTTTAGATAATGGAGCTGTATGTGCTTTACTGGTGGAGTCGACTCCAAGACGGACTGTCTTTGTGTCCGTCTCTGAATGCGAGGTGGACCGTTCTGCTTGGAATGGGCGTATATGTGAGTTTTCTTTGACATATTCAATGAATAATAATTTTAATTATTCATTTTTCTGTGTATTCTCTACCTGTTAGTATATCATTTGACAGTACGATCTGAGGACAACACTGATGGATTTTCACAGTGGAAATCCTACGGTAATGGCGAAGTCAAAGCTGAAGTATCGTGATTACCAGCTGCCAAATGATCTCAGTAACTACTTTCACAGTATCGGGTCGTACGATCATTGGATGAACGCAACTAGTGTAAGTTCTTTCATTTTAACTTTATGTTTTGAGTACGTATTATTATTAGTGCTTTATACATAAGTTTAGTCGAGTCCTCGCTTCATGTATGCAGTTTGTGTTTGTTTGCCACGTAACCGGAGACCACTAGGTTATCTACCGGGTACTGACTGATGCGTGGACGATGGAGGTATACGACTCGCTGCTACATACGATGACTAGTGCAGCCGATAGATTCACCCGGAAGGTGCAGCTCTATCCGATCATAAAATTGTGGCCTAGAGTATTACAACAAGTTGGGTATTGGGATCAACATCCGTCACTGCAGAAGCAAACTGATTTCCTGGAGGTTGTTTGGGTTCCCCTTGAGCAACAGTACATACAGAATGACGGTGTTTCATGCGGCCCCCCTCGCTTGTATGTACATCGATCGTATCTTCGCCTTGAAGAAGCCACGCCTTCAGAGGATTGGTGTGAAGTATCTCTCCGGGTTTCACGCTGAGGTCGGGAAACGGATATTCTCCCTGTCATAACGTAGTGTAGATTTAGATTAGATTAGGTAGAATTTTTCAATTAACATTTCATCTAAAATATATTTATATCAATTAAAATACAATTTTTCGGGTATAGTGACGGTCTATTTATACAATTAAGGGTTAGGGTTCACGGTCACAGTGTTAACGGATAAAATATGACCTCACGGTTATGTTTTAAATCTAACCGTCATACAATATTTTAAAACATTCCAAATAATTTAAGATAAAATGGCTAAAAAATACAATAACTATAACGGTTTATTTGATTTTTAACCGTGAGCTCACGGTTAAGAATCAAAGAAACCGTGAGTGCTCACGGTTTATTTGATTTTTAACCGTGAGCCCACGGTTAAGAATCAAATAAACCGTGAGCACTCACAGTTAATTGTATTTTCTAATTTTGAAATAAATTATATTTAACGGTTGACGGTTACATTTGACACGGTTACAAATCAAAGAAACCGTTAATTTTCCATAAATAAAATCTAACCGTTAATTTTCCACAAATTAAAAAAAAAACATCACTGAAGAATCAAAACAGAGAGAAGTGTAACAATTGTCCATAATTGTTTAACCGCATTCAAACACTTTATGAGTTTTTAATTTAATTTAATTAACATCTCTCATTGGGCATCTAGGCCTAGTATGACCCTGTTGGTGACAAATGGTACAAGTTTTTGCCCTTCGCCGTTGCACACCATCTTCGTTTGGGGGTCTATTGAGATCTTGGCCTCCGATTTGTAAAGGTGCAGTGCATGTACGTCTCTTGTGTCCATATTGACCACAACGACCGCATCTTTGTGGATTTCCCGGAGGATCTTCCACTGTTGATCTCGCTCTGCTCAATCGCGGTCTACCTGCTTGCTTATCAACAATAGGCAGCCGAACCACTTGAGAAGAAATGAAATCGGGCACTGTCCAAGTTTGTGGATGGGGAACCGGTTGAATGTTGGGCGAATAGGTTGCCAGGAGCGTCGATTATTTGAAATAATGGCTAACATAGTCAGTAGCGCGGCCTCCAGCAAATCTGAAATATCAAACCATTAAACATAATAAATTCAAACCGTTAAACATTATGAATAGTCATGTACGAAATGCATACCCAACAGTAGCACAAGCGTGACGACAAGGCATCAAGTACAGCTCCCATTCGCGGCAGTCGCAGGTCCCATTCTGAAGGTCCACAAGCTAATTCCCAGTGTCGCCCTCGACCCTATACATATTGGGCACCGTTGACTCTCTAACGGTGTAGTGACGGGCCCATTCTGCAGATGTAGACATCTTCAAGTACGTGTTCTCAGTCAGCTCGTGGTCCCTTGATTGGGCGTTGCGCCGGTGCTCCTCAAACCACTTCTCCACAATAATCCGATAAGCCTCAATCATGGCGCAAATGGACAATCGTCTAGCCCACAAGAGTCTAGCATTCATCGTCTCAACAGCATTTGAAGTCATGAAACTAGTGCGTGGAACAAGGCACTTGTTACGCGTCCACCGATGCAATCTGATGTCACACAGCCTCTGGTATATCCCACCACCTTCCACACTCATGTCCATCAAGGCCTTCATGTATTCTTCAAATTTAGCATCCGAGTGTGCGTATGCTGCAGCTTCGAATATGCCGAGTGCGCCCCTCCGAAATCCAACAAGATTTTTCATCAGATGATGAAAGCAAAGACCATGATGCGCATGTGGGAAGACATTCCTAATGGCATTTGCGATGCTGATATGGCCATCGGAGACTATCAGAAGGTCTTAAGGCGCTCCTAAACAATGATGTAACCTAGTAAGAAACCAAGTCCATGAATCATCGTCCTCGATCGGCCTAAATCCAATGGCAAGTGGAAAGACATGCTCGTTCCCATCCTTCGTGCAAGCCACGAACAGAGTCCCCTTGTTTTTTCCTTTAAGGTGTGCCCCGTCAACTACGATAACCGAACGGAGCAAATCACTGTGAAATGCTTGCAAGGACTGTCCTAGAGCGAGGAACATATAGCACAATCGATTGTCGATCGGGGAAGTTGATATGTCGTACACAGTACCTGGATTCTTCTGCTTCAATAGATACAGATAAGATGGGAGTCTACTGTACGACTCCACAAATCCTCCATACGTTATCTCTATCGCGATGTTTCTCGCTCACAGTGCGAAACTGTAGTCGATCTGAATGCCGTACTCAACTCGCATTTCATTAACCATCTCCTTCGGCTTAAGTACAACACCATCAGTGATCAATCTCCGAGCATAGAATGCTCGTAGAACATTCGCGGGGTACTGACGCGGTGTCATCCCGTCTATATCGAATAAGCATGTGTGGATGCCACAGTACGTGCCGATGCGCCATAGACCCCCAATGTGCTTTGCCCGCACCAGGTACTCACACCCCTCGTTCTTGCATCTGAACCCCACACGGTAAGTGTCCGAGTTCTCAACTCTATACTGCTGCCGGTTTTCCATTTGATGCAATCCAACTGCTACCGACAAATCATCTTTTCTCTTGAACAGGCCGCCCTCTCGCAACTGACTAGCAGATGGCGTGTAATAATCTGGATCGATCAACCCCAGCGGCAGCGCGGTGTCTAGATGAACGTGAGGAATCAACCAATCTCGGATAGCATCCGGATCGGCCGTGCCCACGTGGTCTTCGGTAGGTTGGGACTCTGAATGAATATTGCGATGCCCAATGATCCTATCAACCTGTCTCGGCTCTCGGATCCATGCACCGAACTCCATGGTAAGCTTCTCGAATAAGTCAGAGAGATCTATGGCATCTCGTGCTTCCTCAGCCATATCTTGGGCGACATCATCATCCTCAACCCTCTCTTCCTCGTCTTCCTCAATCCTTTCTTCGTCCGAATGTAGAGCCTCCAACCTTGGCTCCTCGATATTCACATTTGTATATACCCTAGAACCGTGTGTCCTAGGAGTGCTCCGGGCGATTCCCTTATCTTTGTTGACGACGAAAACAGTTGCCTTAGTGTTCTGCTCCACAATCAATCTCAACAAATCAGTGTCGGTCCTAAAAATGACCTTACTCTTCCCGTCCTCGGTATCACTCAAATAGTACAGCAAATAATCAGATTCTTCACCTAGTTGTTCACGAATCGCTTGTAATAGATTCGAATATGTAATTTCAGTCGATGCCATATGCATCAAAACACGATCGCCCCCTATATAAGTGGTTCAAAATGCCCACTGTAACGAATAAATAATTTCACCCGAGACATAGCTGCAGAAAACATGAAGAAAAAATCAAATAAATAAAAATAAAAGAAAAGAAAAAAAATACAATGAACGGTTTCAACCTCTCTCACGGTTGAATGATGACGGTTAAAGCAATTACTTAACCGTTAAAAGTAAGTTTCCATGGTTAGATAATGCTTTTAACCGTGACCATGACAGTTAAATAATGATTTTAACCGTGAGTCTTCATGGTTAAATCATGGTTTTAACCGTGAGTATCACGGTTAAATAATTGTTCCAACCGTGGATATTTGTTTAAAACCGTTAATGGTAAATAATTTTAATAAATCTAAAATTCCTTAATTTAATCTTACTCACTATAATATCTAACAGTCTAAACCTATTAATGGAGTAATTACTTTAATATTAACGATAAATACGTTATAAACATATATTATAACCACTATTCATATAAATTAAGTAAATAAAACATGATTTTCTACAAAAAGAAGTCAATAAAAACTATATTTCAAATTCATACGATTTTTCCCTATTTTACACAATAAAAAATATCAAAAAATAAAAAATAAACCAAACATAACGGAAAATAAACCGAACATACCTTTAATATAATGAAAATATCTTCAACAATGCGCCAAATACCCACAATATCTTCAAAAAATCACCAAAATCGGAGGCAAAATTTACCAAAATCGCTGGTAAAATTGAGGAGCTTCTTCTTTGTACAGTGCGAATGTCACGATTTGTTTGAATTTTGTTGTTGTTGAAGAAATATTGTTCACTTTTACTGTTATTTCAATTAATGAAATGTAACTTTTGCTCATTTGGTTGTTGGTGAATAAATGAATTTCAGAATTTATTCAATAATTTTTTTTAATTAACTCACGGTTAAAATGGAATCCTCACGGTTTAAATTTCAATTTAACCGTGAGATAAGAGGAGCCGTGAGGAACACTTACTTTTTAAAGGTAACTTTGTTTTTTCATTTGATTTTGGGTATCAAACTTATACTTTTAAAGTGGTGGGTATAAAACTTATATAGTTATTTATTTTAGGTATATATAACCATTTACACATAAAACAATGCCCGACAAAAGTTAAAGCGTAACGAATCTAAGAATATTAATTAATGTATTGTATGTTTCGTTGTATATAAGTTACCGAAACAAAAATCTTATCGATATAGGTTGATATTTTTTTAATCGGATTTTTTTTATTGCGAAGTCAAAGAAGTACGCGAAGTAACCACATAAGTTCAAAGTATTATATAATGCCACCAAAAAGTATGTGAAATGAATTAAAAATCTAAAAACTCAATTATGACATAACATAAAATTGTTGAATGTGAAGATACAGCCTATTTAAGTGGTATCATATTATCATTGATATGTTACGATATACTCTCTCCATTTTATATAAAATGACACACTTCTTTTTGGCTTTTCTGGCACGCTTTTCCACGCTTCTCGATAATGGGTTTTAAAATGAATTTTTGAAGAATTGTTTCTTTTACGGGATACTATGACTGTCGTAGTATCCCGTAAAAGAAAGAATTCTTCAAAAATCCATTTTAAAACCCATCATCGAGAAGTGTGGAAAAACATGTCAGAAAAGCCAAAAAGAAGATGTGTCATCTTATATGAAATGAAGGGAGTATATAATTTCCTTAACATTAAAAAAAATTGATTCCACCTACTTTATGCATGGATGCTTGGGTGGCATCCTTAAGTATATGCTGAAAACCCCAGAAGCTGCATTCACGTTGATTTTTTCTTTTATTATTATTTTTTTTAATGTGATAAATTCAAGAATATTCACTATACAATAAACTCAAACATCAATTCAATTTATAAATAGCCCTTTTCATATATTTTTTTTTGATAAATTGCCTAATTAAATACAAACTTAAGTCAATGTGACGTGATATTAATATCATGCCACTCACATGCCAAACTGCAATTACATACTCCCTCCGTCCCGGACCACTTGGCCTGTTTGACTTATTGACTTTTTGGCACGCATTTCTACCGAGTCGGGAAACGGGTTATAAGATATAATTTTAAAGTATTGTTTCTTTTATGGGATACTATGACACTCATAGTATCCCATAAAAGAAACAATACTTCAAAATTATATCTTAGAACCCGTTTCCCGACTCGGTGGAAATGCGTGCCAAAAAGTCAATAAGTCAAACATGCCAAGTGGTCCGGGACGGAGGGAGTAGTATATTAATTGGGAGAGTCAAAATATAAATTGTACTATTCCGACAGCAAGAATTAATTAATATTTACGAAATATTTTACCCAATATTCAGATGATATAATAAGAACTTTTTGTTAAATTGAACTTCAATTATCAATAAAATGAAGTTTTCTTTTTATAGCGAAAAAGTTTTAGATGAATATTAATTGGGGCCACCATTTGTTGATTTATAGTCACATATCAAATTATCCACGATTATAATCATGAATTAATCATGATTACTTGCATAAATTAATCCACAGGTGTTTTGTGCAACCAATAAAATTACAAACTGAAAGTTCAGAAATTCAACAATGACTACCTTTTTCTTGGCTTCAGTTCTGTCTATATATTTTTGGCACCATTGATATTCAATTAAAATGTAAACGTCACATGTACATACCAATTATTTAAAAAATAATTAAAATGTTCATTTATAAATTTTTAAAATTATCTCATCAAATGCGACCTTTTTGTTGTATTCTGCATATTGCTTTCTTCTTCTATTTAAGTTTCATCGAACGAGCTTAGCCTTAAATAAACTAAAAATATTGAATATGTTTTATTTATTTAATTATAATTAACTATAAACAACTATTTTTGTGAACTGAGTAATAGGTTTTCATTGAAATGGAGGAGGGGGAGAGAGAGCGGGTGAGTGGCGGGAAGTGAAGAGTCGCCGGAAAAAGGCTAGAGATATGCCGGTGACGTTCTTCTTCAGGAACTTCCCGGATTACTGCACGTCCGAGGATCTGGTGAGGAGATTTGAGAGAGTGGAAAAGGTACATGACATCTTCATTCTGAGAAAAAAAGACAAAAAAAGGAATATGTTTGGCTTTGTTAGATTCTTTAAGATAGGGGATGAAGAGAGGATACTCGGGAGCTTGAATAACATATGGTTTGGATCCTACTTGTTAAGGGCCTATAAAATCATATTTGAGAGAACCTGGGTGGCTAAGGGAGCGGAGGGCAGTAGGGGTCGGTAGGAGGAAGGTAGTGATGGACTATCGAGGGAGAGGAGAGGCAGAACGGGAGAAGGGGCCTCATATCTCGAGACTATGACTAGCCAACCTAGCGGAAGATTTTAGGGTGGAAGGGAGTTCCATACAATTCGCGAGCTCAAAGGAAGATTTTGCATGGCTCAAGGATGCATTCGCGGGCCGCTTGTAAGGGGATTTCTATTGGAGGGAGCATGGGGCAGAGCTTAAGGAAGAATGCGCAGGGTATCTGAGGCTAACGTATATGGGGAACAATCTTGTTCTTATCCAATATGAAAAAGGAGGGACGAAAAAGGTTTTAGAGGGTCTTGATGAATGATGCAGTTTCTGGTTCGAGTGGTGGAGACCTTGGACCTCCATTGACGTAAATAATAGTAGGACGGTCTGGACAAGATGGGTGGGTGTACCATTGCAAGCTTAGAATGGGAAGTTCTTCGACACTGAGTGTGCGGCGTTTGGGAGGATGCTGGAGATTCATAATACAACTCTGAAGCGACTAAGACTAGATGAAGCTTACGTCTGAGTTTCTACTGGATTGAAGTCGATTGGTCTGATCATGCGCTGCAACGTTGATGGTGCAGTCTTCCTAGTTAGAGTAGACGGAATCAAATGCTTTGAGTTGCATGACGATCTCCTTGATGACGGGAATCCTCGCCAGAATACTCTGATTCGGATGATTGGAATGACTCCGATTTGGTTGATGCTAAATTAGTTTCTTTGTGGCATAGTAGTTGGTGATGGGGATGGTTCGAGAAGGCTCGGGGTGGAAGTTAGAGTGTCGGAAGGAAGATAGGCTCTATCAATATTTGTGGTCTGGGTAGTAAAGTGAAGAAGGACGATTTATTTTCTTTCTTCACTAAGAACGGGTTAGACGTATGATGCGTTCAAGAAACAAAGTTTGAGGAATTCAATGAGATGAAAGGTAGAAAAATTTGGGGTTTGAAGGGGATGAAGTGGGCTGCTGAGGGGGCTTTGGGAAGGTCAGGGCCCGGGGGCATTCTAACTTTTTCAGAAAATTCAAAATTTAGCGGTGTTAGTGGGTAAGGGATTAGAGGCGCGATTGTGGTTAACGGGAGAAGTAGGAAAAATGGGGACGAATTTTGTCTGATTAACATTTATTCACCATGTGGCTTGGAAGAAAAATTCATGCTGTGGGATAGGATTCTTTAGGTGGTGGAACAAAAGAGCGGGGATGAATATCTGTATCATAGGGGATTTCAATGCGGTTTTAGAGGAGAGGGAAAGGGTGGTCGGGTGGAGGGGCCTTCTGCGAGGGAAATGAGAGAGTTTGCAGATTTTATCAAAAGAGGGAACTTGATGGATGTTAGTGTTTAACCTAAATGTGTACTATAGGTTCTCGCAATTGTACGAGATCTATCGTAGACAAATAAGCTAATCCAAGTTGAATCTCGTGAAAACTTAACATGGCATTTCAATTAAAAGTACTAACACAAAACAAGAACTAAAAAAGTCCTAAACATTCTAATCAAAGACTTTGGTTTTTTAACTAAGAAGTAACATAAAGCAATAAACATAAATAAATGAGAGAAAATCAAGAACTAAAGGCTAGGATTCAGAATTTCTTCCGTCAATAATCTAATCTCATGATCAATACATGTACTTATTCATTCATAAAAAATTCTTAAGAGTTTGCTTAATTAATAATTTTCGTATTCATAATTAAGCTGTAACCATAACTCTCGTATTCAAGTTACACAATAAGAATCCGATGATGAATAAACAAGCAACCAATTCATACATTTCCCATTCAGAACTGATGTTGATTAAACATCGATCCAATACTAGAATTATCTCTTGGTCTCAACTAGTATTTAATAAATTCAAACGGTGATCAAGCGTCTAAATTAAACAAGCACAATTTAATCAACAAACATGTATTAATTCATGAATTTCGATTATTGATTTCTGAATCCCGAATCCTAGAACTAGCCACTCATCATCATTCGAACAATCGGAGGCAAGAATCTCATAAGAAGAAAACTTACGTTGAATTGCAAAACAAATCTAAGCACCAAATCCACAACTTTAAGTCTCCAATTTCCCAAAATTCTCCATAGTAGTTTCTTGAGTAATACTACGTAGTGGGAAAAAAATGGTTTTAAAATGTCCCCTCACACTCCTATATGTCGTTTCCTACTTGGACTTAAAAGATAAACCCGAAATAAAAATAATAAAAATTCCCGTCCAGCGATCGCAGAACTTGGCTCTCTGCAACTTCAATGTTCAGCACCCAGCAATCGCGGAGGGTTTGGCAAGTGCTGCGTCGGCCTCTCTGAAATTTGCATTAAACAAACCCAGCAATCACTGAAAATCTAGCAATCGCGGGACTTTGTCCTCAGCCCTTTTCCTTCTTCCTTGACCTATCATCATTCTTCCTCTTCTTCTTCTTCCTCTTCTTTCATTCTTTTCACTCGATTTATTCAGCTCATACCTTTCAACCATAATCAACCAAAACCCAATGAAACAAATACGGAAAACAAAATAACATAGCAAAATACTACGAATAACCACCTAAAAACTTTAAGGAAAAACGACACAATTTCATACTAAACAACTCTCCCACACTTAACATTTTGCTTGTCCTCAAGCAAACTATCTAGCATGATATAGACTCAACTCAAAATCATCATCAAATATGCAAAGCCTCAACCTTTCATACCTTCATACCAAGGAACTTAAACCAATAAATTTTTTAAATCATGACAATCTAATAATCAATCATAACTACCTATGTTGCCTGCTAACTCAACCAGATCAAAAGACTTATGATTGTGTTATACACACATCTCACACACTACCTTCACTAAGTAACAAGAATGTGTCCTTTAAACGCGCGCACACACACACTCTTTTCTTTTCTTTTCTTTTCTTTTTTTCTTTTTTGTTTTTTTTACCCTTTTCTTTTTACTCTCTTTTTCTCTCTTTTTTATTATTATTTTTATTTATTTTTATCAAGGATATATTCGTAAGGTGGAATTTTTCGAAGATCCTTCAAAATATCCTTACGTGGTTTCTCATGCTCATTGATTCAAATTCTAAAAAAATGAATAAGAGGAGCAAATCCACACTCTTTCCTCACTTCTTTTATTTTTATTTTATTTTATTCACACTCTTATCTTTTTTTCTTTTCTTTTTTTAAATTTTTATTTACACATAAGGAAACAAACTCATATAGCCAATAAAAGGAAGCAAACACTCATAATCCGAATCACAATCACTCATCTAGTTTTCTAGCAAGTAGCATGCCCCACAAATAATCACAATTAACCAAATATATCACAACCTAAAATTGCATCAACTTAAGTTCCTACAATCTTCTTTCACATACCAAGACTTCACAATTTGACAACAACTCTCCTCAAGTCTAATCATAATAGAAGTAGTGAGAAAATAAGCACAAAATTAAGCATATCACATGACTCAAGACTCAAAAACTAAACATAAAAACAGAAAAGTAATACTAATCCTTCCCCACACTTAAGTAAAACAATGTCCTCATTGTTTCAAAGCAAGAGAGAAATAAAAAACTTCCCTGAAATGACACAATCCGGCAACGAGCTTATTTAGCTTGATGAACCAAATCAACTCGAAACCTGAAACAAAAACATTAAACACAAAAACAATAAATAATATATATATATATATATATATATATATATATATAGGGTATGGTTCATGTGTTAATAAGTCCTAACATGTTAAATAGGAATATATAGTGTCCATTGATCTAAAATAATTAGCGGCTGAGATTAATCAAAAGAAAGTAATTATAAGCATAAATTCAAACGGATAGAGGGTAGAATTGGTAGTTTTTATCATTTACTATCTCACCTAATATTACTGCTCCGGAAAATATGGCTGGAGATTAGTGTTAATTGTTTTCCTTTGACAAAAACTTGGGTGAAGTCGGTCACATAGTGTGGCCGGGTCAAAGTGTCAATCTTTATATAGAAAAGTGTTAATCTATACGAATAAAAGTGTCAATCTTTAACATAATTATTTTACGAATAAAATGTCAATTTTTAAAAGTGTCAATCTTTATACAGAAAAGTGTTAATCTACACGAATAAAAGTGTCAGTGTTTTAACCGGCCGCACGGTGCCTCTGGCTGACCCAAGTGTGTCCCTTTTCCTTTTGACAAATTAATGATACGTGTAACTAGCAAATACAATAGATAATAGAAATGGGGGTTTGGTAACATTTTATGCTCAAACTATTGTCTTACATTTTAGTGCTTTCATATTAATGATTATATGCTTAACACAACTGGGGTATAATATAATTCTAGATTTATAGAATTCTAATTGAAGGCAAATTTTACGTTATAAAGCATAAATTGTAAAAGTAGTAAGCATATAAATGTAGATAAAATTTGCTTCGTTGGGAATCTTATATTTTAGCACCATAAGATCTATTCTTACATATCTAACGCCCAACACTTTCCAAAAATTTTAATACATTATTCTTTTCAATGTGGCATTAAAATGATTAAAATGATCAAAGCGTAATTCACTCAAGTAAAAAACATAAAAATTTAAAGTTTAAGCATAAAAGAGTTAAGTAAAAAGCATAAAAATTTCAAGTTTAATTAAGCATAAAAGAGCCAAGTAAAAAGCATAAAAATTTCCAAGTTTAAGCATGAAAGAGTTAAGTAAAAAGCATAAAAATTTGAAGTTTAAGCATAAAAGAGTCAGGTAAAAAACATACAAATATGATATTTCAGCATAAAAGAGTCGAGTAAAAAATATAAAAACTTAATTTTAAGCATAAAAGAGTCAAATAAAAAAGCATGAAAATTTCAAGTTTAAGCATAAAAGATTCAAGTAAAAAGGCATGAAATTTCAAACATAAAATAAATTGTCAATTAAAAGTTGTTGAGCCATAAAATTATTTTGATGAGATTAATTGAATTAAACTTAAAATTACTTGTATAATTCATCGTCCTCAGAAAGAAAGGAAAAATATTACAAATTCCGTAAAAGAAAAAACGACTCAAAATAGCTTTAGATTAAATAGAAATATCCTATAGTATTATTCAGCTAAATTAATTAAACCCAAATTGTAATATGCTTGAAAATTTGACATTACCCCATCACTTAATGTAACCGTTATAATTATGCTCGTAATTCAATTATCTACCACCCAGATTGAAAAAGATAGAATCCTAAATATGGGGGATTCATTCTACATATATCTATATATATATATATATAGTTTGGTTCATATGTTAATAAATCCTGGTGTGTTAAATAGGAATGAATCTGACCATTGATCTTAATCAAATCTATGGATGTCATGATTTAAGCATGGTTTCAAGATACAATAAGCATGATTTTATTTAAGCATGAATTGGTACATTTAAAAGCACAATTATATAATAAGCATAATTTTATGCACATTTAAGTATAGTTTTGTATACCTTTAAGCATTTTTAATATTTTAACACGCTAGGATTTATTAACACACGAACCGTTCCATATATATATATATATATATATATATATATATATATATATATACGTGGGTTGCCTCCCACCAAGCGTTCGATTTTAAGAGTCATGAGCTCGACTAGCATCTTCAAGCTCATTTTATCACCTCATCAAGCCAGAGCACTTCAGCTCCATTTCTTGAACACGAACTAGACGTGACATCCTGCAAAATATCCTTTTCTACCAAGGGATCAATAGCATTTAAGGAAAAACAAGAATTATATTTTTCTATAAGCATTGACACACAAACAGTTTTTCCCAAAGCAAATATTTTGCAATTCCCTTCTTTACAATCAATTTGAGCATCAACAGTGGCCATAAAAGGTCTTCCTAACAAATCACTATGCTTAAATTGATTTTTAATAGAAGGTTCTATGTCTAAGACCATGAAATCCACGGGAACTATCAACCCACTAATATTAACTAATAAATCTTTAAGCACTCCTTTCGGATACTTAATAGATCCATCGGCCAATTGAATAGACATCTTAGTGGGTTTTAATTCCCTGAATCCCAACTGCTCATATATTGAATAAGGCATCATATTAACCCCCGCCCCCAAATTAAGCATGCAAGAAATCTCATGATTATTAACCAAAATGTCAACATTAAAAGAACCTGGATCTTGCTTCTTGGGTGACAACTGAGGTTGTTCTTCAATGGTTTCAACCTTCAAATACTTCTTTTGATTTTCACCCTTGGTCTTCTCTTCCATCTCCTTGATCACCAAGTCGATAAGTTCTGACACTGTGAGTTCCATCATTGACCATCTTCTTGCAGGAAAAGGAGTTGATAAAATCTCGTGCATAACCATCCTCCATTTCCTCTCCTTCTCCTTCTGCACTGGATCTTGCTCATTTTCATCCCCAAGGTCGATCACTGCAATTCTACTTTCACGCTCTTCGTCCTTGGTGAAAACTGTGATTGCTTGAACCTGTTCCAGTTGACGAGGCAACTTCCCTTTGTGTATACGTTGCACTAATTCTCCAACTGTACCTGTTATCTGCCCACTTGAGTCTTGATTCTTTTGATTAAAGATTAAACTGACTCGAACCGTTGATGACTTGCTTGGATGAACCGGTTCAAAGTGTCTTCGACTGGTGGGTTCGCCAGTGGTGCAATGGGCTGTTGCGACTGACTCGGTTGATTTTGCTTCCAAGATAAGTTCGAATGATACCGATAGCCTGGATTATACATGTTGGAGTAGGGATCGAACTTTTGTTGAGGTTGGAACCCTTGCAAAGCATTGACTTGTTCGTTGAACTCTGAGTTAGGATCCACCGCCCTTGGGCACACATTTGTTCCGTGTTTGTACTCCCCAACAACGGCGCCAAAATTTGTTTAACCCATAAGTGTTTACTCTAGGTTCTCGCAATTGTACGAGATCTATCGTAGACGAATAAGCTAACCCAAGTTGAATCTCGTGGAAAACTTAACAGGGCATTTCAATTAAAAGTACTAACACAAAACAAGAACTAAAAACGTCCTAAACATTCTAATCAAAGACTTTGGTATTTTAACTAAGACGCAAATAAAGCAATAAACATAAATAAATGTAGAGAAAATCAAGAACTAAAGGCTATTTAGAATTTCTTCCGTCAATAATCTAATCTCACGATCAATACATGCACTTATTCATTCATAAAAAATTCTTAAGAGTTTGTTTAATTAATAAATTTCGTATTCATAATTAAGCTGTAACCATAACTCTCGTATTCAAGTTACACAAATAAGAATTCGATGATGAATAAACAAGCAACCGATTCATACGTTTCCGATTCAAAACCAATGTTGATTAAACCTTGATCTAATACTAGAATCTCTCGATCTCAACTAGTATATAATAAATTCAAACGGTGATCAAGCGTCTAAATTAAACAATCACGTATTAATTCATGAACTTCGATTATTGATTTATGAATCCCGAATCCTAGAAGAGAATTAGCCACTCATCATCATTCGAACAATCGAGGGCAAGAATCTCATAAGAAAAAAACTTAAGTTAAATTGCAAAACAAATCTAAGCACCAAATCCACAACTTTAAGTCTCCAATTTTCCAAAATTCTCCATAGCAGTTTCTCGAGTAATACGTAGTGGAAAAAAATGGTTTTAAAATGTCCCCTTACACTCCTATATATCGTTTACTCGGACTAAAAGATAAACCCAAAATAAAAATAATAAAAATTCTCATCCATCGATCGCGGCGGGTCCAACAATCGCAGAACTTGGCTCTCTGCAATTTCCGTGTTCAGCACCTAGCAATCACGAAGGGTTCATCAAGTGCTGCATCGGCTTCTTTGAAATTCGCATGAAACAAACCCAGCAACCACTGAAAATCCAGCAATCGCGGGACTCTGTCCTCAGCCCTTTTCTGTCTTCCTTGACTTATCATCATTCTTCCTCTTCTTATTTCTCTTCTTTCATTATTTTCACTCGATTTCTTCAGCTCATACCTTTCAACCATAATCAACCAAAACCCAATGAAACAAATACGGAAAACAAAATAACATAGCAAAATACTACGAATAACGACCTAAAAACTATTAGGAAAAATGACACAATTTCATACTAAACATTAAGCTTCAAGGTAGAAGGTTTACTTGGTACTATAGCGGAGGGAGAAGCAAAAGCTGGATCGACCGCGCTCTGATAAATGAAAATTGGTCATTTTCGTGGCTGGATTCAGAACTGTGAGGGCTCCCTAGGACCGTCTCGGATCATTGCAGCTTAATTTTGAGTACAAAGAAAGTGGATAGGGGCCCGATTCCTTTGAGATTTATATATGCGTGGATGTCTATGCCGGGATTCAAAGAGAAGGTGGCGGAATCGTGGGGGAAAGGGGGAATTGAAGGGTGTAGGAGTTTTGTCTTCAAAGAAAAGCTCAAAAGGTCTAAGAGGGAACTAAAGATTTGGTATTAGAATTATTTTGGCAATATAGATCAGAAAATCAGTGAACTCAAGGAGAAACTCCACAACTTGGATTTAAGAGATGATGAGAGGGGCTAGAGGAGGCAGAAGTGGTGAGGAGAAGTGAGGTTCAAGCCAATCTGATTCTGCAAACTAACAACAAAAAGAGCCTCTTAGCCCAAAATTCAAGATTGAGGTGGGTTCGAGAAGGCGACGTGAATAGCAAATATATCTATAGGGCTATTCATATGAGGATAAGCAAGAATGGTTTTACATGGCTAGAAATAGGGAGCGAATGGGTGGACGATCCGAGCAGAATCAAAAATGAGGTTATGGAACATTTCCGGAAGCTGTATGGGGGGAGGGGTAGTTGATTAGAGATTTCTCGGAGGTGGAAATTAGAGAGTCCATCTGGGATTGCGAGGGATCTAAGAGCCCGGGCCCCGATAGTTTTAATATTGGATTCTATGAAAACTGCTGGGAAATTATTAAGGGCGATTTGTTGAGGGTTTTGGTTGAATTTTATGAGAATGAGAGGTTGGCTAGGGGTTGCAACTCGTCGTTTATTGTTTTAGTTCCTAAAAAAGAAGGAGCTTGCGGATTACAACAATTACGACCAATCTCTTTGATCGGGAGCCTTTATAAAATCATTGCTAAAATTCTAGCAAATAGGTTGAAGAGAGTAATTGAAAAGGTGATTGGGGAGGCTCAATCGGCTTTCATAGAGGGTAGATACATTTTAGACAGAGTTGTGGTTTTAAATTAGGGGATAGATGACGCGAGGAAATCGAGGGTGGGGATGTTGATCTTAAAAGTTAATTTCGCAAAAGCTTATGACAATGTGGATTGGAGGTATTTGATGCGGATGTTGAAATTGATGAACTTCCTGGCGCGCTGTATTAGATGGATGGAAAAGTGCGTCACTTCAGCCCCCGCTAACATTCTCGTTAATGGAAGCCCATCAGGAGAATTTCACCTTGAGAGAGGGATTCGATAAGGCGATCCCCTCTCTCTCTTCCTCTTTCTAATAGAGGCTGAGGGGCTTAATTTGATGACTAAACAAGCTGTGAGAGAGCGGTTGATTCAAGGCGCTTTGGTTGGGAGAAATAACATGGTGGTTTCTCACCTCCAGTACGCGGATGGCACCATCTTCATGCTGGATGGGGATGCGGAAAATGCGAGGGTTGTGACTCAACTTTTGAAGAACTTTGAGGTATTCTTTGGTCTTTCAGTTAATTTCGAGAAAAGCCACATTTATGGGGTGAATTTGGATAGTGAAGTTTTGGCGAGGGTGGCTAGGGAGGTGGGGTGTGGGCTGGGGGGATGTCCATTTACTTACCTTGGTTTGAAGATTTAAAAGGTGGAAAATGAAATTAGATCTATCCAATACAAGTTTTTATGGGGTGGGAATGAGTTGGGGAGAAAGGTGGCGTGGGATAAATGGAATGTGCTTTGTAAGCCAAAGGAAGTCGGGGGACTAGGCATCAAGGATATATCAACCTTCAATAAAGCCTTGTTAAGTAAATGGTTATGGAGATACCTTAATGATCATGATAGCTTGTGCGTGAAAGTAATAAATTCTATATTCGGAAGGCTGGAATGGAACCAAGAAGGTTTTAGTAGGGAGGAAGGAAATAACGGGAGACGGGGCTGGTAGAAAATGGTGGTCGTTGGAGTCGAGGGAAGGGAGGGGCGTTGGTTTTGGGAAAGGGTGCAGCAAGTCCTTGGCGATGGGATGACGGTCAGTTTTTGGGACAATCTTTGGAGGGGCGACAAACCTTTGAAGGAAAAGTTTAATAGACTTTTCCATTTATGTGGAGACAAGGATGCAAAGGTTGGGATGATGAGGAAGTGGGCCAACGGCGTATGGGATGTGGGATGGAGACGTGCACTTAGGGAGAGAGAGAAAAGAAGTGGAGGAGGATCTGCATGCATTACTTCAGAGATTTTCGATTAAGGAAGGAGTGAATGATAGCTGGAAGTGGAGAAGAAATTCTAACCAAATTTTTTTGGTGAAAGAAGCATACAACGGAATTTGTAAGAGCACCAGGAGTTTGTCGGAAGGGGGGCAACCGAGTCTGAACTACATGGAAATTTGAAATTCGTATGCCCCTTTCAAGACCCAAACAACGATTTGGAGAGAGTCGAGATCGACTGCCGACGAAAGCAAACTTGAGGAGAAGAAACATCATTGGAGAACTTGAGGTCATGTGCTACTGTTGCAAGATCAAGCCGGAAACATCTTCTCATCTTTTCGTGGAATGCGCTCAAGTTAATGTGCTGTGGAATAAGGTGTTAGGCTGGGTGGGGGTTTCTTGGGCTCCTAAGGGAGTGATTGCACATATGGAGACCTTCTCCAATCTCTAATGCACGGATTCTTCAAAAAATAACACATTACAGTATCGAATTCGCACCCGTATCGCATTCAGGTGCGATTCTCGACGGATTCACACACGATTCGCCACATGGCGTATTCTTATTTAATTTAATAAAAATAATAACGGATACGCGAATCCGATAAAGAGGATTCGCGAATCCGGAGTTAATTGAGTTATTTTTGTTATAACTTAAATTTTTAAGGGATTTTTTGCAAATTTTAAACATTATTTATTAAAAAAAAGAAAATAGAAGCAGAAGACGTATGTTGTATATTTAGTTGCAGTGTTTCATTATTTTTCATATCTATTTAGTTTATGATTTATTTAAATTTTATGTATAATATAGGCATTATATAATAAAAATAAAAATAAATAGACGTACATATCCTAGCCGAATCTCACCCTATAATTTTTAAAAAATAGTATCCCCGCACTCGTATTGTATCGACCCTGCACCGCTCCCCCGCATACCCGTGCAACATAGTCTCCAATTTATATGGAAAGGGGAACCAAAATAGGATGAGGGGTTTGTGGGTTTGTGTAGTTTGGGCTGTTTGGAAATGGCATAATTTGATTTTGTTAAACGGGAAAAAATGAGATTTTAAAAGAATGGAGAAAGAAATAAAGTGTCGGTTTTGAAATTGGTGTTTGGTAAAAGTGATAGGATGGGTAGCTTTAATTTTTTGGATTGGAACAAGAAATCTTTATGTATGTGATTTGTGGAACGAGTCTTAATGTAATTGTTGGTACTCCTTGTACCTTTATTTTGTGTAATTAATAAAATTTCCTTTTCCTGACAAAAAAAATTAAAATAAATAAATAAATAAATAAATATGTCTAAATTAAAATTTATTGAATACACTGGGCCTATTATTTTTTCCCTATTATATTGGATAATAAATAGCCCAGCCCACTCATCCTTAAACCGAAAAATAAAAGCCCACTTTTCTTCACAAATAAATAAATAAATAAATAAAAGCCCAACTTAAATTTCCATTATGTAATTCCTAAAATGCCCCTTTTTTTTTGAGAATATACGATCCTGTCCCCTCCGTCGTCAAATCCAAACCATGGCATAAACCCTAAATCAATTTCTGAAACTAAACTCTTTTTTTTTTCACTGAGCTCTCATAATTTTCTTTTTCCGAGTTTTCATGAATTCTTAGATAGGATTTGGATTACATATACGTATACATTCTGTATCGATACGGAAGGGCCATGGCGGCGATCGCATATCTGGCGAAATCGCGGCCGTACATCCGGCGGGAGAACCTCAAGTTCATTTCCACATTCGTTCACCTCCAGCAGGAGCCGCAGCTATCGGAGCCGGCGGCGAATCTGCCGCCGTCGCTCCCGCCGAACCCCGCTTCCGGTAGTCCGCGGTACAATGTGGACTGGCGGAATCCGTCCGCGGCTTTGGCGGGGGACGGAGCGCTCGTCCCCGCCGGTTTAGGGTTTCTGCAGCAGACGATGGGATCGCGGATGCATGCGATGTCGCAAACGCTCGACGCGGATAAGTTGATGAATCTGTTCGCGGATTGGATGACGACGCAGCGATGGGAGGACATGAAGCAGCTCTTTGAGCAGTGGATTAGGTCGTTGGATCAGAATGGGAAGCCGAATAAGCCTGATGTTAACCTTTATAATATATATCTGCGTGCGAATATGATGATTGGGACGCCTGCTACGGAAATGCTTGATCTTGTGAAGCAAATGGATGATTTTGGGATAGTGCCGAATTCTGCTTCGTTTAATATTGTGCTCAAAGCAATGGGAAAGCACGGGGAAGCGCTCGCTGCTGGGAATTTGATTGAAAGGTTGGATAATTTTCCTGTAAACTTTTAGGGGTGAAATATGGTTATCTTGCTTTTGATAAGTTATTAATAGGGAGAGAACTTTTATGGCGCATTTGATTCTATATTTAGAGGTTCTTGCAGTGAAATGTATGTTGCTAATGTTGTGCATAAGAAGATATGCTAAAAGCTGTTAAAGGTCCTAATTGGTAAAATAGAATCCGATCAAGTTCTTAATAGTACAAATGCAACAGCTCAAGGGTGCGAAAATTGATTTTTCCTTTAGATAAACTAAGGTCAACAAGGGCTTGTTCATGAAGATTTGATTGCAGCGAGTTGGAGAAAGAAAACAGTAATGTGTGTAAGGGTGACAAAGCTATTTTGCTTTTACAGTATGAGCACTTTCAAGGTTTGATAAAGTTTCCCTCCCTATGACCAGGTTATCATAAAATCAAAAGTCATATGTGCATAATCTTCCTGTCTTGAGTATGCCGAGTTTAATGATTAAAAATAGAACGCTCTCTTTATTCTCAGTTAGGGGCTGCTGATACTATTCCCCTTGATGCTTTTTGTCCCTTCTTTTGGAATTCAACTTTTCGTATGAAAAGTTAGATGGTGGAGGATAGATATTGATATGTCAGGGAATTCTAATTCTGCATTTGATGATTTTGGGTATACGAAGAGGTGCTCATAAAGTTTAGAACTATTTCGTCTCCCAGTGTTGAGTTTATGATGATAAGTTTCCTAGTTTTAGTTTTTGTTACATAATTTACTAATTTGACGATTAACTCTTTACTTCCTTGACATCAGGATGCTAGAGATGGGGAAAGAACATAAGCAATCTTTGCCCGATGACGAGTCATTTGACATAGTTATTGAGATATTTATCACAAGAGGCAGCTTCGATCATGTCCTGAAATACATAGATCTGAATTTGGAATCTGAGTACCCGTTGTCGATGAAAGCATTTGAGAATTGTGTGAAACTTTGTGTTAAGAATGGGAGGCTGGACACATTGCTCTCGATTATTGACAGATGCAAGGTGCATGCTTTTGCTGGCTTTTTCACCTTTCATATGATGTACAGCTCTTTCATGTACTTTGACGTCTGACTTTGTTTTTGTGGATGATCGTCAGAAAACGGATCAGAACAAATCCTTATGTCCTCCTTTGCGCTTATGCAATTATATTGCTGATGTGGCGATGCAATCAGATAACAGCGAGCTAACTTATTATGCTCTTGGGTTCATGGCAAAATGGATTGCACGAGGCGAAGTTGCAAGGCCTCCTCAACTGCTTTCTGTAGAAGAAGGATTAGTTGTAGCTGCTCTTGGCATTGCTGGTAGAACTTACAATTCTAGACTCCTGGATGGTGCATGGGCTGTCCTTCAGCGCTCATTACGCCAGACAAAGCTTCCTAATCCAGAAACTTACCTGGCGAAAATATACGGACTTGCTAATTTAGGGAACTTGCCAAAGGCTTTTAGTACACTCCGAGATTTCGAGGCAGCTTATGGAAATTCTGACCGTGAAGATGTAGATGATCTGTTCTCTCCGTTTCATTCTTTAAAACCTCTTGTCGTGGCATGCTGCAAGGATGGTTATACCAGTTTAGATGCAGTAAGTTCTTTATCTAATTGCTTTACTGTGGATCTTACAGCCAGTAAAAATGGTTAAACCTCCATAAACTGACATGATGCATCCTTTTGACCCGAGTAGTAGATATTGATCTTAACATGATACTTCATTTGTAATTTTATATGGTTAATTTCATTTCCAAAGTGTCTTCTCAGGTTTATTATCAGCTGGAGAACTTAAGCAAAGCTGACCTTCAATTTAAGTCCATCACTGCTCTCAATTGTGTTATTCTTGGCTGCGCAAATATTTGGGATGTTGATCGTGCCTACCTCACATTTTCTGCCATTGAATCATCTTTTGGACTGACACCAAATATACATTCATACAATGGCTTGCTTTGTGCTTTTGGGAAACTTGGCAAGGTAACTTCAACGGCAGCTAGCTTCCTCTTCTTTCTTTCCCTTTCTGCAGCAATGCAGTTATGCAATTTATTAATTAATTAATAATATACTCCCTCCGTCTCGCTATCTTTGACACTATTTTCTTTTTGAGCCGTCTCACTATGTTTGACACATTTCCTTTTTGGGAAATAATTAACACTCCCTTATTACACTTAACTTTCTATAATTAAATCTCACCATCCACTCACTTTTCACTTTTCAGCACATATCCCAATATAATTTAAATTCTAAAACTTTAAATTGTCATAACTGATCGTTTGTTCTCAGATTTTTATAATTTTTATACCAAATTAAAGGTCTCGATACGATCTTTCATTTAAGATCAAATATGAATATATTTTTATACATCTATGATGCTCTTGTTTTAAAACACAATACCCTGTACACACTAATCACTTCCGCCTTAATTCCCGCGCCGAAAGGAAAGGTGTCTAACTTAGCGAGACGGAGGTAGTATGAAATAAGGGCTCGTTTGTTTGACATAGTATGGGATAAGACTCCATATGTTTGAGTGAGATGTCTTTGACATAGTATTGGGTGAGCGAAGTTATTATAATTTAGTCTGTTTATAAATTTATGTTTTCTAAGACGTATCCCACAAATCTATACCGGACACATCGGGATACAGTGTTCATGCTGCCATGTCAGAATGCTTCTGTATGTTGGTCCTTCTATTTGCATTTTTTAAGGTCTATGTCATGGCTAGGCTTCTCCGATAAAACCATGTAGGCATAACATTCCATGCATTGCCTTAATGAAGGTGCAGAGGTGTAACGTTGAGTATAACTTCTTAGTTAGTGACTAACACAAGAAGATTCCTAAAATGTGGATTGATTCTGGCCGAACTTTTTTAATCCAGCATAAACATGCAAACTTTTTTTATTCTTTTCCTTTTTTTTGGCAGACTTCTGATGTACCCAACTTTTTTTTGCAGAGAGATGAAGCTGTAAAAGTGTTCGAGCACTTTGTTGGCTTAGGTGTGAAACCCAACTATACTACGTATGCACTTATTGTCGATGCTCATCTTATTTCGCGAGACCCAAAAGCTGCACTAGCTGTGGTGGAGGAAATGGTATTTTCATTCCTCAGCCTTCATTGAATCTCACCTTCAGCAGTTTCGTCACATCTTTGACATTATGCAACCTGAAATTACCCTTCTTGAGCAGGTCATAAACGGGTTCAAACCGCGAAATGAGATTCTAAGAAAGATCCGAAGGCGATGTGCCCGAGAGATGGATCATGAAGCTGATGGCAAGGTGGTAGACCTTGCCAGACAGCTCAAGGTCATAATGAGAAGCGAGAAGCGCAAAAATATACTCTTTGATATTCAATATAGCGGAGTAAACACGAATAACTGTGAGTTCTCTACAACTATCAATACATTTCAAAGCCACTCTCATTTTCAAGAAACCCCTACTGAACCACATGTTTATAGTTTTCAATTTGTCGAATCTTAACTCGTGCTACTTACTATATGCTCACAGGATAAATGGTTGTAAGGTAGTTTTCCTCGGGCTACTAGTTGTGCAGCTCGACTTGAAATCTGGAAAAAAGGAATCGAAATGGTGACGATTGTTCATCCGAAATAATCAACAGCTGGTGTAGCTTTACATTTTTGGTTGATTTAGCATTTCTGAGTATGTATAACTGCTCTAGATTACGATTTCATTTTTTTATTCCCTCTCTCTTTTCTTGCAAAAGCCTGTACTTTTGATTCTGCAGGCATTTTGGATATGTATTTATATAAAAAGAGCTTTTTCTTTTACAAAATAATGGACTGCAAGTTATTGCATATGGTATTCTTGTAAGTTATAAGAATAATTTATCCATTTTAAATAGCTCTAATTAATTCAGTGAACAGTAATATTTTCGTAAGAATTTGCACGAACTATTCTAGTACATCTAATTTATTTCATTAATTATTATCATGGCATTATTATTGTACTATAATTAAAACTATATTTGTTGAGCTCAAAAATCAATTATGGAATATCAAATGTTGGCATACAACAATATGAGGATATAAATGTAGCGAAGAAAATTGCTCGAGAAAAAACAGTGTTAAACTCTTATAAAGAAAACCTACAGTCGTCTTCGTCTTCGAACAACGTACAATACCAAATCCATGACGTACAATACCTAAAAATCTAACGGGAGCAGAGGCCGAAAAATCTCATATTTGTCTTCTGCTTCATGATGTATATATAAATCAACACCCTCTGCTTCTGCTCAAATCCCTTCGAATAATACATCCTCGAATGAAACATCTAACTTTCGTTGCACGGATTTCTTGCTTACTGCTGCATAAATCAAACAATCACAAATGTTAGTGTCTTGATAAATGACAACGAGGCTACGTATTATATATCAGAAAACAAGTTCTGTTTTCACCTCTGCCTTTTCTTCCTTGGCCTCCTCGCCCTTGGAATTCTCCTCTCCTACACGGGGAAAAAGAAAAATAAAACGCCGTTTCTAACCACTATATACAACGATGAAGTGTAAGATTAAGGGGTTTTGATTCTGTTTAACCTTCATCATCAGGCAAATCAGAGGTCCAAAGAGTGAGATTATCTCTCAAAAGCTGCATAATCAAGGTGCTGTCTTTGTAGGACTCTTCACTCAGAGTATCCAACTCGGAAATCGCCTCATCAAATGCTTGTTTCGCCAAATGACAAGCCCTACCACCATCAACCAATTTCAATTCAAGATTCAAGACTCTCACACATATAAATAATCATGCAAAAAGAATGAAAAAAAAAAAAGAAAAGAAAAAAAGTTTACTACACATGTTTACCTCTCGGGAGAATTCATAATCTCGTAGTAGAAAACCGAGAAGTTCAAAGCTAGACCAAGTCGAATAGGGTGAGTTGATGGGAGTTCAGTACTTGCAGAAGCCGATGCAGCCTACAGACATTCATAATTATCAACTTTGTCGTTTCATTCATTCAAATCAAATAAACAACACTATATAGATATAAAATCATGCCTCGTAGCCCTTAAGTGACTGCTCAGCTGCCTCTTTTCTTTCCTCATCACTCTTGAACTCAGCAAGATAGCGGTAGTAGTCGCCTTTCCTTCATTAACCGAATTTTTTTGCTATTTATAAATCAATTTCAGAATCAAAAACTTATGTCGAGACACAAAAAAATGTTTCGAGAATCTCACATCTTGTAGTAGAAAACCGTGGCTTCACCAGAACCCGCGGAGGGGATGAGATGTTTGTCAATGACAGAGAGAATGTCGTGACAGATGTTGGCTAGCTCATCTTCCACCTTCTGTCGGTAGCCTTTGATTAGTTTAACGTTGTTCTCGTTTCCCTTGGCTTCTTCCTTCTGCTCAATGGAAGACATGATTCTCCACGAAGCTCTACGGGCGCCTATCACATTCTTGTAACCAACAGAGAGCAGGTTTCTTTCATCTACAGTCAGCTCAACATCTAGTTTTGCCACTTGCTTCATACATTCAACCATTTCTGGTGCACATCCAATGAAATTCAAATCATTTCTCATAACATCAACATCACTTCATCAAGTTTGATACCAATTATACAGAATTATTGATTCCATCATATTTAGTATCAATCCAGCAAATGAGAAGCCCTATTCCTTCTCAAAATTCGCAAATCTAACGTCTATTCTACAAAAATCCATACTAGTTAGGCAATCACAGTTCTTTCCAAAGACAAAATTGATGAGGGAAAATAAATTAAATTCCTCGTCCATTCATGCTAAATTCACGCAAATTAAGATAATATAATAGTAAGCAGTTGCAATCACGCACCGATCCGTTACAAAAACACAGTGATCTACACATAGCAACACTTATACATACAGAAAATGCATCAAAATATGAAATTTCACTTACAAAACAACATAAAAAATGATGAAAAATAAAATACAAATCATCCATACCATCATAACGCTCGGCTTGTTCTGAAAGCTTGGCCATGTAAACATGAGTCTCTCTCTCCTTCTCCGTCGACATTTTCTACTTCTTCTTCACCAAAAAAAAAAAAAAAGAAGCAATTTTTTGTGGAAATTTTTGAAGATCTGAAAGGGAAATGGTGAAACGCGTGAGGTATCTCACTCTAAAAGTTTGTGGGGAATGAAGGAATGAGGGAGATTGCGGAAATGTGGATATTCTTATGTACTGTAGGAAGGAAGGTCGAGTGAGAGAGAGAAAGGGGAGGATCGGAGACAAAATCTGGGCCGTTGGATTAGAGGCAGTTGTGCCCGTAAATCGTGGAATTTGAAGAAGCTGCCATTTTCCCTTCTTTTTTCGAAGGGAAAAGTTGCCATTGACACACGTGTTTTTCATGAATAAAAATGCATTTTTTTTTTAATAAAAATTTTAAAATATGTTTCCTCTTCTTATAATTGATATTTCATTCAAAAAATAAAAATAAATAAATAATGATAACGCAATTTTTTTTAAAAAGACAATGTAATTTTTTAAAGTACAATGACAATGTAATGTCATGCACTGTACTAATGAAAGTCTAATAATATGCTAAGTTTGGTTTTCAACAATTATTATTATCTTCCATAGATCAGTTTTTTTATAATAATAGTAAAATATTTTCTTTGTCTTATAGATTTGGGCATGCAAATCAAAAGTTATATACTCCCTCCATTTCATATAAAATGATATTTTTCTTTTTTGCCTTTTCTGACACGTTTTTTCACGCTTTTCGTTGATGGGTTTTAAGATGGATTTTTTAAGAATTCTTTCTTTTACGGGATACTACGACTGTCGTAGTATCCCGTAAAAGAAAGAATTCTTCAAAAATCCATCTGAAAACCCATCATCAAGAAGCGTGGAAAAACGTGTCAAAAAAGCCACTATTGAAATGTGTCATTTTAAGTGAAATGGAGGGAGTATATACTAAGCTTGTATCCCATCGAAATTCGACGGGTATTATTTTATTATTATTTATTAAGATGGTAGTATTATGATAATTTGTTAAAACGATTCTCATTTTATTACTAATTTATTATGAAGTCATTTTATTTTTAATTTAATGTAAAGTGTCTTTAATTAAAAATATACACCTTTATTATAAAAATTTAACAATTATATCTATCCATACATATTAAAAGAATTCAAAAAATTTATTAGCTAATGGGCCACCGTAAAATCGATTTTGTGTCTAATATATTCTCAGGTGCTTTAAATTCAAAATATACATTTTGTTACAAAAATTTGACAATTATAGCTATCGATACATACCAAAAGAATTTCAAAAATATATTGGCCAATGAGCCACCTTAAAATCGAATATGAGTCACCCGTGGCTAGGCATTTTTGTTGTATCCGTTGATTTAAGCAAAAATATATTGGCCAATGGGCCACCTCAAAATTAGATATAGTCGTCCGTGGCTAGGCACACTTGCTACATCTGTCGATTTAGAGGTCTAACAAACCTCCCCACCCAAAATTCGATGACATCCTTGTCATGTAGGATAAACCTCTTGTCTTCAATCCATTTTTAACAACAACTCGCTCACCACAAGCGAGTTATTAAGGCTCACCACAATCGTTGCTTGACGCAACTCCCGCCAAGACTTTTGCATATGTGAGCACATCACGACCCAAACTTGGTTGTTTCATCGCCATGTCCTTCCCACGCTCCCCAAGGCCAACTTTCGGCATGTCCTGACCCTCATCCAACATTTGGATACCCAAAATATATTGCATCGTGTTGACCCAAGCCTCCTCTTTCATGGATTTAGCGACCACATCATTCAATTTCTCCCCCACGTAAGCATTCCGCTTAAAAATATACATTTTGTTATAAAAATTTGACAATTATAGGTATCAAGTCTCCATCACATATAAAGCACCTGCGAAACTTGTTCCTGCCCCCGAAGTGTGACTCGCCGCACCACCAGCGCTGGATCGTTGAAAGTCTTCTTCTTCCAACCTTTCCCCTTTTCCTTAGCACGTCTCGCATCTCCATGTTCGGGCTCGGAAGAGCCACCTGCCATCAAGTCCATCAACATCAATTAAAAAAATTCAAAAATTTATTGGCCAACAGGCCACCTCAAAATCAATTGACAATATATCAAACATAAAATGATCATCATTTCAACCATTTTCAGGCCATCCTAATTATGCTTGGGCTATTTTCAGTTCGGGTGGGTTGATCGTGTTAAACTGTTTTTAAGTTCAAAATATTTTGGCCCTAAAACTATTTCGATTTTGAGGTAGCCCGTTGGCCAATTTGTTTTAGTATATATCGATAGCTATGATTGATATTTTTTTGTATCAATGTATATTTTTAATTTTTAAACACAAAATCAATTTTTAGGTGGCCTGTTAACCAATAAGTTTTTGAAATTCTTTTAGCTATAACTGTCAAAGTTAACTAATTATCATAATGCTACCATCTTAAAGGAATTTCAAAACTTATAACTCATAATCTCTATAATAGCATGAAGGGTTTGTCTAATTAACCGAAAGTTTTGAAATGATGCTGATTTTGTGTTAATACATCATCAATTATCTTTAGTTAAAAAATACTTTTGTTATAAAAATCTGACTATCATGCATAGAAATCGATATATACTAAAAATATTTCAAAAATTTCTTGGCCAACAGGCCACTTAAAAATAAAAGTAGGGTTATGGTCAAAATATTTTAACTCAAAATAATTTTTAGTCTGATCGACTCAAAATGAAATTTTCAAAAACTTATTGGCCAGCGGACCACCTCAAAATCGATTAAAATTTGACAAACATAGTTATTGATACATATTAAAATAATTTCAAAAAAAAAATGGTCAATGAGCCACCTTAAAATTGAAGTTATGCTAGAGCCAAATTATTTTAACTAAAACTCGAAAACAGCCTGAAGATTTATTATTTAACACTAACTACCAATATATTTTTATGAATCTGTTGCATTAAAATATTAAACAATACACTTGTAAGACGTTTCCTCTCTAACCAAGAGGTCGGAGGTTCGAGTCACCTCAGATGCGTGTGTGTGTGTGAGTGTGAGTGTGTTGTGTTTGCCTGATAAAAAAAGTACACTTTATCTCTAAATATATTTTATCTATAGAGAAATGATATGCTGCTCACCTCCCGGTGGGCACCTTCGTGGGCACCTCGTCATTTTATCACGTTTGCATTGCCTTTTTTTTTAATTTTAATTTTTATTATATATTCTAGTATCTTAGAAATTAATTTACAAATTATAAAATCTAAAAAATCAATGTTCAATTTGTTTTTTTTTTTTAATTTTTAACTTCAAAAAATGAGTAATAAAATAAATCGGGCTTTGATTTTTATGTATTTTTTAGATTTTATAATTTGTAAATTAATTTCTAAGATACTAGAATATAGAATAAAAATAAAAATAAAAAAAAGCAATGCAAACGTGATAAAACGACGAGGTGCCCACGAAGGTGTCCACCGGGAGGTGAGTAGCATATCATTTCTCTTTATCTATAATAAAAATATAGTTACATGGTTAGTATTAATATTAAAGATTAACATATAAATAAGATAACTATGAAGGGAATAGAGAATGGATCGAGGATGTAAATTGTTAATTAATAATTTTGTATACTCAAACAACTATCGTGTATGCAAGAAAAATAGCAAATGCCTGCAATAACCAATAGCCAACAATGATGAAGGGAAAATATAAAAGGGAAGAGTTTGATTAGCGATATAACTAAAATAAATTACATCAAATAACAATAATTAGTGATGTGGTGTAGTGGTTTAAGATATAGCTATCATGTAAGAGATCATGAGTTCGAATCATTCAATCCTCATTATTATATTTTTTAATATGTATAAAAAAATTACAAATTTTAGATAAATAGGAATGGAGGCCGTAGGTGATGCCACGTAAGCATACGAATTAACGTGTTGCTTCGAATGCGCAACGGAACGTATAATATATTGATTTTTCAAGAAAAACATTAAATTTTTTGTAGAAAACGGAAGTCAATCTATAATTTTTGTGCATATTTTAATTTTCATTTATTGGATTTAATTTAATATACATACAAGATAAAAGATATCAAAGATATGTATAAATATGAAGATATATTATTGTTGGGATATTATGTTAAGGGGGAACTTGGATTCAATTGTGTTTTGATTGGATTCCAAAACCCTCATAGAATATTTCCCTAATTATATTTGATGATCTAGCTCAAGTTACAATGTATCTTTTAATGTAGTATAAGAGCTCACTTGTTAGGGAGCTCTTTATTGAAATGTAACTTTAGAGTATCTAGGTGGGAGTACCTTTCTGAAGCAAAGCCGGAGCGGCACTGAAGTAAAGCCGGAGCGGCTCTGAAGGAAAGCCGGAGCGCCTCTCTGAAGGAAAGCCGGAGCGCCTGACCAAAGGAAGGGCCAGAGCGCGCTTTGAAGTTCAAAGCGCCTTCCAGGTCCAAAGCGCGCTTCCAAAGTTCAAAGCGCCTTCCAGGTCCGAAGCGTGCTTCCAGAGTTCAAAGCACCTTCCAGGTCCAGAGCGCGCTTCCAAAGTTCAAAGCGCCTTCCAAGTCTGAAGCTCGCTTCCAAAGTTCAAAGCGCCTCTCAGGGCCAGAGCGAGCTTCCAGCTTGAGCGAGAGCGTCTGACAAGCAGGTGAGAAGCGACAGCTGCCAGGCCACGTGTCCGCTCAGGATTGCTCAACGGACTGTGATATGTCTAATTGCCAAACTTGCAGGGCTAGGCTCCACTAGTCAACGGCTATCTTCCTAGGACTGTGCTCTATCAAGGAAGAATTCAAATTCGGATTAAACAAGTAAGGAACACGCACTCTATCTCTCCAACGGATAGATTAGTGTCCCTTACTATAAATAAAAGGTTCAAGCTACATAGAAAAGTTGATGAGAGAGCAAGCAAACAAAGTAGCAACCATCCTACATCTCTCCCAAGAAGATCTACGGATCTCAACCTTCTAGTTTATCCATAAGGCTTCAACTTCTATATCCATAAGCCTTAGAGAGAAATCCTAGTCTTCTACATTATGCTTCATTAGTCATGTCTGCTATTTCCGTCCGTCCCATTTATTAGTTATATTTTTTTAAATGGCAAAAAAAAAACTTGACTACAATTAAGTCTCTATTCTTACAATTGATTATAGCCACATATCCCTCAAGTCCTCAACCCAAATATAACTAATACCAAGGGACAGAGGGATCATTATCTATGAGAGGCGGAGACATACTTAATATGCCCACTGTGAGCATACTTAATATGCCCACAGATGACGTGACATTATTTGAAATATGAAAAATAATTTAAATATATACCATAAAAATTAAACCTTATAAAAAAAACTAAACCCTAACAAAAAAATTAAATCCCAAATAAAAATGATTAATAACGTGACACTGCCATATAAACGGTGTCACATTAAGTGTGCCCATGTAGGTAGGGGAGCGTTTATGTGAAAACAAATACGTAAAATCTAATCTAATCGAAAAAAATTACAGAATTTTAAGTTTTGAAAGTTATAAAATGATGATACTACCTTTTTTATAGGATAAATGATAATAGTAAATGATAGTAATTTAAAATCCTAATTTAAATTCTGAGTGTAGAGAGGTGGGACCAAATGACCAATTAAAAAAAAATTGAGAGCAATGCTTCGACCTACGAAATTCACCGAATCTCCTTCACTAACCTTCCTCCACTTCCACTTCCACTTCCACTTCCGGTCCTTAACCACAGCCTCCTCCTCCGCAGCGCCGCCGTCGCCGCCGGCAACCCCAGTGAACGAGGCTCACCTCCTCAGAGTCTGCACGATCCTCTACCAACAACAGAATTCCCCCGACGCAAAGCTGAACAACAATCTCACCAAAACCCAATTCCACTTAACCCACGAATTCTTCCTCCAAGTCTGCAACAAGTTCCCCTACTCATGGCGGCCGGTCTACAAATTCCACCAATTCTCCACCTCCCGCCCTGATTTCGCCCACACCTCCACCACCTTCAATAAAACCCTCGACGTCGTCGGCAAATCGCGAAACCTCGACCTCTTCTGGGCTCTCTGCAGGGAAGCCGGCGAGCGCCGCCTCGTCAACATCAAGACCTACATAATCGCGCAGCGCACGTTAGCCGCGGCGAGAGAGCTGAAGAAATGCGTCGAGTTCTTCCACCTGATGAAGAGCTTCGGCTACGAGTACGAAATCAGGATCTTCAACGCGGTGGTTGAAGTTCTGTGCAGGAACAAGCTCGTTAACGAGGCGAGGCACGTCGTGGTGAAGATGAAGGATTGGATTAGGGCGGATTCCGATACTTATAGGTGGCTGATCTATGGTTTCTCCGATGTGGGAGATTTGGTCGAGGCTTCCAAAACGTGGAATTTGATGGTGGAGGAGGGCTTCGAGCCTAGCGTTGGTGCGATCGAGGTGATGTTGGATTCTCTATTCAAGAACAGCAAATTCGATGACGGGTTGAAACTCTTTCAATCCATGAGGGTGAAGAACATTGAGAAAATCGAGTTTTCAACGTACAAGCTCGTGATCGAGTGGCTGTGTAAGAAGGGGAAAATGGGGGAGAGTTATGTGGTTTTTGAGGAGATGAAGATGAGAGGGATTGAGCCAAACAATGAGATATTAGGATGGATAGTATATGGCCTAATGTGTAGAGGTAGAGTGAGAGAGGCTTATAAAGTGTATGAAGGTGTTGAAAATGGTGATTTGAGTTTGTACCATGGTATGGTCAAAGGTCTCTTGAAGTTGAAGAAGGCGAAGGAGGCGACGGAGGTTTTCCGGGAGATGGTGAGGCGAGGGTGCGAGCCTACGATGCACACGTACGTGATGTTGTTGCAAGGGCATTTGGGGAGACGGGGGCGAAAGGGGGACGATCCTTTGGTGAATTTCGATACTATATTCGTTGGAGGTTTGATCAAGATGGGGAAATCTTTGGAAGCAACTAAGTATGTGGAGAGAGTGATCAATAGAGGAGTGGAGGTGCCAAGATTCGATTATAACAAGTTCTTGCATTATTTTTCGAATGAAGAAGGTGCGGTTATGTTTGAGGCCATGGCTGAGAAATTGAGAGAAGTGGGATTGTTTGATTTGGGAGATATATTTGCTAGGTATGGAGAGAAGATGGCGACGAGAGATCGAAGAAGAAATCGAGGAAATGAATGTGTAGGAGAAGAGGTTTTGCCTCCTTCTGAAGGATGATATGTAGTTATTAGCAAGTTTGATCGTTTATTGCATCAACATATGATTGTCACGTGTGATGAGATAGTTACATTGAGCAAGTCAGATCGTTTATTACATAAACAAATGATCGTCGCGTGTGATGAGATGTTGTTACATTTTGAAGGGGGCATATTTGTTCAAATGCTATCTATATAACAATTAAGTTGATCTCACATGAATGATCACCTCTCTAATCTATATACTTGTGGGATTCTAACTTTCTTGAAATTTGAGTGAGATTCAACCGTAGTATACAAAAAAAAATCCTTCTTACTTGAGATTTCAGCTATTTTTTGAAAAATGGCTTTTGACATATGAGGAGACGTTGATCGGCCCCGTTCTGAAGATCGATGACCCTCGCTTCCCAGTGAAGGCGTGCAACGAGGGTTCGTGCTTTCTCTATCAGGCCGATTTTGTCCGAAATGATAACCCAGCCATAACACCATTTATCAACAAACAGATTGAGAACAATCATTCGAACATGAATGCTTGAAGCATCTAAAAATTACAGATTCTTGAACATTATGTACCTCAGGCCGTAGAATACGATCCATTTCCAAGATTAGATCGACAAAACTGCACTTCTCCGAAGCCACGAGAGCTAGCAGTCCCTTGCCATGAAGCATGTCGTACGTTCGAGGGTATGTAGGGAAAGGTTCACACCTTTGTCACAAGATGTTTCATCATCAGTCAGTCTTAAAAATGGATATCATGTAATTTAGGAGTTTTAACGACATAATATACTTAAAAACATACGCTTAGAGATTAATAATTTCAGTAGTAGCAGCAGATCTTACCAGTTATGAATGGCACCTGCAAAACCTTGATCAAGAATGAGAGGAAGGGTGTTCCTTTCACCCACAGGCACAACATTCATCACCCAAACTGAGTATCCTGCTTCCAGTAATGCAGCGTTTAAGCCTCCATAATTTGCATTCATGTCCATCACGTTCCGCACCATATTATAAGGAGGAATCGGGTCTTCATCACCGGGCCTCTTTGGATGATCTGAGAAGATCAAGGGAGAGAGCAATGACCAGTAGTTTCTTACAGAAGATCTCCACGACTCCGAATCTTGGGAGAATTCTTGTGGATTAATTCCTGCAACAAAGTTAACTAATGAATGATTCAAACTCAGAAATTGATTTATGCAACAATTATATGGGATTACGTACCATGGACTTGAAGCTCCACAGAGCTTGGAGAGGGAGAAGAAGATCTGTTCTGAATTGGTGTCCAGTGTTTGCTGGAGGTCCCACTTATGCATTTCCCAAGTTGTTTGTAGTAAGATTGTCCTTCCTCTCTCTTGCATAGAGGGAAAGCATCCTTCCTAAAATTACGAATCAAAGTCACAAAAAAATATTCAACTTCATTTGGGACGTTGCGTGCAAAGAAGAAAGAGGAGAGCCATGCATACCTTGAAGCATAGCATTCAGGATCTGTAGTTTTTTGCCAGATGAAAGTCTCCTCTTGCTCAGACAAAAGATTCCAACAAAACTTTTGGATGAATTCTTGAAAAGAACCTGTAGTACTTTCTCTTTTGGAGCCTAACGAACCTCTGTGTTGCCTGCTTCCAGGCGAGGTTAAAACAAAGTAACCTCCAGGCTTGAGTACTCTATCAACTTCAATAAGAAACATTCCGTCTGGAAGAGAAACTCATCATGCGTCAGAGAGAGACAAAAGTATACATTGTCACAGGTGAAATTTGATAGAAAAACCATAAGAAAATGTCGACTTCAATCACAATATTTGGAGAACTGACAACTACAAGTTGAAAACGATCGTTCTGCAACTCATACTTCTACATAAGCATAAGCAATTTCAAGGTGATTGAACAAATCAGGATAAATAAATTTGGCGGTAAGAGAGAACTATAAGTCTGATTTCATCTTCCCCTTGACATGCAACTCCAAAAAGTTTTCAATTTGTTAAGATTAAAACAAAAGAGCAAAGCAAAAAATCCTAGAACAAACATTGAAATAGTACCTTTGTCATCCCAGAAAATACCACACTGGGCGCAATGTACCATATCGTATGAGAGAGAAGGAAAAGGTAGTTGTCTAGAGATGAAGTTGCCGATAATTGCTGGGAGGCCTCTCTCGAGAGCGAGCTGGACTTGGCTTCCAGTTGATTCATATGCTGCCATACAAACAACCATCAATTTAAGTGAAAGCAAATGCGCTCCAAAGCTACCAAACCCACATCCAATATCTAAGACATTGTGCACCTGTAGTCGAGCAAGGAAAAAAGAAGACTCGTGATGACTAATTTCCTATGTTGTTCCATATAACAAATTTGACTACCAAATGAAATCTGGTAGAGACTAGAAGTTGACATAAAGCTATTCAGATTCAGCATAAGGGAAAACTTACACCAGCTTGATGAAATTCATCGTCACTTCCCAATCCTATCATCTTAGCAATCTGGTGAGAGTAATCTTTGACACCATCAACAGTTGTTCCATCATTTGAATGAAAAGCAATCTGATTCTCTTCTAGCAACATAAGTCTGATGGAATTTGCAACAGACATGAGTAAGGATTAAAGTAACCGATTCAACAAACTAAAGACATTACAATGAGATCATGCAATACCTCTTCATCTTGCTTCCAGATGAAAGGAACTGATCCTTGCTTATCTTCACATTCCCACTCCATATAACATCCCTACCGCTTGGCCAGGTCAAAGGAATCTTGTAATCCTTAGGCGGACGAATTAGACAATGGTGTTCATTTCTCGATAATTCACAATGACGATCAAACTCTTCGCCATCTTTGAAACCGGCTAGCAAGTTAGCAGACGAATTATAACAAGGCACGCCATTCTCTCTTTCTTTTCCACACAGGCCATAATCATTTATATGATTAGCTCCAAAATCTCCCAACGCTAAATAATCATTTACTGCTTGCTCTCTCAACTTTCTATAATTTGAATAAATGTTAGGCCTTGAAGAAGCTGTAGTAGAATCAAATTCACCCGAAGAATGAGATCTGGAAAGGGCAATCAAGACAAAGACGCTGATGGCACACAAAAGTAAACAGTTGGTTGAAGGTCTCTGCCTAATAACAAATGGTAGATTTCTGTGCCAAGAGCTTCTCATCTCCAATTTCTGAGCTATCTTCAACATAAATGCAGAGCTTATCTCTGCTCTAATGTCTCATTCAACGGCATGAACTACAAACTATCTCAGCTCCATGAAATCCAGCATTTTTTTATTTTTTTTTCACTTAAACATTTAATAAATTACTCAGAAATCGTAAATTTACCCCAAGGATTTGAATAACTTCTGCTAAAACTACCAAATTTCAGATCACGAGAAAACCGCCAGCTAAAACTAACACTAATAATATATCGACTGCCGCAGTAGAACCAATTGATCTCCACAAATCTCACCACCAAAAACCTCCTACTCGGAATGAACACTAACAAATCCGAATTCCAGTCAATTACTCTGCAGAGGAATCAAACAAAGAGTGCAGATTAAACTTAAACCTGCACCGTACCATCAAAAGAGGAAGAGAAAACGACAGTTAGCTGCCACGCACAGTTGACATTCATGAAATGATGAAATATATCGATCAAATTTGACTCTAAATTTGCAAATTCGTCGAGAAACTTTACAAGCACATTTAACCGTGAGAAGAGAAGACGCACGGATCAGATCCAAAAACACGAAAGTACATCAATGATTGAAGAGCAAAATCATGCAGGAAATGCTTACCGGACAAAGAGGTACGAACAGTGGAGATTAAGCAGCAGCGTGATTCACCACTGACATGATGAGAGAGAGAGATGAATTCTGAGAAGCTATTTTAGTACTATGAATAGAATGAATTAGTTAAATTAATGCGTGGGTTTATCTTTCGAGTGCGTGTGCGTGTGAGAGACAGAGAGAGGAGAGAGAGAGAGAGAGGAAGGGCGAAATGAAATCTATTGATAAATAAACCAGATTTTGAGATCCGAACACCGATGACGGCTCGCACATTGAGAAAACCAACAAAAGGGGAGCTCTTTTATTAAATTATAAACGTTAGAATATTTGTTCCTTCAAAAAATACGTATACTGTTACTATTACTCCCTGGTTCCGTAATCTATGTAGCTCGTTCCGTATCTATGTAGTGTACTGTATTATTCTACTTTATATAGTGTATAATACACTATATTAAGTGAAACCAAAAAAATTATCTTAACATTCACTTTCGATCTTATTCCATTAATATTTTCATTCTTTATCATTTTTCGAGAGTACATTATCTTTTATGTCAACTCTAGTAAAATGGTCCAATTTGCAATCCCACTCCACTCCCAAACATTTTTAAACACTATAAACTCTAACACTATTGGACCATGGAATCTTCACTTTTAACTAAAATCTAAATATGGAAAATTCATAATTTTATTTTTATAATGCTTTCCACTTTTTCCTGTTTTTTTAGTTGGAGATATACTAATATTTCGCAAGAAAATTCGCACTCAAAGAACATCAATTGCGAGAAAAGTAAAAGAAAAAAAATAAATAAAAAACGAAAACTCATTTGGAAATGGGATATAGCTTGACAAAGAAATTTCATTACATTAATACTGCATTCTGCATTTTAGAGAGAGAGAGCTTCGAAGTATATGCTCGTGAGGCCAAAACCTATTCAGAACTCTCATAAATATATCAAATCATACAGTGCAGCCTCCCATTGTATTAACTAGAATCTCTTCATTTAAAGATCGACCTGAAAAAAAATAATTAGAAAACCATTTTTTTTTCCTAAGATTGCAAATGCAGCCAAGTATCTGGAGTAATATGTAAAAGGACACGATTTGAGAAAGTGTATTACCTATAAAAACAATTTTGTTTACTCTGGTCTCTTCGTTTTTCCATTTGCGCGTTGGAACGATCTCATATACTTCCCTCACGGCCTGCAAAATGAAAATCACACTGCCCTCAGAGATAAAAAAATTTTGCCGGTATCTAAGTCTGCAGAAACTTGAGCAAGATTTCGGGTATTTCTCAAGAACTGTGTTTATTATAGTGTGATCCTTAACCTGTAGGGTGTAAAGTTGATCCGAATTTGTGATATTCAGAATCCCTTTGCACCGATAAACATCCATGCCATATTTTTTATCCCAAAGGATCTCTTCAATCCACGTCCTAATCTGGAAAATGCGAGCACATCAAAATTGAAGAACCATATGTTACGGTTTTAATGATAGTATCTTCAACCACTATCAAAATTCAGTAAGTACCTTCTCTAGATGAACTTCTTTAGGCTTGGAAATGCACAAGGTTCTCACACCACTGTCGTGAACATCATTGGTAGATAGATTTCGATTCTCTCTCAATAGAGCTTCCAAATGAGTGGCATGCTGAGATGTAAAGTGAAATATTTGTAGTTCAACCTAAATGACAGAATGCCACGACACACTGTGATAAGTGGAGACGGATTTTGACATAGAAACTTACCGTAGCATCATATGCTTGGCGGTTCAGTATCATGGACAAGTCAACTTGGCATCGGACTGAACGAATAATATTGGCAAGTGAATTAATGTTATGAACGTCCTTTTCCAGATCTTCGAGGGCCACTCCAGAGCCATCAGAAGACACTAGATCAACCTTATTAAGAATCACAACATCCTATAGAAACAGAAAGAAACAATCATCAGGCTTGCTGTAATTTGGACCAGTGAGGCAAAAGAACAATCACAAACAAAAGAAAAGAATTACTGCAAATGCTATCTGGTGGTATGCTTCAGGAAACGACGATGATTCATGATGTGATCTGAGCTGATAGCGGAGGTTTTTGGCATCTACAACCTTAACAGAAGCAATATTCATTATGTTGGCAGACTATTTTTAATCACAAGAAGTCTAAAATCCAATGACAAACTAGAAGAGGAAGCTCACGGTGATAATAGAATCGAGCCTGACATCTGACTCCAACTGATCATCCAACCAGAGCACAGATGCCAACGGGGCAGGGTTTGCCAGCCCTGTTGTCTCAAGTAGTATATGATCAAGCCTGATAACAGAAACTCCGAGTAAATAATCCTGTGATATTTCAGCATATACAATAAGTTTCCACTAGGAAGCATCGATTTATCTCAGTGTCAAACTAATAGAAATATCCGTTTTCCTATCAAGGTATTTGCGCGGGGAGATATTCATCCTTGTCATTCAAACCACAATCCAAACCTTACCATTACAATTAAGCGCCAATCACACTATACTATTAACAGATAAAACCGACATCTGAAAATACGATATCCAACCTGTCTTTCCTCTCGACGAGTTGCTCCAGTGCCTGAACCAAGCTATGCTTAACATTGCAACATATGCATCCATTCGCAAGTTCAACCCACTCTTCCACTAGTGCACCGCCTTCTCCTTCATTAATCATCGCTCTCTCCACTCCTATCTCCTCCCCAAATTCATTCAATATCACAGCTATTTTCTTCCCATGTTGTCCATTCACGATATGATTCACCAACTATACAGAAACAAAGAAGACCATCAGAGCTTGTTCTTTACAAGCACACTAAACTATCCAACTATTGCATTTTCTACAACCGCTGAATTTAAGAAACAATTAGAATAATGCAAAATTTAGGATTAAAATCATGCACTGAAACTGACTTAATTGACATTTAATTTAAAATCGAGTTCATACTAAATTGCTTTAGATTGACTGAAGGCAAGCAACATACATAAATCAATCTTTACTTTTCAAATTTTCGAGCAGAACAAAACTAATTGAGCCCCTCGAGCTTCAGCTCAGTATTCGCCGAATTTTCGATAAACTCAGGCATTAAAAAAAATAATAATAATAAAAAAATCATATTCAGCAAAATGTATTCATTTCAGCAAATTTGGCTACTGCAACCAAACAAGTATATTAGGTCAAATCGAAACCGCCACTTCTATAGTTTTTTTTTATTTTATCTTACTGTGGATTTTCCGGCGCCGAGATATCCTGTGATGACGGTAACGCCGACTGGTTGAGCTTCGGGGAGATCTGGCAGTTGATTATCATCATCCTGCTCAACTCGCAGAATAGGCTGAGTCTTGTTATCGACGACGTCGTCGATTGAAATGGCGAGCGGCGGCTCTTCGTCGTCGTCGTGTTCCATCTTCGGCTCAGGTCGGTGCCTCCGGTGAGGTTTATTTCGCCTGAAATTATTTGCAGAGGAATTTATAATTTGACTATTCTTAAATAAAAAGGACTAAACTGAATAGAAACTAGTGATTCAAAGTTTGAATTAGTAAGATTATTAAATGGATTAATAATTTTATTTTTGAATTTTGTCTATAATAAAACAGTTTTTTAAAATGATCCAACTCAATCAATCACTCCATTTGATTTTAGGGCGAAAATTCAAAATACCCATTTTTAAAATGAGTATTAACAAAAACACGTGGAGAGGAAAATATGCTCTCAGCGCGCACGTTAGTGGATATTGTTAACTTGCACTTAAAGCTTTGAATCAATGCTGAAAGGCAGTGGAAAGATGAAGGGGAGGCCGCGGAAAACGATGGATCTAGTTGTACGATCACAATCTGAAAGCACTACACCTCGATTTGATGTTACTGAATATTCGCACGGTGCGAGAACGGTTGAGCAGGAACTCAATAGAACAGTGGAGTCGCTCAAACAGCAAATTGAGCTGGAAATCAGCTCATCCGTGACAAAACAAAGTCAATAATTGCGAGCTGAGGGTGAGAAAGAGGCAACAACGATGCAGGTTGAAGAAAGGGAAGCTCGGCCTATGCGGAACAGAGGTATGAATCTGGGCTATGTTGGGCCTTCAATTAAGGAAGGGAGACCTATTGCTAAACTGTGTGTATTTGAGCTTGAGAAATAAGCTAAGAAATGGAATAATTCTGTTATTCTCTGTGTGATAGGAGATACACCTACGATATCATATCTTAAAGTCTTTCTCCAGAAACAGTGTGGAATTTTGGGAAATTTTGAGATATTTTATCACAATGAAGGCTATTTTATGATTCGATTTGAGCTTAAAGATGAAAAGGATAAGATGTTGTTTGGGGGGCCTTATACAATTGCTAATAGACCTATCATTGTGAAAGAATGGATGACAAATTTCTATTTTGAAAAAGAAGTGCTGAGAGAGGTACCACTATGGATTAGGCTACCTAGACTTCCTCTAGTGGTGACTCTCTTAGTCGAATTCGGAGTGTGATTGGTAAACCAATTTGTGCGGATGAATGTACCTCACTACAGAAAAGAATTTCCTATGCTAGACTATTGATGGAAGTGGATATCACCAAACCTCTAATCTATAAAATCTAGATAGAAGGGGATAAAGGAGTTATGGTGGAGCAACAAGTTTTCTATGAATCGGTGCCCATTTTCTGTCAGCAATGCCATAAGGTGGGACATATCTGTAAAGAGAAGAAGAAGGAAATAGTTGTGCAAAACCAAAAGAAGCAATGGCAACTGAAGGACAAAGGAAATGAGATTATGGTGGAACCTAAACCAGTGCAAAAGGAGTGGAATAAACCAAAGAAGATAGCTATTGCTACTATACAAGTTGGCCATTTGCAAATTCCAACTGGTAATGGATTTCAGGACCTTGATCTGACTAATATTGTTGAAGAGGGCGGAGACATTTTCCCCTTCATTGCATCATGAGAATTATTAGGTGGAATGTAAGAGGCTGTAACAAACCATTTAAGCAGAAAGAGATCAAAGTCCTTTTGCAAACAAATAAGGTTGATGTTGCAGTGCTCTTAGAGACTAGGGTGAAAAAAGAAAAGGCTTAAAAAATAGTTGGGAAGATTTATAGGGGTGTGATAGTATAACTATGTACTGTGTGAATGGAAGGATTTTGATTGTTTGGAATCTAAGATCAGTGCAGATTAAGTTTGTTGAGGAACATGAACAAGCTATCCATTGTGAAATTGTTGATGTGCAAACTGGAAAGTTTCAACATCCGATTGCAATATATGCTTTGAACACAAATGATCATATGGGATTTTGTGAGTAGGAGGATACAAAATAGCCAAGGTCCTTTGTTGATGGGAGGTGATTTCAATGTTGTTTTGCAGTTTGATGGTAGATATCAAGGTCATCCTGTGACAGCTGCTGATATTGAGGATTTCCAAACTTGTATTCATGATAATGAGATGCAAGAGGTTAGTGCTGTGGGAGCTCATTTCACTTGGACAAATAACCAATATGGTGAAAACCGAATACGTTCCAATATTGATAGATGTTTTGATGCGATCACAATATGCGGAAGCTACGAATCGAACAACGTCAGATACGAAAGATTCAATCCAAACAATAACTACAAAAATCGAATGACAAATTCCCAGAATTTCTACCCACAAATACACTGAATAGGTGTCGACAGTAACCTAAGCAATTCAATTCCGATTAAGCTCAAATTTTAACACGAGTTACAACTTAGGGTTATTAAGAACATATCCAAAATTCAGCGAAAACGCACGAGTAGTTTTCAATTTGGCTCGGTGGTCAGTTTCAGGACGAGTTAGGGTTTCAAAAATGGATCTGAAATTAATCTAAGGGTTTTCTGGGATGGAATAGCTATAGGATCGATGGAGGATGGATATTTATGATATATGAATGATGATGAATGGCTGGACGAAGACACGAAAAGAACACGAATTGCAGAATTCAAACGGAAACAAATTGTGAATCTTACCCGAAACGAACCCCGGATCTACTTGAATCCGAAACGCGTTTATGGAGAAATCTTTGTGGCTCGACTAACCCGGATACTACGAGATATCACGAACGAGTCGATGAATTCAAGTTTGAGATCGCCAATATCAAACTCTACCAAGAACCGATTTGTTTGTGTGAGACAAGAGAATAGCGTAAAGCTGTTTTTGCATTCAATCAAGTCTGTCTAAGTAATGAACGAAAATTAGTATAAATACTAATCTAAGAAGGCCAAAAATACCAAGTAATGGGTCTAAGAAAATGGGCCAATTAATCACCTAAACATGTTGTGATAATTGGGCCTAAAATAAAATAAATATAAGTTCAGTTTTGATTCCTCTTTTAATGGGCCTCCGAAATATCATCTTCTACACTTGTGAAGTTCACCAATTTGAAATGATGACATTCGGTTCCTTCATCTTCCAATCTCTTCGGAATGTAGCATTGCAAATATCCTTGCAGCTTCTTGGCTCTTGATCTCGTCACTGCTCCTCCGAGCTGCAAGTCCCGATTGATCTCTTCAATGCTAGGTCCCGTCTCATCATGTTTTGCTAATATTCAGTGGATGATTGAGAATTCTAGTGTTGTGGTTGAAAGAATTTAGAAGGGAATTTCTGATCACTGCCCCCAGTTGCTAACCTTCTATATAGTTGGTACTTGAAGAGGTCTTTTCAAATTTTACAAGGTATTAGTGATGGAACCGCTGCTTGAAAGCGTTCATTTTTCCTACTAGATCTTCGAATTGAATGTGATAATTTAAATGCAAATACATCATACATTTGAGTTTAGAGAATTATACCTTCTTGATTGCAGATGGAGTAATCTACATGTCTAGATTATTGGGATGTGATCCCTTTCCTCGAAGTTCTCCGACTGTGTGGGCGTCTCGGAACTTTGGAACTTGGAACTCCCTCTGCACTCTTGAAATCGGCGCCTCTTCTCTTGAGAATGAGATTAGGGTTTTGAGAATCTCCTCCTTATTTATAGGAGGAGGGGGCGCCTATTTTCCTTTTGTACTAAGTTACGGGCTTTAATTAATAAAGTCCGACTTAGTTAATAATTACTGGAACAAATTCTAATTAAATAAATAATTAGAATTAATCCTAATTATTATAAGAAAAATATTATATGTAAATATTAAATTAATTATCTAATTCCTTAATTAAGAATAAATCTTAATTAATTAGATATTAATTTATTCCATATTACATATTTAACCAGAGTGCAATTATTGAGCCCAGATGGACACCAAAAGAGGAAATAGGCGCCCCCTACATTACTATAGACGTCACATTATGGGCTCAAGCACATAATGCCTCTTTTCAGTCCAAAATTGATATCCCTCAATAATACCTTGAATTCCTTTCCTAAAGAGCTCATGGGCCATCCGAGGATCTATGTACCAGACAGAGTTTAGCCTTATCTAGTGAAATAATTATATGATCAACCCAGAGCATTTATTTCATTAAAGCTGTGACGCATTCCACTAAAGAGTCACAACTGAATCACCGCTCTGTCTCAATTTGTAGATTGTGGCTGATACTTTATTTAGAGTTATCCCCGTGTTTAAGACTCTGATATCCATTAATTAATTAGAGCTCCTCTGACTGCTCCTAATTAATCAATATCTTATTTCCCTCAAGTAGTACCCGTTCACCCCTTATTATTATACATGAACTTAATCAGTATGCATGACTTGGTATAATAAACCTTGTGAACTCCCTGAGGGGATATCTCTCAACCTAATATGGACACGGTGTCTCGATGCAACTAATTAGACATACTATGTGCCCTCATGTTACCCAAGAGGCAAGTCATCAGGGATGCTGCGATAGACCCTTATTGTGCAAATCAAAGTAACAATGAACAACACATAAATATCTAATAGCCTATCAAGATTAAGATCATATCACTAAATACCGAGATCTCTAGTTCTTCACCTATTGCTAGGGTCAGTATAAGAAGAACATTATCTCACTCGATCATGTCAATACGTTCCACCGTACCAACATGACTAGCGACTGAGACTCGCCACTACCGTCATGTTGTAGTCTAAATCGATAGCTGTGCCGAGCTATCTCGACTGTGACACTATTTATATCTCATAATTATCATCGAACGCTGCGTGATCTCCCTGACACCCAAGCCGTCCACGTGTTCTAAAACATGAGATATTGGGCTTATTCTTATTAATATATTTAATCAGATAGGTGATTGTAAATAGTGGAATACATGTCATATATACTAAAATACGTTTTTGCTTTAGATATATACAACAACCCCAATAGTTAGCTGATCATCAACACTTTGAACAGTTGCTTAGAGATGAATGGGGGACTAACAGATCCCACAACCAGCTGAAGGATATTTAGATGAAATGCAAAAGGCTCAAGGAACCCCTAAAGAAGTTGAACTTTAAGTGGTTCATGAAGACTAATGAAATAGTGGCTGGTCTTAGACAACAATTGCTTCTGGCTCAACAAAATCTCATGCACAATAACAACAATTATGATCTGATACAAGATGAGAGAAGGTTTCTTACTGAGTTAGAAAAATGGAGTAACATTGAGGAGAAAATATGGCATCAAAAGTCTAGAATAGACTGGCTTAGACTTGGGGATTCTAACACTAAATTCTTTCATGCCTATGTTAAAGTGAGACATAATACCAATGTCATTCATAGATTGGTGAGAGCTGATGGACTATCTGTCTTGGTTAGGATATGATAAAGGATGAGGTTAGGGAATTTTATAGAATGCTCATGGGGACTGCTACAGATGAACCGATGATGGTGGATAAGCTTGTAGTTGAGATGGGGCTAAAGCTCAATTTTCAACAACAGTTACTCCTTAATGTTGATTGCTCAGCACAGGAGGTGAAAGAGGCTCTATTTAGCATGAATTCCAACAAAGCTCCAGGTATTGATGGTTTTAATGCTTATTTGTTCAAGAAAAGTTGGTTGGTTATTAGGGATGAGGTAGTGCGAGCTGTACAACAGTTCTTCCATACTGGTAATCTCCCTAAGGAAATTAATACGGCCCTTCTTACACTATTGCCTAAATGTGAAAATGCTAGTTCTGTAAAGGAATTTTGACCTATAGCCTGTTGCACTGTCCTTTACAAGATAATATCCAAAATATTGGCTAATAGGATGAAAATGGTGCTTGATACTATTATTAGTGAAAGTCAATCTGCTTTTGTTCAAGGCAGATTGATTTTTGACAATATAGTACTCAACCATGAGTTGATCAAGGGATATAAAAGGAAGTAAATCTCTCCTCGGTGTATGGTGAAAATTGATATTCAGAAGGCTTATGATTCCGTTGAGTGGCTATTTCTGAAGCAAATGCTAATTGAATTGGGGTTTCCCTTTAGATATATCCAATGGATTATGGTGCTTAACTACTGTATCTTTTTCTATTAATGTCAATGGGGGGATTACTGAGCCTTTTGAAGCTAAAAAAGGTATTAGACTAGGTGATCCCATTTCACCTTATTTGTTTGTTATCTGCATGGAGTACTTAAACAGATGCCTCTTGGAATTGCATCAGAATAGACAATTTCATTATCACCCTAGATGTAAGAGGGTTGGACTCATTCATGTTTATTTTGCTGATGATCTCTTGTTGTTCACTAGAGGAGATACTAGCTCTAGTCAACAACTGATGTGAGTTCTAGATAAGTTTGCTGCAGCCTCGGGTCTCAAAGCCAATCAGATGAAAAGCTATATCTACTTTGGAGGGGTTGGAAATGAGAAAAAGCAAGAGATTATGTGTATTTCTGGGATGAGTGAGGGTCAGCTTCCTTTCAAATATCTTAGGGTCCATCTGTCCTCCCAAAAGCTGAGTGTGATGCAATGTCAGCCATTTGTTCATGGCTATTACATCAAACAACATGATGTGTATGAGATGGATGTGCCAAGGCAGAGCTCATGGATGATTAGGAAGATTATTGGAGCAAGAGAATATCTAAGGTCTGTTTAGAATGGTCAGGATTGGATCCATAATTCAAACTTTTCTATCAAGAAACTTTACAAAGCTTTCTTGGGTAATCCACAGAAGATACCTTGGGCAAAGATGATGTGTCAAAATACAACACCTCCTAAGTGTATCTTTATTGGATGGTTATTGATGCATGAGAAACTTGTCACTTGCAATTATTTAGGGAAAATTGGAGTTCAAGTGGATCATTTATGTTTTCTGTGTAGTAAGGATAATGAGACTCTGGACCATCTGTTCTTTGAGTGTGAGGTTGCTACATCAGTTTGAAAAGGTATGACTGAATGGTGTGGGATTCAAAGGAGACCTGTTAAATGGTGTCTGGAAAATGAGTTTCTTGTTACTCAATGTAGAACTAATAGTGGGAAACAAAGGCTATACAGGTGCGTGTTAACTGTATTGGTGTATTACATTTGGAATGAGAGAAATCAGAGGAGAATGCAAGGGGAGCAAAGATCTGTTGAAGTTATAATTAAGCAATGTCAGTTCATTCTTGCTTGGTGTAGTTAAAAAGATAGGAAATTAGCTAGATACATAAGTTAGTTGATGCTTTTTTTTTTTCCTGGTCTTTGTTGTTGGTTTTGTAGGTAGTTTGTTGTTGCTACGGTTATGTAGTTTAGTGGTTGGTGTATTTGATCTCTTTGGTGAATGCAATAAAATCGTGTTACCAAAAAAAAAGGGGGGTATTAACAAAATACCCATTATGAATTTGTATGTGAAAAAACTACTCATTTTCTTAGAATATTGGTGTGGGCCCCATTTTTTTTACACAGAATTCTGTGAAAGACCTCCTTTATCGATAAACACATGTTTTTTTTGTCTTTTTGCTATTTTTATTTGACAGGAGAATGTTTTTTTAAAAAAAAATTAAACATTATTTTCTCCATTAAGTCCTCCGCTTCCCCTCCCCCACCTCATTAAAATCGTCCGACCTAAATTTGCCTCAGCCTCCACCACCTCCTTCCCTGAACACTGCAGCCTCTGCCCCCCGGCTCCGCCTCTGCCGCTGCCTCTTATTTTTCCGGCCGCTTCCCCTGCCGTCGCTGGCTCCGTCGTCGACATCTTTCACGGCTCTGACTCCGCTACCACCCAGAGTCGCCACAGCCGCTTCAACTACCATAGCCGACACCAGCTGCCCTCCCTCCCTTAACACCGGCATCTCTGCCCCCGGCTCGGTCTGTGCCTTCCCCGCCGCCACTTCTTTTTCCGGCTGCTTCCCCTGCCGTCAACTTCTCCCACGAACAGTTGCCGCAGCCGCTGCAAGCACCATAGCCGACACCGCTGCCGCCACTACCGGAGTTGGCACCGATACCCGCCACTGCCGCCGGAGTTGCCATCGCCGGATCCATGGTCGGTGTTACTCAACCTCTTGTTTTTTATTTTAGTAAGAATTAGTTAAAATCGGTCAAGAATTATTAAAGAACGGCCGAGAATAATTAAAAATGGCCGATTGTTTTAAAAATTAATTTAAATTAAGTATGCTTAAATTATGCTTAAATATATACTAATTTAAGCTTAAAATCGGCTTCTTCTTAGTTAAAAACGGGCTAGAATAAATAAAAACGGCCAAGAATTTTAAAATTTAATTTAATTTAATTACGCTTAAATCATGCTTAATTTTAATTTTGATTTTAATTATGCTTGAATTATTAATTGAATTTTATTTTAACTGTACTTAGACTATCTATTGTGTTAGTAGATTATGCTTGAATTAGTATGTTTCATTTAGGTGATTATGGTTAATTTATTAATTGAAATTTTAATTTAATTATGCTTAGATTATTAATTGTATTTAGTAGATTATTAATTTAATTTAAATTTATATATGACATTAGTATGCTTAATTATTCAAAATATAAAGAACGGCCGAAGTTCTATGTGATACTTGAGTATTTGAAAATTTATTAAATTATGATTAAATTATTAATTAAATTTTAATTTTAGTTATAAGTAATAATATTATTATTATTATTAAATATGCTAATTTAATTAATTATACTTAAATCTTGAAAAAGTTGCTTAAAAATCCCGAAAGAGTTAAAATCGGCCGATAATATTTAAAAACTATCGGCCGATTATAAAGGTGTAGGCCGTTGTTAATAATTTGATGTAATTTAATTATGCTTAACTTATGTTTAATTTAATTTTACTTATTTTGTTTTTTTTTAATTATGCATACGAGATTTAGTTTAGTGTTTTAGTTCGTTCATTAAATTATTTTTTAATCGAATTATTATTTTAATTATTCTTAAATTAATTACGTTGATAATTAATTTAATTCTGAATTTTTATGTAAAATTAAGCTCTGCCTGAGCTGCCCTATTGGAGACTGGATTATGTAGGTCGGCGTGGAACAGTTCTTATTTCTTGCAGAATACATATTCTGAACGAAATTCATACAACACTGAATGATAAAGGGGATCACCAATTGCTGGGTTGATTTTTTAACAGACCTTTTGGGCACTTTCTTATGTGGAGACTGGGCCGTATGAATAGTGATGTGGTACACTGCAATCCTTACGAGAGCTCTCATAACTGATGGATGTCTTTGGTTCAATATAAATGGGTCCCATATTGAGTATTCGATCGTCGATCATGCTTTAGTGAGACTTGAATTTTGGACCACCGAATTACGACGTAACCGTGGCCCGCGGTCCAATTAATTCAAATTTTGTCATGACAGCCTGCAATGGGTGTCCGGGAAAGGGGAATAATTTGGTTGAAGTGTTCAAGAGATTGAGAGAAACGAATGATGACCATGACGGTTCAATCCACTTGCGCCTAGCTCAGATGCTAATGGCGAATATGTTCGTCTTTGGGCACCGCCTTCCACTACAAATTCCACAGACCGACTGCAATCATGAGTTCATCCATGGTATCGTACATGGCTTTAACACCAAGCTCTTCAACGATCAGATTAACCTCACCCGCATATACTGCTGAGTTGTTAGGTTGGATAGGGACCATGGACACTATCCAATTACTCATATGCCTTGTATCGATATCCTCAGTGGACTTGGATACATCAATCGTAATAGTTTTTCCATCTCGCCTTCGTCAAGTATCCACGCTGTGTACTCGGCAAACAAAGACATATTCAACTGCCTTTCAGAATTGTCTCCAGGTCTGTCGCTCTCTATGCTCTCAGCATCAACTTCAACATTGTAATCTAGGTCGTTGTTGTCTATGACTTCATACAAATCAGCTCGAGAGCCCGACTCGGTATGGCCATGAGGCTCATCCCCGGCCGCAAAATTGAGGTCTAGGATTGTATTTTCTATGGCACTCAAGACATGAGGAAATGAACTCGCCATGAAGTTAAAATCTCCGTGATAGACGTCATCAGTCCAATTTGAAGAAGCAGCGACTCTGCCAATCTGTTCGAGGTTTAAGAGCTAATCAGTGCCCTGGTAGCCAAAAATGATCCACCATACTGGTACGTCTGCTCGAATGTAGGGAAATGTGAAGAGGACGCCGCGGCTCGTTCACCGGAAAAGTGAGAAGACAATGCCGTGTTGTTCGAACGTATACATACTTTTGGAGACGATTTTGTACCGCACAAGCGCTCAAGTTCTTCGTCTGTCCCAAACGGTGATTTAACAAGACGTCCAAATCGTGTCTTCTTCAAACATGAGATCTCAAAATCAGTGCCCAAGAAACTGCACATATCCGCTATGTGGTATCTCAAGTTGTACAGACTAATAGCATTGCTTGATAAGACGATATCCATCTCTCTACCGCCCTCGTACACACAATCAACCCAAATTCCTCCATAATTCACGTTCACGTACATGAACGACATCTGCATGATTTTGATTCAGAAAAAATAGATGTATATTAAATGAAAAAAATACGTTAATTTAAATTTAAGAACGGCCGAAAAATTGTTAAAAAATGGCCGACAAATTCTTAAAAACAGATAAAATGATGTAAAATATCCTGATTAATTTTGTGTTTATTCGGCTATTTTTAATAGATTTTCGGCCGTTAGACTACAAAATATCAGATATCAGCGATTTTATTTTAATTTATTAATCTATCCAAATATATTACACCTAAAATCATATTATTATCCTTACGAATGAAGCGAATATGTTAAAAACTACCGATAATTGTAGAAGTTTTGCATGACATTTTTTTTAAACTTCTCAGGCCTTTTTTTTAACTACAAATTAGGAAACTCATCATCATTATGAATAATAATTAAGTTCAAATTATGTACTCCCTCCTATTCTTATTTTATTATAAGTTTTTTTTTGTTTTTTTCACACATATTAAGGAAAAAAATATTTACCAAATTTTACCTTATTTATTGCTAATTTGTCATCCACTAAACGGTCATTAAAAGAGAGAATATGAATATAATGTATTGGCACAACTAATGAAATGGATGAATTAATAAGGGGCAATCATGGCATAAATTTCTAAAACAACAATTATTATGCAAATTGTGAAATAATTAAAATGAATTATAATAAAAATAGGAGGGAGTATTAAATAAAAATATATATATTAATTTATTATAAAATTTTAATCAAAAACCGGCCAAAAATATTTAAAAGTTTAATCAAAAAATGGCCAAAAATTTAATATATTTTTTTAAATTAGCTTGTGAAGTGAATAATTCTGGGTGATTTTATAAGATAATAAATAGTAAATTTTTTAATAGTATTCAATTATTGAGAATACATGAATAGTGTTTGTAAAAAAAATGAAAAAAAAAATACAGCTGACATGCCCATCTCATCTCATTTGAATGCGTGTCCAACTCATCATTCATATTATCTGAAAAGTTCTCTCAAAATAAGCGCAAACCCATTAAAAAAAGAAAATGAGTATTTTTTTAAATATTGTTTCAAAATGGGTATTTCATATATATCAACTTTAAAAATGGGTAAAAACACCTATTACCAGTTGATTTTAACTAAATAAATAAACATGAGAGAAATTTAAGGGGGTGTATTCAATCTGAATTTTAAAAGATTTTTTTGTACTTTAAAAGTCCATAGGTATTCAATTCATATTTTAATTATAAATCTGTTGGTATTCAATTATGGCTTTAAATATCCATTTAAATCTGATGATATTCAAAATTTGTAGGATTTTTTAAGGATTTTAATATGTTAGGGATTTTAAAGGATTTTTAACCTATAATACAAAGACAAAATCCTTTTAGAAATCTCACCTCCCCACCACAAATTGTTAAAGTCTACGGATGGATAAAGACATTTTCTTATTCATTATAGTTTCAGTTCTTGAAAAAATTATAAAACGCACTCCATACCGGACTATTCATAATCTATGCGTGTAAATCTTGATGAACTCGATTCAAGATTGAAGATAATAAATATAAACATATGTATTTGCATACTTTAAAGAAATTTCCAAAGCAAAAGTTATGATGTTGATTCACCATTATTTTTGTAGGTTAGAACAGAAACATAAAGAATGAATAGAATTAAAGGGAGGGTGCTGCTCATTTCACCGGTTTGTTTCTTTTTTCTTTTTCATTTTTTTTCATCATCACTGATGCGGTGGCTGGTGGAGAGTTGTTGGTGATATAGAAATCATTATACCATCAAATTATAATTTTCAAATCATAATTATTAGTGATAACAGAATGCAAATATTATAAAAGGTCCATCAAAATCTTTTAAATTCTGTATTGAATAATTTAGTAGCTAAACTGTATTCCTATAACTTCTAGGCATGGACCCATCATCATTAAGTCCAAGAAGCCTAGTTTTTCAATTGAACAAAATTTGACTTATTTCAATTCTGCTAGACCTGCTTGGGCTTCGTGGCCCGCCGGGCTCAGCCCTGAACCGGCCCGCCGTCAACGGTTTTGGCCCGGGACCGCCGTTCAACAGGCCGGACCCGGAACCGGGACCCCGAACGAAGGGCTGGGCTCGGTTCGAAGAAGTTCCGACCCGCGAACCGGCGGTTAACCGGCGTGCTGGCCCGCCAGGCTACGAAACGAACCGCCGGGCTTTACTAGCCGTTGGGACCCGACGGGCCGAGCCCGGACCGGCGGGCCCAACGGGATTGTTGGCAGCAGAAATAGAGCTGCAGCTGCAGCTAGCCGTTGGCTTAGGATGGGGCTCCTAGCCGTTGGCTTGGGATGCTCCTCCTCTTCACTCCTCATCTAATCATCCATCTCTCATCCCCTACTATAAATTTAAACCTCATTCAAATACTAATTCACCACACAATCTCTCAACTCTCAAACTCTCATATTCACACTAATTCTCTAAAGCTTTCACTCACAACTCACAAGTCTAATTCTTCTCAAGTTTCAAGCACTCAACTCAAGCTCTCACTCTCATTCTCTCAATCTCCATTATAACTTTCAAGTTTCAAGTTTCAACTCTTAACTCTCAAGCTTTCACTCTCACTTTCATAACTACACACACATACACAATGTCTTCTTCCAAAGGAAACAAGGGTAAGGGCAAGGTGGTCGGTGAATCCCAAAGCGAAGGAGGCCGACAAACTCAAAGGTCAAGAAGGATGGAAATAGCGGAGGAAATCTCAAGCCAAGTAGCCGAACGACTACAAGCCGAAGAGTATGCGAGACTTCAAGCCCAAGAGCAAGAAGATGAAGCCTTTGAGGAGATGGTCAATACGATGGAAAGTCAAGGATTCGAATTTCATGACTCCACCAACGTAGGAGATGAAGAGCACGACGAAGACGAAGATGATCAACCTCCTCCTCCTCCTCCTCCATCAAAATCCAAGAAAGAACCGAAGTCTGACATCTTCAAGAAACACTTTCAACTTGTTGATACTCCGGAGGTCGAAGGCCAACTTCCTCTAGCCAATGGTCGAAAGAGATACTTTGCATATTGCAACTATTGCACAACACGTTACAAATGGATCAGAGGAGGAGGCTACGGCACTATGACTAGGCACATGGAGAGCACTCATCCGACGGAGTTCGGAATGTCGACTTCTCAAACTCAAATTCGAGTTAACACTTCATCTTCGGAGACGGGTACGCACTCTTTATTTAAATTTGATAAAGGTAAATATGAAGATGCATGTGCTATATATTGTGCTATGGAGAAACAACCTTTTAATTATGCCGATAGAATAACGTATGAAGCATCCTATAAAGAAGGTTTAGGTCCCAATGCTAGTAAAGTTGCTAGAACTCAAATGCTTAAGAGGATTAGGCGTCAATGCATGGAAAAACAAAAAGATTTGATGAAATATTTGCAACGTTTGGGTCATAAAGTTTCTATTTGTACCGATGTTTGGACCGATGCATATAATAAGGCTAGTTATATGGGAATTACATGTCATTAGATTGATGCAAAATGGACTTTGCAAAAACGTTTGATTGCATTTAGGGAGTTTGAAGAGCCTCACACGGCTCAAAATATTGCTTTGATTATTATCACCGTTTTAAATGAATATGGTTTGATTAATAAGGTTTTTTCGGTTGGTTTTGATAATGCAACGGCAAACACGGCTAGTATTCCTCAACTCATTGAAGCATGTGCACCATCTTTTGATGGAAAATACTTTCATTCTAGATGCATTTGTCATATTTTGAATTTATGTGTCCAAGATGCGCTTGATATTTTTCAAGAGTCCGTTGTTCCTGTTAAAAATGCCGTTAAATATTTGCATAAATCAAAAAATTTGGGAAAAAAATGGCAAAAATATTGCCGTTCAAAGAATATTGTTTATACGTGTTTCAAAGCCGATGTATCTCATCGTTGGAATTCTACTTATGAGATGCTTAATAGTACGATGGAGTATAAGGGTCATTTATGTGATTTTTTTAGGAAAGAATTTTCCACGGCTCAATTAGTTCTTAATGACAGTCATTGGGATGCATGTTATGATTTATATGGATTATTGAAGGTTTTTCATATGGCTACTAAACAATTATCGGGTGTTTATTATTGTACTTCCGTTAAAGTGTTAGAGCATTGCATGTATATTGCCATCTCTTTTAAGGCTTGTTTTACTAGGCCAAACTTGCAAGGTGTGATTTATGTTATGGTTCAAAAATGGCTAAAGTATTTTAGGGAGATTCCAAAAGTTTTCTTGATTGCTAAATGTTTGGATCCTAAATGGAGATATGATGGTGTTTGTCAAATGCTTGAGATTTATTATGATGTTTTTTTGCAAATGGACTTTCGTGGTGTTGTAATTAATGGTGAACAAATATTTTTTGATCTTCCTAATGTGCAACAAATCAAGGATGATCTACATAGGACTTTGATAGAACTTTTTGATGAATATAGGAGAACGTATGGTAGTAATGAAGATAATACCAATATTTCTTCTTCTTCTACTATGATGTCTTCATTTGATTTTCCCTTTGCTATGGACTCAATGGATCCTTTAGTTAGACAAATGCAAGGAATGTACCAAAATAGAACCTATGATAATCCAAGGAGCCAAGGTAATAGCGAATTGGATATATTTTTGCAAACTCGTTTTGTCTTTGGTGTTGAAGATAGTGGTCCGTCGATCGACGTGTTGAAATGGTGGTCGAAGAGAGTGGAGTACCCAATACTCTCCATGATGGCGAAGGAGTTATTTGCCGTCCCGGCATCCACCGTATCCGTTGAACAAGTCTTTAGCACCGGAGGTCTTATGCTAGATCAAAGAAGATCAACAATGAAGCCGGCGAACATTGAAGCTACCATGTTGCTTGATGATTGGTGTAGGGCCGACCTTAGAGCTCAAGAACCGGAATGGGATGATCGAAATGAGAGCGAAGATGAAGCCTTCACCGAGACGGATCGATCGGCATCGGCATCGGGTGCGGAGAAGAAAGCATTGTAATGTAAAAAGAACTACGTCGACTTTGATTCCTCTAAAATTATGAGGATACGTAGGCAACTCGATTTTAGAAATTAAATTGAGTTCAAGTCCCTTATTATTATTACTATTAGTATTTTTCATTTCAAATGTAAGTTCTTATTCAATTGTGAAAGTACTTAAATTGGGATTAAGTTATTGTTGTAATTTTCCTCATTATTAATACAAAATTGAAAAATTGTTATTCATTTTTAACACTTTGATGAGTTTTTAAAAATATTTTTAAAATAAAAAAAACATCATCAAATCTTACCAAATTATCATTTAGTATTCATAAAAAATATATATATAAAAGAATAATAATAAAAAAAAACCAATCAAAGTTGGAAAAAAAAAAAAAAAATCGGCAAAATGCCGAGAGCAAATTGTCATGCTCTGTTTTTCCCCTGTTTTGGGAAGCAGCAGCATGCAGCAAGCAGCATGCAATTTTCGGCGGTTTAGGGCCAGCCCTTGGCCCGCCGGTTCGGGCTCGGCCCGGGACCGCCGGGCCTCGGTCTTGGCCCTAAACCGTATTCTAAAATCAAGGGCCGGGTTCGGTTCGCATGTTTCAGGCCCGTTGGCCCGCCGGGCCGGGCCCGAAACTGGCGGGCTCGGCCCGTGGGCAGGTCTAAATTCTGCACAAACACGATTGACACTCTCCTCCCTCTAAGTCCCTCTTCTTCTTTAATTTTCCGGGCGGTTATATAATCACCGTATCGCCGACACACCACAGGCGCGGCGACTATTCTCTCACTCTCCTCTATTTTCATATTAATTAATTGGAATCAAAACCCCAAAATCAGAATTTCCTTACTTCCAACTCCAACTGCTGTCGCCGTCGTCGGACTCTTCACCACCTCACGCCGGCGCACCGCCCTCAACACACTGCAGCACCGTTATCCACGTCGACAGCAGCAGGGGTAGGAGTTGTTGCCCCTATCTGATTTCTATCTCTCCAACCCTTTTGCTTTTGATTAGATTCTATTTCTATATATAGGGATTTCAGATTCTACTTCTGTTATATTTCAAGGTTCAAACTTTACGTTTCTACAATTCATATATAATTACAGTTGCTTATCTAATTACCCTTATTCTAGTTAGTTGTAGTGTTTTACTTTATATAAATACAGATTATATAGATTCTACTCTACTTCTTTAAAATTTTAAGGTTATGAATATTTTGTTTTGAATTCTAAACAAGATGGTGCTTCTGATCTTTACTTCTTAGGATTTCTACTTCCTTTCCTAATTCTATAGAATTCATAAAAGTTGATCTTGATGTTAGTACTGCAGTAGAAGCTCAGTTTCAGTTACTGATTTATATGTTAAAGAATATAATATGCTTCAGTTTCATTATCTTATTTTTCTTGTTTCAAAGCAATTACAGCAACTGAAAAAGGGTGTAAGAACTTACTAATTGATTGGGAATTCGTAGGAATTGGATATATCTTGGTTTCAAAGGAATGAATGATACTGCACAGCTCCTTGTTCCTTCTCTTCTTCGATTCTCTCTTTTTTTTTTATATATTTATTTCCTGTATTTTAGTTGCTTCTTTTTCCTGGATTTGTAGGTACTGCTTAGTTATGTAATCCGTTTCTAAATCTTAGAAAAATATGTACTTTGATTACTCTGTTGTAGACTAGTACTAAGAATTAGGTTTCAATTTCAGTATTTATTTGTGATTTTAATCTCTGTAACTTGGCTTGAACTTAAAGTGAGATTGAAATACTTACTGTTTTAGTGTAGAAATTTGGATGCTATTCTAGTAAGAACGATTGGAAGAGAACACTGGGATGGCTCTTTGGTACTCTTCTGCTCTCTCCTCTTTACTTCTTATTTGGTTTTCTGTTTGTTCGCTTACTTTGGTTTTGAACGGATTGGATAGTAGGAGTTGTAATGGAAGGAATGGTTTGTTTGTGTATTTCTTTCTTCAAACTAGATGGTAAATGTTGAATTAGATTTCTCAAAGTAATTTCCTTTTCGTAGCTTGAATTATTATATCAGATGTTTATCTCTTTTACTGAAAAAGGAGTAGTCATTAAGCTTGTTGCTAAATTACCCTCCACGTATGCCATTTGAGATTTCTACTTTGTAGTATTCACTTTCACTTTTTATGTTTTAGAATAAGGCCTTAAGTTAAGGGATCCAACTAATTAACTAATGGGAGTCTAGCCTAAATCAGAATATTTTAATCTAAGCCCAATAAGCACATGAAAATTGGCTCAATATCATTTAGATTAAGATTCTCCACTCATCACTATAAAAACTATTTAAATTAGCCCATTAGTTATAAATAAACTTAATCCAATTCAGACTTAGTCTTAAGTCCACTTCAACTGAAATTGTAGTCCTGTTACTAAACAATGCTAATCAAACATAGTTAAGATCTATTCGTTTATTAGTTTACTAAAATTTATTTCCTATGTACACAATTTAACTATGTTCATATTAGATCGACAGACAATATATATATCTACATATCTTTATTTGCAAATCTACTCTCAAATCGCACAACTTAAATGGACAGCGATTTAATTTCTCCTCCGAATTCAAGATAAAATCCTCATTCTTATGAACTCCAATATAGTTTTCTGACTTATCAAAGAATCTATAAACCTGAACAGGTATCTAAAACCCTGACTATTCAAAATTTCAAAAATTTCCAATTTTTGGAGGACCGGGATATTACATTAATAGTGCCTTTGATGGAAAATTGGTGAATGTCACCTGCTCTGGATATGACTTCATATGTTCTGTGTCTTTAGTAGAGAAAAGGAGGTTTCGAAAGTTGTGAAGAGATAGCTGAGCTATGTGAAAGTAAGTAAATGTGGTTAAACTTAATCCTTCATATTAGTGTGTCTTTTAGTAGAGAAAAGGAGGTGTTCTGAGTTGCGAAGAGATAGACGAGTTATGTGAAAGTGAGTAAATTTGGTTAATCCTTCATATTAGTATGCAGTATGTATTAACCTTGATTATGTCAATACTGTAATTGGAATTAGTATTTGATTTTGTTGTGCTTCTCCCACCACCTATTAGTAAGTGACTTCATGTCTTGGTTTGATCATGTCGGTTTTCGCAGAACATCGTTAGAATAGTTGGTATCTGTTGGATGTTACTTCTGTAACCTGTCTGTTTGCTTTACACGTTTAGCTAAGAGTTAAAACTTGGTCCTTTACACAGAGAATGGGAATGGCAATGCTTCGACCTACAAAATTCACCAAACCTCCTTCACTAACCTTCCTCCACTTCCACTTCCAGTCCTTAACCACCGCCTCCTCCGCCGCAGCGCTGCAGCCGCCAGCCCCGGTGAACGAGGCTCACCTCCTCAGAGTCTGCACGATCCTCTACCAACAACAAAATTCCTCCGACGCGAAGCTGAACAACAATCTCTCCAAAACCCAATTCCATCTAACCCACGAATTCTTCCTCCAAGTCTGCAACAAGTTCCCCTACTCATGGCGGCCGGTCTACAAATTCCACCAATTCTCCACCTCCCGCCCCGATTTCGCCCACACCTCCACCACCTTCAACAAAACCCTCGACGTCGTTGGCAAATCACGAAACCTCGATCTCTTCTGGTCTCTCTGCAGGGAAGCCGGCGAGCGCTGTCTCGTCAACATCAAGACCTACATAATCGCGCAGCGCACGTTAGCCGCCGCGAGGGAGCTGAAGAAATGCGTCGAGTTCTTCCACCTGATGAAGGGATTTGGCTACGAGTACGAAATCGGGATCTTCAACGCCGTGGTTGAAGTTCTTTGCAGGAGCAAGCTTGTTAACGAGGCGAGGCACGTCGTGGTGAAGATGAAGGATTGGATTAGGGCGGATTCCGATACATATAGGTGGCTGATCTATGGTTTCTCCGATGTGGGAGATTTGGTCGAGGCTTCCAAAACGTGGAATTTGATGGTGGAGGAGGGCTTTGAGCCTAGCATTGATGCGATCGAGGTGATGTTGGATTCTCTATTCAAGAACAACAAATTCGATGATGGGTTGAAGCTCTTTCAATCCATGAGGGTGAAGAACATTGAGAAACTCAAGTTTTCTACGTACAAGCTCGTGATTGAGTGGATGTGTAAGAAGGGGAAAATGGGGGAGAGTTATGTGGTTTTTGAGGAGATGAAGATGAGAGGGATTGAGCTAAACAATGAGATACTAGGATTGATAGTATATGGCCTAATGTATAGAGGTAGAGTGAGAGAGGCTTATAAAGTGTATGAAGGTGTTGAAAATGGTGATTTGAGTTTGTACCATGGTATGATCAAAGGTCTCTTGAAGTTGAAGAAGGCGAAGGAGGCGACGGAGGTTTTCCGGGAGATGGTGAGGCGAGGGTGCGAGCCTACGATGCACACGTACGTGATGTTGTTGCAAGGGCATTTGGGGAGACCGGGGCGAAAGGGGGACGATCCTTTGGTTAATTTCGATACTATATTTGTTGGAGGTTTGATCAAGATGGGGAAATCTTTGGAAGCAACTAAGTATGTGGAGAGAGTGATGAATAGAGGAGTGGACGTGCCAAGATTCGATTATAACAAGTTCTTGCATTATTTTTCGAGTGAAGAAGGTGCGGTTATGTTTGCGTCCATGGCTGAGAAATTGAGAGAAGTGGGATTGTTTGATTTGGGAGATATATTTGCTAGGTATGGAGAGAAGATGGCGACGAGAGATCGAAGAAGAAATCGAGGAAATGAATGTGTGGGAGAAGAGGTTCCGCCTCCTTCCGAAGGATGATATGTAGGTATTAGCAAGTCATATCGTTTATTGCATCAACATATGATTGTCACGTGTAATGAGATAGTTACATTTAGCAAGTCAGATTGTTTATAGCACCAACAGATAATCCACAGACAATCGTCACGTGTGATGAGATGTTACATTTTCGAATGGCCATAGTTGTTTCAAATGTTATTTATATAACAATTAAGTTGATCTCACATGAATGATCACCTCTCTAATATATACTTGTGGGATTTTGACTTTCTTGAAACTAGAGTGAGGCAGATCCGTTCGATTTATTCATCGAATTTATTTGAAATTTGTGTATTTGTTATTTAGATTTAATCTATTCGTTTCCCCCTCTGTAAATTGGTTTTTGAAACACTAATTTTATACAGATTTTTACACACATGACAAAGTTCATGTAAGTATTCATATTTTTGAAAGTTTATGAAAAAAATAAAATGCGAATCAACGTTGATGTATTCACGCGACATTAACCATTTAATTTAATAGTCGTTTTTTACTCTCTTTTTTTTTAATGTCTGGCCGGAGTATTGGGTTAGTTCTACGAGAGAAAGGAAAACGGAAGGCAAAAAATGGTATAATTAAACTATAAGATGGTGTTCGAAAAACATATTATTTCGAAAATAAAGCGAAATCATTTTCTTTCGATCAAGAGTTGATCGATCAACTTCAGGCCCGTCTTGATCAATATTGAGGCTTCATGGTAATTATAAAAATCAGGCTCTTAATTTTTTTTAAAGTACCACTTTAAAATTAAAAAAAAAATTGAAAAAAAAAGAAAAAAAGAAAAAGGATAAGAGAGTAACAAATTATGGATAAAGAGGAGATAATCACAAAATAAAGATATGTGATTATATGATTTTAGGCGATTTGGATCATCTACTGCAAATTTCATATTGTATCTACTATTGCAATTACGAATGATCATCACATATCATGAATATTTTCAAAATCAACAACTATTGTTTATGAAAACCTTTAATGTTTGTTTAATTATTGTTTGTTTAAGAAGCGACCATCAGTCATTTCAACAGAAAATACATCATATAATTATGATAGAGAATCCGAATTGAATTTTGGGTCCCATTATTTTTTGGGACCCTATTTTGATAATAGCCGACCATGAACAACTCAACGATTATTATGGTATAATGGCATAATTACCGTCAATCTGTAATTATATAATTAAGTAGTTATATTGGTAATATTCATTTTGCCTCGCTTTAAGTATGCACATTTAACTAAAACTAATTATAAAATTTGCATAGTCAAGATATTGTGCAGTAAGACAACGTAGTGCAGCTGAATCACATTTCCTCTACAACTAAGGGGTCATGGTTTGAGTAACCTTAAAAATGAAAAACTATTATTTGATCCTCATTTAAAAAAAAAATATTGTACAGTAATTCATTCCATACTTTAAAAATGAAACTAATTGTTTGTATTACTATTATATAAGAAAAAATGATAATTAATAATTAGGAGAAAGAGTGTATGTCCTTTGTATGGGAGTATGGGCTATTGACCGTAATTATAAACTTTAATTAAATTTTATATAAAGAATACTAACTATATAGATAGATCCTATTTTCTAGAATAGACGGCCCCCCTATTATTATTAACAAAACCAATCTAAACACTAACACTAACATATACTCCATGTTTTAAAGTAAATCGATAAATCTTCCATGTTTTTTAATAATAATAATAATAATAATAATAATAATAATAATAATAATAATAATAATAATAATAATAATAATAATAATAATAATAATAATAATAATAATAATAATAATAATAATAATAATAATAATAATGTGTCGAATTAGCTATAGGTGCTCCTCTTTTCCCTTTCATCAACTAGCCTAAATAATAGCAAAAATTGCATTCTTAATTATACTATAGCTAATTTAATTATATTTATTTAGCACAAACGTTGCACCTTTTGCTAAATACTGTAACTATAATTTGTAATTTGTAGAAGAATAAGAGGATGATACTGTAATTACAATGTTAAAAAATTCACGTAAAATGTAAATTAGGCTAAATATTTTGCTATTTTCTACAAGTTAGCCCTCAAATTATTTTTACACACTTCCTAATTTCTCTTTATTTTTTAATAATTCGAAATTAGGGAAAATGAGACTTTATGGCCCCAACTTTTATCAATTGGTTATTTTATGATCTCAACTTTGATCTTGGTTACTTTATGACCCCAACTTTCATCTATTGGTTAATTTATGACTTCAACTTCTCAAAATGACAAATATAGCCTTAACTTTCATCATTTGGTTACTTTATGGCATAAACTTCTCAAAATGACAAGTATAGTCCAAATTTTACTCCGATTCTCCATTAATGGCACGGGAGCGAAAAGTGCATACTCGAAAAAATGAATAGGATTATTAAAGCTGACGTGATATTTCCGTAAAAAAAAAAATTGTATAATTCTTCTATTTTTAAATATTACTCATGTCAAACTCACTGACTTCCCACGAGAACACATTCACCAATTTGTATAATTCTTCCATTTTTTTGGGATATTGACAATGTTCATTAGGCGGATATATGCCAATGCGCAATGACTCCTTTTTCAACTTACTGATCTTTGGTTGTAGCCTTGCATGCCTTACTTGAGCTGGGAAAGATAAATTTTAAAAAATTATACAAATGTATATAGTTTTTACGGAAATACCAAGCCAGCTTTGATAATTCTACTCATTTATCTGAGTATGTGTTTTTTGCTCTCGTGCCATTAGTGAAGAATCGAAGTAAAGTTTGGACTATACTTGTCATTTGAGAAGTTTGTGTCATAAAGTAACTAATGGATGAAAGTTAAAGCTATCTATCTATATTCTATATATGTATTAAAGCTGAATCACTATGCATGCTAATTTCCCGCCCAAATGTTGTTTGGCCCACCTAAATTGCATGTAATTTTACTGAGGTAATGCTTTTTTTTATTTATTATTATTGAATTAATGCTTCACTTTTCATTTGCATATATTTATTGCGTATATTGGACGGCTGCAGACCATCATTAATAGCCACAATAAATGTTCCAGAAACTAATTTTGCTTGCTTGCATATATCCTAATTTACTTGGGAATCGCAACAGACCTATTTTGAACATTTCCAATATCTTTGCCGGCTTTTGTAGGTAAAGATAAAATTCAAAATTCAAAAACAAATTATTTGGAGAGACTTGCTTGAATTCTAGACTATTTATAACCTCTAGTGTCCTGCTTAATTCCAGTTGTTTCTTCACTAGCATAGTCAATTTTTCTTGGATTGTATTATATTTCTTCTAGCATTAACACATTTCTCGATCGTGTGGTAATTAATCGTTCGGGGAATTTGATTGATCGTTTCATACAACTCTCTATCAACATCCTCTCCTCCATATTCATCACTTTCTTAGACGCCATCGATTCTTCACCATCAATGCACCCTTCGCCTCTTCACTCTCACCTTTGCATTCGCCCTCTTTTTTCATAAACCTCTCATCTTGAGATTTGGAGAAGATCGTATCTTTACCTCTATTTTTTCATACCTAATGCTCATCAGACATGCATATGTTTCATGATGAAATCATAAAAAAAATAAAAAAAAATCGTTCCACTCTAAATTCGCATTTGGTTTCTTTTCGGAGGCATAATCAATTTATTAAACCTCTTGAGATGACAATTTTAATTTGTCATCCTCACTCCAAAGTCTGCGGTGGAAGTTGTAGTTTTTCTTCAACTTCTTTGCATCCTTAGCAGCAGCCGTATCTTGAGCAAGATGTTTGGTAGCAGTGGATTTTATTCCGGAACAATTAGCTTGGATTCAGATCCGGATTCCTCTTACCCGGAGAAACCAAGGGTGGCGGCGGAGGAGAACTAATGCACTCTTGGATGAGATAGTGCCCTTCGAGTGTGCACAAACTCCAAATTCAGAATGAGAAAGGAGAGAAGACAGTAAAAAAGAGGAAATAACTTCATTCATAATAATCAAAATGAACTGATACAGAGATACTTATGGCCTCTGGCCTTGTGGTGCACTACGGAAAAGAAAGACAGCAAACTAGCAGTACTTCTAACAAACTTGGGCCTAGTCTACTATGTAATCCTTTAACTTAATGGGCTTTATGATGTTCCTCTTGGGCCTCCCTTGAACGAGGTCTGCTTTGGGCTTTGAGCTCACTCCCGTCGGCCTCGAATCTTCCTCTCGATCACTTGATAGGCTTGGTGCAGCTCTCGTCACTTTGGTCGTAACAAAGAATGGATTTTCTTACAATAACAGTTTTTAAATGAGCAGAAAATCAAACTGCATTCACTGACTTTGTTTTAATATATTATATTTTCTCAAAAAAGAAACTTCTTGATTGGATTATTTTTTAATTATATTTCTCTAACAGAGGCAATTGTCCTAATTCATAGTGTTTTTGAAAGTTAATAATTTATGAGATTCAAAATAAATTAAAAGATAGTCTTATGCCATAATTACTTAGGGTGTGTTTGGTGGATAGGATGAACCAAGATGAGGTGAATCATCTTGGTTCATCTAAGTGTTTGGTACCGAAATGAAATAAACTGGAGGGCCCGAGATGAAGCTCAAACCCGCTGCTATTTTACTGTTTTCGCTTGTTAACTCATCCGACGTTTTTGGTCGGATGACTTCAACTCATTCGAACAGTAACACAACACTTTCTCTCTTTTACCATTTTACCCTTATGTATTTATACGATTTAAAATAATAATAATAATAATAATAATAATAATAATAATAATAATAATAATAATAATAATAATAATAATAATGTAATAAAATAATAATAATAATAATAATAATAAATAATAACAGTAATAGCAATAATTATAATAATAACAAGAATAATAATAATAATAATAATAATGTAATAAAATAATAATAATAATAATAAATAATAACAATAATAACGTAATATAATAATAATAATCATAATAATAATAAAATAATAATAACAAGAATAATAATAATAATAATAATAATAAAATAATAATAATAATAGTAATAATTATAATAATAACAATAATAATATAATAACTCAATAATAATAATAATAATAATAATAACAATAATAGTAATGATTATAATAATAACAATAATAATAATAATAAAAATAATAACTCAATAATAATAATAACGTAATAAAATAATAATAATAATAATAATAATTAAAAAAAAATATAATAATAACAAAATAGTATAATAATAAAAATAATAAATAATAACAATAATAGTAATAATTATAATAATAACAAGAATAATAAAATAATAACTCAACACATATAATAATAATAATAATAATAATAATAATAATAATAATAATAATAAAATATAATAACGTAATAAATAATAATAATATAAAATAATAATAATAATAATAATAACAATAATAGTAATAATTAATAATAACAAGAATAATAAAAATAATAACTCAACAATAATAATATAATAATAATAATAATAATATAACAATAATACAAAGTAATAAATAATAAATAATAAAGTGTACTATTTAATTCCAACGATAAAAAGTGAAATCGGTAGGGGTATTTAATAAGGGTAATTTGGTAAATCTAAGCCTTCATCTAGAGTTATGCATATTGTACCAAACACAAATATAATGTCATCCTACTTTTAATTTTTTGCTACCAAATGAAAATATGAACTCTTCATCTTGACACTATTCACATGACTCATCTTTAGATGAGTCATCCTTCCACAACTTGAATGAATCACCAAACACTACCTTAGATGTTGTCTTGATCACGAAGCTATTACTTAGTAGTTTAAGTTAAAGTATTTTTAAAAAATTAAAAAAAAAAAAAAAATTATGTGTTGACTGACGAGATGGATTTGATTTCAAATTGGTAGTGTTGAGAAGAACTGCGAGAAAAATTATAAATCTAGGTTTCATGTTATTTTATTTATTTAGTTAGTGCATTTTATTTTTCTTTCTTCGTTTTCAAATTCAGATTATAATGCGATTTGGATTTTGCTATTGGTTTATATTGGATTTTATTGGCTGTGGACGTGCTATATTATTTGTACTGTAACTATAAACCATCTATATACAAAGATTTTCATTTTATCTTAAGATTTTTAGTACTCCTTCAAGATTTGAGTTTTTATGGATAAAGAGCCTCAAATATGCAACCATTAGATTTTTTAATGATTTTAATATAATTTAAATTATATACATGACATCTTTTGATTTTGTTCAACAAAATAACGTAGAGAGTAATTCCCGTGCATTGCACGGGTGAACAAACTAGTATTTGTCATTTTGAGAAGTTGAAGCCATAAAGTAACCATGAAATGAAAGTTGTGGCCATAAAATAATCAATATCAAAGTTTGGGCCATAATGTAACCAATGGTGAATGGACCGGTACGGTATATTGAAATTTTTTTGCCGTACCGATATCGTACTGAATATTTTCGATATGCACTTTTTCATACCGTTACCGTACCGTATATTTCGGTATACCAAAAGTTCGGTATAGAACAAAGTACATACCAATATCATACCGATTTTTCGTTATACCGTACCGAAGCTCGGTATTTCGGTATACCGAAAAATTGAATATTATGGTTTACAGTATTTTTTTAGCATTTAATTTCACTTTTATTAGTATATTAGAGTTGATAAACTCAAAACTAAATTACATAATTAAAAAAAATCGATTTCAATTCTCATAAATGTCTATTATGATTTAGTATATTGTTTTTACTTTCATAAAAGACAATATAAAAGTATAATTGATTATGTGAGTACTATCGTATCTATGAGCATTTTATGAGATAAAGAGTATTATATTACATCATGCATGGATATTAAATTTTAATATTTGTTGAAATCGAATAAAAACTCTTTAGATCATCAAATATTATTATATAATAAATATTATATTAATAAAATTTTATTATTCCGCAATTATTAATTTATAGAAATTTAATATCACAATACAATCATAATACAATTGTTATCTTTATTAGTGCATGTGTTCTCGTATCTTTGATCGCTAAAGATTAAAAAACAATGAGTGAAAAAATGAAATGTCCATCTAAGTTAAAAGAACTCAAATTTTGTCCACCAACATAATTTACACAAATTAAGTCCATCTTTTACCCTCTTGGACAAAAATGTCCTTAATGAGTTGACTTTGACTATTTTTTTTATTTTTTTTTGTTTTTTTTTTGATTTTCTAATACTTTTTATTGTAATTTCTTTTTCAATATTTTTTTCGAATTTTTTTAACATTTTATTTTACATTTTTTTTCCGATCATGGTACTAATGACACTATTGATACTAATAGTACAAATAGTACCAATTGTTCAAGATTTTTTCTTTTCAAAAATCAACTTTTTTTTTTGTTTTGATGACATTTTTTTTTATCTTGGCAATATTAGTACTATTACTCCCAAAATAGTCTCATTATGTAATTGGTACTATAGGCTCTATTGACCTTAATAGTACCAATAGTCCCATTTTTTTTTTCAAAAATCCAACAAAATTATAATAAATGCCACTGTCCAATAATTCAAAAAAATCGACCATTCATGACACTATTGGTACTATTAATATTGAAATAGTACCTTTAGTACCAATTGTTAATAACAATTGGTACTAAAGGTACTATTTCAATATTAATAGTACCCATAGACCCAATTATTCAACAATTTCAATCTCAATAGCAAAACAATAAATAGAAACAAACTGCATTTCAAAATGTAACTCAATTTTCACATTCCTTGAGAAAATAAAATCAAAAGTGTGTAAGATAATATAAAATCGAAAATGAAAAATCAGAAAATGAGAAAACAAAGATTGAAAAAAATAAATAAATTAGTGTTAATAGTACCTATAGTACCAATTATGTAATTGGCACTATAGATACTATTTTGATATTAATAGAGCCAATAGTACCAAATTACATGATGATAATTAAAAATGAAGAAACAGCAATATAGCAGAGCATCTTGCTGCAAAAAACAAACAAATCAAAAAAAAAAAGAAACAATGAAAGCCATTAAATACAAGAAAAAGAGAAGGCATTAAATCTAATAAAAAGGAAAAAAGAAGCCATTAAACGTAATGTCAACACTCACACAATAAACACATGCACATCAATCCATAAACACACGACAACCACCATCGTCCACCTATCCCCTGAAATTGCAGAAATAGACTCGATCTCGATCCAAAATTCTCAAACAACTGGCCACAACCATCAAAAGTCTAAAAAAAATCACAAAGCCCAACCAAGTCCAGAGTAGGGGTGGGTGCGACAGGCTACGGTTTCGCCGGATTGTATAGTGGCGGCGCCGGGCGGTGGTGTTAGGCCTACACATGAACGGCGACCGAATCTGGAGCGTCTTGCCGACGACCAGATCTGGAGTGGCTTGGCAGCTTGACGGAGACCGGATCTGGAGCGGATCTGAGCTGATCTGGAGCGGCTTGACGGCGTCGGAGGAGGAGGAGTCGGCAGAGGTGATGCAGGGACAGGGCCGCCTTCATGGTACTTAGCTGCTAGCCTGCCGCAGATCCGTCGATCGGGAACAGCAGAAGAGCAGGGCATCATCTCTACTTGATGCCTGCCGTCGACGAATCTCCGTCGCCGCCATCATGGTGGAAGGTGGCGGAAAGTAGGGGAAGAAATGAGAGAGGATTTGAGGGAGAGGATTTGAGAGAGAGAATTTAGGGTTTTGCAGATTTGGAAAATGTAAAATGAATGCCTTCTTTTTCTTTTGATTCAAAATAGCAAGGAGTATTTTGGTATTAAAAACAAAAAATGGACATAATTTGAGTATATTATGTTGGTCGATATAATTTAAGTTCCATTAACTTAAATGGACATATATATGCATTACCACAAAAACAATTACGTATGTTATACTTTTAGTATTTTTTAGATAATTCAACATAATAAAACCAGTTAAATAATTTAAAAATTTATTGAGATTGTATTTAAATTTGAAAGATCCTCAAAATATAAAATAAAATTAAAGTATAATTAATATTAAAATAAAGTAATTTTTCGGTATATACCAAAATTCGGTATGTACCGTACATTCGGTATCTCGGTAGAGTCGGTATGTACCGAACATTTGGTATATCGAATCTTTGGTACATACCGAATGTTCGGTATATACCGAATTTTTTCGGTATACCGAATCTTCGGTATTGGCCGGTATACCGCGGTATAGAAAAATTTATACCGTTACCGTACCGAAAGTCTTCGATACGGTATTATACCGTACCGAAAAATTCGATATATACCGTTAATTATGGTATTCTCGGTATTTTTCGGTACGGTATGTCCGGTATACCTTTGTTTCGGTAAATTTGTCCACCCATAATTCAGCTAGGAAGCACGTGCGATTAGCTCCTATGTCACGTGAGGGTGTAAACCGGGTCATCGCATTCGCCATTCGGATCCTCTTCTTCCCTACAAAAAAACGCGATTCGTACCAATTTTTTTCCCCCAAATTCCCCCGATTCCCTCCAATCCTAACCAGAGTGGGAGTCTCCGAATTTGTTTTAAATTCATGTTCGATATTCAATTTCGATATTTTTTCTATTCAATTCGTTCAATTCTCTTTCGATTGATGTATCCCTTTCCGAAATTCTATTGATTTCCGAAAATTCTAGGTTTTCATTGTAAATCCTCAGATCCGTTCGATTTATTCATCGAATTTATTTGAAATTTTTGTATTTGTTATTTAGATTTCATCTATTCGTTTCCCCCTCTGTAAATTGATTTTTGAAACCCTAATTTTATCCGGAGATCTCTGGACACCTAGGGTTTGCGTATTCGTGGTGATTGCTCAATCTCAAGGCTCCTCGGGTCTGTGAATTGATTTAGGGTTTCGGTACGTTTATATCTCGATTTTATTTTACCATGTTTTTTGTGTTTTATTTTTTGAGAATTTGGGAATGTAGGGTTAGGGTTTGGGCGTGAAATTGGGGCTTTTTTAGTAGCTCTTTTTTTTTTTTTTTTATCTGCAATAGTTGTTGCGAGGGAAGTATGAGGAGGTTTGGGCCTTGAAACTTTGTTTTCTTATTTAGTATGATAAATAATGCATACTTTTTTATGTATTTGTTTTATGTTATTTTAGTTTACTGTATAATTTGAAGTATGCATTAATAGTGCCTTTGATGGAAAATTGGTGAATGTCATCTGCTCTGGATATGACTTCATATGTTCTGTGTCTTTTAGTAGAGAAAAGAAGGTTTCGAAAGTTGTGAAGAGATAGCTGAGTTATGTGAAAGTGAGTAAATTTGGTTAATCCTTCATATTAGTATGCAGTATGTATTACCCTTGATTATGTCAACACTGTAATAGGAATTATTATGTCTATTAGCCCACCACCTATTAGTAAGTGACTTCATTTCTTGCTTTGATCATGTCGGTTTTCACAGCACATCGTTAGAATAGTTGGTATCTGTTGGATGTTACTGTGACCTGTCTGTTTGCTTTACATGTTTAGCTATAAGTTAAAATTTGATTCATTTATCCTTTACACAGAGAATGGGAATGAAACGTCCTTTCGAAGAGGAAGATTATTCAGAGCACTCGTTTAGGCAACCTAAACAACGGGATTATAATGGAAATTTAACATTGAGTGTGGAGGAATATCACATAACGACCCTGGCAGTTCAATCTCCTGGTAAAATATGCTATTCAGTTTGTTGTGTAATTATGAATTTGTGTGTGCATATCTCTATGTGCATGCGATAAGCTTTTTAACACTCGTGGCTCATAGTGGAGAAAAAGCTACATCTTTATTGATTTATATTTTCAACATTTCATGATTCTGCTTTCTTAAATCTAAAAATCTGGTAACTGAAAGCAGCTCATGCATCGGCTATCTGGTTATATATTGCACAAGCTCCAATCAATCTGTCATTCTTTCCCATATTAATTGATAGTGGCATTGCATTGCAGGTGAAGCAAATAACGGCTTTAATCAGTTATATTTCGAGCAGCTTGAAGATGGTGAGACTGATAATGCTTCTGTAGCTGACAAGGAGCTCGAGGCTAGGTCTTTGGTCACCAGTAGTAGTAGTAGTGAGGAAGATGTTGCTATTGGGGAAACCTCTGACTGGTCCCGTTTCCCAGGATATATTGATTATAGTATTCCAAGAAGGCCCCCAAATCACTACAATGATCCCTACATATCTTTGTTAAATTCTCATCCTAGGAAGGAAGTTCCTATTGGGCCCGATTATCAAGCTGAAGTCCCACTTTGGGATCCAAATGCATCTCAAATGGGATTTCCAGGCTACTTTGATGATGATAACAGGAAGGAAAGACTAATCGGAACATGCATTATCTCAATGCCCGATTTAAACAATGCAACCATGGAAGGAGTTGGAGTCGGGCGTGGCAGAACAGATTGTACTTGCCTGGATATGGGATCCATGCGATGCGTGCAACAACATGTGAAGGAATCGAGAGAAAAACTACGGGAAACTATCGGGTATAAAAATTTTGTGGAGTTGGGTTTCTGTAATATGGGTGATGAGGTGGCATACAAATGGACCCCACATGATCAACAGCTCTTTCACGACGTGGTCTACTCGAATCCCGCATCGCATGGTAGAAGATTCTGGAAGCACTTGAGCGCCGCATTCCCAACACGAACCAAGAACGAGCTCGTCAGTTACTATTTCAATGTGTTCATGCTCCGGAGGCGGGCAGTTCAGAATCGATCCTATTTGTTGGACATAGACAGCGACGATGATGAGGAAATGAGGGGTGTTTCCTATCAGAACAGATCGTATCCATCAGATCAAGAAACTGAAATCGAAGACCATCAAGGTCAAAAGGGGGAGATCTACCTAGCTGAAGGAGAAGACGAAGACTCGACAGTCGAGTCATTTGGAGATGAAGATTTGGACGCGAGCTGGGTCGATGACTTCTGGTCGGAGCCTCAAATTGGGTGCGAAGAAGAGTCGAGTGATCTAAAGCACGACGTTTCTGAAGGTAAAGTCGAGAAGATCGATGCTGTCGAGATGAATGCCAAAAAGGAGACGACGTTGCTGGATGATCCCAGGTTGTATACTTAGCTTTGGGTCTCTCTCGAATTTTCTGTACAAAACGTAGATAATTGGGGGTGGAGGAAGAAGGCTCAAGTGTTGCCTTCACCTCAAAGCCCAACATAGTTAATTGAACAACTCATTTATTTATACATAAAGAAGCTTTCTTCTTCTAATTTTGAAGCAAAAATTTGTCTTTTCTTTTTTCTTACTGCCATTAAGTAATTATTAGCTGAATAAATTAGTGCTCCAAAAATGAAATTAGTCTTATTATTATACTCCTGTTTCATTTAAAGTGTTTCATTCTCATTTTAGAGCCGTCTCAACGGAAGCGTTCTAATAAGACGCTATAAACGGGTTCTATTTTCCTTTTTGGTGCTGAAAAGGAATAAGATGCTATAAAACGGGACGGAAAGAGTATTTTATTCTGTACTATAGAGTACTATAGAAGAGAACTACATAAACTCACAAAGCCTTGTGCCTATAGAATGAAAGTCCCAACATATTTTCAATTTTTAAATTTAATAGCCAAATTTGCTATAATAATGAAGATGTGCTTACATATAAGTACTCCCTCCAGTTTTTTTTTTTTTCTTTCTTTTTTGTCCTATTAACTTTTTTTTTGGTTTGTTTTACGTGTCCTATTTCAAAATTTGAAGACATATTAATTATATTTTTTTAATTTTACCCCTATAATTAATGTTATATATAAATTGGTGCTCAGAAAAAGAGAATAATAAATGAGGTTAAAATGTAAATTTACACATGTGATAGCTGGAACACTAAAAAAAACGGAGGGGAGTGTTTCATTCGATTTTCCCTAAATCACATTGGAATCATCGCCTCACTGCAGTACAAACAAAAGCTATTAGTATTAACCTAAGTCCTATAATTTCCTCTCCATCAAGAAATCCAGCCCTCAAAACTTTAGAATTTCTTTTATTGTAGACCAGGTGGCAAGATATGAGTGACTTTAATGAAATTTGAAGGCTATTTATGTCAAATCAAATCAATATGTGACATTTTATTATTGGAAATACTGAAATATATATAAGTTTGTTGGTGAGTGGAAAAAGGGCAATTTTAAACATAGCCCCCAATTTTCTCCACATATAATTAGAGCAACCCCAACGCGCCGGGATCGGCTCGTGCGCCGCCACGAGCAATCCCAGGACCGGTCCCGGGCACACGTTGGGGCCGGTGGGAGTGGAGCGGAAGGTGCGCTTCAGGAGCGATCCCCAATTACTGACGTCATTATGACATTATATACATATATATCAAATAGGATCTTAATCTTTAGGTAGTAACTAGGATCCGATCCTAGTTGTTCGTTATTTTAGATCTACGGTTATTATTATGTTGATAACTTCCTTTCATTTCTCTTTTGTTTTAAATCAAAAGGTTAATGTAGTAATTTTATTTATTATGAACGTAACATGTCCATAAATGAAGGAAGTTTATTAACATTTTTGTCTCTCCTTCATCCTAATTCCTAATATTACTACCGTGCTTAGCACTAAGCATAAGAATAACAAAATCAATAACATAAATATAGTTCAATTTCAATCTTGAAATTGCATCTCAAATGGTATAAACAATATAGAAATTCTCAATAAGCAATTGGATAGGTGTACATAAGCAATTTAGAATATATATAGTACAATATAAGCATTTGCTTAGTGTAATTATGCAATTTGTTAAGAATAAATAAGCACTTCAAAAATAATAATGAAAAACTAGACAAGCACTTAGGAATTAAAAAAAAAAAAAAGCAGTACATGTACTCAAATTAAGCAACTCATCGTTATGGGAAAAAATCTCTCTCCATATTAATGAAGTTTTGTTTTTTCTATAAGTACTTTTGATATATAACATATTTATTATTTACGTACATAATCTCATATTATATAATAGTAGTATATTATTTGATTTAATTTAATTATGTTAGAATGTGCATTTCTTGTTTCGTGACCATTTAATTTAACCACGTCAAATAAGATGCTCTGTCTCAATTTCAGTATATCAACCGTGTTTTAAATTAATTATTTTTACTATTTTATGCTAATATTTATTATAGAATTTAGAATGTATCATAATATATATAACTATGATTAATATTTGTAACTAAATGTTGAAATTAAAAAAAAACTATATCCTAATTTTGAATTTCTCACTTTTATTATAAATAATATAACTAATTTAAATTCTAAAAATAATTATATATAAATATAAACTAAATCTTAATATCTTAATAATTGAAGTGAGAAGATGCATAAAAGTTAGAATATTTTTAATATGGGACACGATTGGTACACTAAGATAGAATATCCCAAGGACAAACATATATTTATGATTAAAAATTGGTTACATATATTAAAAATTGGTTACATATATTCTCAAAAAAGAAAAGGTTACATATAAATATTTTATATATAAGTCAAGACATATTTAATTATATATGTTTTATTAATATTTTTAGGCTTACAAATAAGTTGAGTTTTTTTTCTTGAAATATAAGTTAATTATTATTTAATCTACTTTTTTTCTTTGGTTCAAGATTCTATCATTTCATCGTCATTTTATGATGAAATTAATCAATAAAAAAAATGTCTTCACTACGAAAGTTCTTATAAGAATAATCCGTTAATAAGCATTTTCATTATTAGTATTTAATAATTAAACTTGTATTTGGTTAAATTCAAATAATGTTACTTTGCATGTACGGAGTATTAGATTAATGAGTAATGCTCTCCTACCCACTGTGGGCATACTTACTATACCTACGGCTGAGGTGTCAGCATTATATTTAAGGAAAATCATAATTAATATACCTTATAAAAATAAACTCTACCATAAAAAACTAAATCCTACTAAAAAAAGTGAACCCTAAATTAAAAAATTATTGACGTGGCACTGCCACGTCAATGGTGGGCAAGTGTGCCCACCGTGGGTAGGAGATCATTTCTATTAGATTAATTATGTCTCTTAATTAAGTTATAATCATCCGTACAAATTAAAAGGAAAGTTTTTGTTTTTCATGAAAAATTGAAATCTCATTAATGATTGAGGTCAAAATAGTCTACAAAAATTATGCAACTTGCCTTATAAATAACAATCTAATTTTAAATAAATAAAAGGGCATTATGGCTAGCCATAATATGGCCCCATAGATTAATCCATATATATATATAGAAAAGATCTTATAAGAACCCTTTCATTCGTGAGAATGTGAGAGTCCCACTTATTTTATAGATATAAAATTATGCTATTGTAAAAAAACATAATTGTACATATAAAAAGGCATGAAAATATATCTAAATAAGCATGGTTCTCACATTCTTGCGAATAAAAAAGGTTCTCATATGATCCAATTCCTCTATATATACATATATATATATATATATATATTAAATTGAATTTCCAGATAAAAAAATAATAAAAATAAAATTAAATATGAAAGTAGCCGTTTGGAGTAGCAACGGCTCCTACCAAATTTCTTCCTATAAATTCATCTTCATTTTTCTTCTTCTTCACCCCTCTTTACTCAATTTCTTCCTTATTTATCTTTAAATTGTTGCAATTTTTACATCAAATTCAAGCAAAAAAAAAAATGGTTGATCCCATGGAGAACGAATTCAACGCTTGGTACGGAGATTACGCCGCCAAATACGGACCGCCGCCGCCTCCAATAAATCCGGAGTATTGGGAATAATAATATAAATGAATAGATTTAACACCTCACTACAAGTTTGAACTTTTAGATGAGATGTAATTCTAACATGGTATAAGAGCCGTTGGCCAATGCCGAGGTCCTGAGTTCAAATTCTACTGGTAGCAACTCCACCCATATTAAAAGTGTGCACTTGTTGGGCCTCCTACCCAGAGAGTAGAGTTGAAAATCGAGCACACAAGTGAGGGGGAGTATTGAGAATAATAATATAAATGAATAGATTGCACACCTCACTACAAGTTCGAACTTTTAGATGAGATGGAATTCTATCACGGAGGATCCTCTGACTCCAACTCCTGGGCTCGGTTTTGGTGCATTCACCAACTCCCTGGCGCCATTCATGGGCTATTCCGGCAAAGCCTATCGACCCTCTCCGCCGGATAGTCAATGATTCGGTCGATTTTCAACCCTTCTCATTAATTCCGGCGAAGCTCGCTTTGCAATGCAAGGCTTGGAGTCCATAAATCTCGCCGCCTCGTTCGAGAGTGTCTCCAATGTTCCCGTTCCGTCACAGTCGAAAGGAAAGGGGAAGGCGAAGGCGACACCGAAGGGGAAGGCCAACGAAGATGACAGCGATGGCACTCCGACAAATAGGCCGCCTACCACATGCTCTACCGAATAAATGGTGGTTGTCGCGTGGTGTTGGTCGGCCGTGTCTCAAGACCCGAGGAAGGGAAGAGACCAAACGGCGCTCCAATTTTGGCGGCGAATCAAGCAACTTTACAATCAAAAAAAGCCGGACAGCACGATCGACCGGGACCACATTCAACTCAAATCGCATTTCAGAAGAGCGCAAGCAAAAGTTGCACAATTCAACGGCTACTACCTTCAAGTGAAGAGGGAATGGCCAAGCGGGTCGTCCGGCGAGGACATCTATGACGCTGCAAATAAGTTGTTCTACGACAAGAACAACAAGCAATACTTTGTTCTGAAGGAGGCTTGGAAGATCTTGCACGAGCTTCCCAAATTTCAAGGCGGGCTCGAAAGATGACACGAGTGGCTCTGATAAGCCACAAAAGGGCCTTGATGGGTCGTCCAATTCAAGTCGATCCGAGGATGATGCCGGTTTCTATAGTCATGACCGGCCGATTGGGCAGAAGCAAGCAAAGAACCAAGCTCGCAACAAGGAAAAAACGACGGCAAGTGGCACACTAGAAGACGTCCCCGAGGAAATGAGTGTCAATCTAGTCCAAACAACAACTGAAGCAAATCAATCCTTCAGCGAGTGGGCAAAGGCTAAAGCGAAGCATATACATTCAAAAGTGATAAGGAATTATCAGAAGGCGTTGGCGACAGATACGAGCAGAATGACACCGACGCAATTGGAAGAACATCTTGAGCTATGCAATGAATTGAAGAGCTTGATTTGATTTTTTTTTTTAATTTAGATATTTTTTAAATTTTATGTAATGTCTAGTATTTGAATTCAATAAATAAAATTAGTTTCAAATATTTTGGTCCAGAGTTAAATGTAATAATTTGAAATATTAATTGAAATAAAAAAGATTTAAAAAATGAAAAAAAAATTGAATAAAAAAATTAATAAAAAATCGGAGAGATCTCGGGAAAGATCCCGTTGCATTGGGGCAACTTTTGTGTGTGGGATCTCTCCCAACAGAAAGTGGGAGAGATCCCACAATTTGGGATCTACATTGTGGATACCCTTATAGCCCCCATATCTTGAAAAAAATACAAATTATTAATAAATTTACTACTATATCCCCATAGGCCATATAATTAACTACTATATCCCATATAGTAGTAACTATATGGCCTATGGGGATATAGTTACTACTATATCCCCATAGGCCATAGCCCCAATTTACTTCACGATAATAGCCCCCACAATCTAAAAACAAAGTGGTAATGGTAGAAAATAGTCACTTAACTCAAGAAAAATAAAAATTAGCCACCAACTTATAAAGATATAAAAATTAGTCACCTTGACATTTTTACCCTTAATACTTAATATTTGTATTTTATTATTTTTCTCTCTCTCGCACACAAACTGTTCAAAGAAATGCCTGAAAGAAGAAAAAAAGTCTTGTGCGCGAACATGCCTGAAATGGGATCGATCGAGCCTTAGAGTGTTCGGGTCAAATGGGCTCGATCGATCTCATGTGTCGGGATTGATCGAGCCTTAGTATGTTCGGGTCAAGGGCTCGACCGATCCTTAGTATGTTGGACTCGAGGGCTCGATCGATCTTTAGTGAGTTGGGCTCGATCGAGCCCATGTGTCGGGCTCGATTGGTCTCATTTAAGGTATTTTTGTCTTATCATGTAAAACAGTAAAAGTGGCTATTTTTTTTATATATTTATAAATTAGTGGCTAGTTTTTTTCATCCACTATCCTAAATGGCTATTTTACATTTTGTCCTATCTAAAAACGTTGAACTGTATTGGTAAAGCCTCTGGTCATCGATGCAAACGCACGCTTGTTGCGTGCGCAGAACGTACCTGACGATAGCGGCGGTGGCCGGTGGGGATGTTCATCACTAGTCCGTCATCCACCGCCAGAGACGAGATCTTTCCATCTCTGGACGAGAGCTTGTACAGCTTCAACATTGAAGGTGTAGCCAACAAGACACGGATTACCTTCGACAGCTCAAAGTTGAAGCTCGGCGGAATCCGGCCAACTTTTTCGGTTTGAACAACTTCGACTGATTCGCCGCCAAAAATTTCGCTGCCTCCCGCGAGAGAACTTATCACAGTACCAGCAACAATGTCGAAGAAATCAGCAAATCCAGGCGTTTGAATCGCCGGTTTTCTCTCGCGGGTCTGATCCTCGAGATGGACCAAGGCGGCGAAGGTGAAAATGCCGATTGTTCTGCCGCCATCGATTTTCAGTACACAGATGTGCAGAGGAAATCTGCAGCAGTGCTCCAATCAGAGGAAGAAAAGTTGCGGCAATACTAATGGATGTCGAATATTTTCCTAAATTTGCAACCGATGTGGAGACAAACAGTTCATTGTATTAGTCTTTCTTTTTCTAGTATTTGGAGGCTATGATGAATGAAAGTAAATTGGGGTTATGAGGATAAATTAGTAATTTACTTACATTTTTCATTATTAATTTAAAATGAGGGGCTATAGGGAGAGAAAATGGGGCTATGTTTAAAATCCCCCAAAGATTTTGCAAGTAGGTTATGGCCCAGATAGTGATTATTAATTGGTTTAAAATGGTAGAATTAATTGAAACAAAGGTTATACAGTATTTATTTTGGTAGGGCCTTTACTAAAAAACAGGTGTCGGTTTTTTGCATAAGAAATAATATTCGTTATTTTCTTTTGGAAAAATAAATGGAATTTCAGGAATCTCTACGTAATTTCATTGATTAGATTTTGAGCTTCTTGTTTTTAATTAATAAGTAGGTAGTGGTGAAATAGTGAAGAGGTAAATAAATGTAGTAATATTTTCTCCAATATAATTGACCATGGAACTTTAATTAACGTAAGATATCTGATTATGACTTTGGAATTCATAATTAATGCAAAAGTGAGATTATAGAACTTTTGGGTCAACTACGAGTGATGAAAAGTAAATAAATCAGCTCAAAATTAAGGAAGAAAAAAAAAAACGAATAAATATAATACTAGTATGAATTTGGGTTAGGCTGGTTGGCTATTCAGCAACTAACCCTCTCAATAAGTAGCTTCCTACAGTTGGACACGTGGCTTTTGAAAGCAAAATCACGTAAATTTCTTATTATGCAAATTAATTAATGTTTTGCCACAGTTATTTATAATTAATTTGGCTCAATTCAATTACTCTAGATTTCTCGAATGTCTTAGAGAAAAACTACAAGAAAGGAAATGTAGAATTCCACTACCAAAATTATTTGATTATTTAGTACTGTACTACCATAGTGGCTTTTCACCTTATGTTTTTGTACCATAAAATTCAACCAACTTGTAGAATATTCCTATTAATAATTAGTACCTCCGTTCTTTTCAAGTTGTTAAATTTTTTTCAGTAATTTTTTCAACCGTTTTTGAGTGTCTTGATAATGCGTTTTAAAATAACTTATTAAATAATTTTTTCTTTTACGAAATACAAATTTTTTCTTTTACGGAAGTATATTATAATGATCATGCCTCACAAAACTTAGCAATGTTGCTTAATTCTTCAATATTTGCCTTAAAATTTCTCTTTTTTTATTTTCTTTAATCAAATTCTTTAACCTCATTCCATATAAATGTTGAAAAAGCATGTGTAAAATCACTTCTTATGTCAAGTTAATTTCTTATTATAGTGAAAATCAAATTCTCCACATACCAAATACTACTATGTGTTATTTAAGGGGTGAAACGATAAACTAGCTTGATCTAAAATTGAAACCAGAAGATACTAAAAGATTTGTGAAGATAAAAAAGCTTTAATAAAACCTATATTCAGCTATTAACCTTCAAATCACCTCCTCTTTTGCATGCTTTAGATAAATAGACAAGATTATTTGGCTTTTTTTTTCTTTAAAAATTTTAGATGCTTCCTAACAGAAAAATTCCTTTCCAATAAGTAGGTGTGCAGCCATAAAGATGTTATTTTGCAATCTATAATGCTTAAATTTATACACAATTATGCTTAAATATATATGTAATTATGTTTATATCATGACTATGTTTATTTATATACAATTTGATGCTTAAGTGTTTCGGAGTATTAAGTTTTACAAAATCATGTTTATATTAATATAAAACGCAGATAATAGATCAATGATATATATCTATTCATATTTTTCACACTAAAACATATTTCTATATAATCTACTCTCTATATATATAGGTTTTCTAGATATTCAAATAAATGCTATGTGTTGTTATCTGCATGATCGATCGTGGATTTTAGAGTGTTTTTGTGATAGTGAGATTTGCAGAATACTAAGAACACGAGAATTTACGTGGTTCGATCTTTGGGTAGATCTACGTCCACGGAGGAAAGATGAGGATGTTTGTATTCGAAGTATTTCAAGCAGCAATTACAGTCCTCTCTTTTTTCTTACAAAATGACTCTATTTATAGGGAATTGAGGTCATGGGTGGTTGAGAGATCGTGGGTGTTGTCTTCGCCTGTCCGTCCGTACTCTGACCGTCGTGGGTGGTTGGCTGAGTTTCTTGACTTGTGCGGTTGGGCTTTATTCTGGATTGGGCTGGAGAAATTAGAAATGGGCCGAGCTGATCTGGGCCACTGGGCCACATCCTATCACATCCCCCCCCCAAAAGGTCGGAGAAGCGAGGTCATTGTAGAGAGGTGTAAATTGCCTTGCCCCCGTCAAGATTGGGATTTCGACGAAGTCGGAATTTATTCCGCCTAAATAGATGAGGTCGAGCTGGAATTGCATTGCCCCGTCGAAATTAAGATTTCGACAAAGTCAGAATTTATTCCGCCTCGTTTAGACGAGGCCGAGCTGGAATTGCATTGCCCCGTCGAAATTGGGATTTCGACGAAGTCGAAATTTATACCGCCTCGTTTAGACGAGGTCGAGCTCGAATACTCGTGATGTGAAGGGCGCGACTGTTGGTGTCAGGGTAAGTAGGACACGCGTCGCTTTTTTGTTGGAGTATGTGAAGAGGCGGGATTTGAAAAGGCGTGCCTTGCTTATAAAAGCTTCCAATGTACGCTAGAAAACATTTTCCCCCTTCAATCCATTTCCAATTTTAAGCGAGAGTAAAACCCTAGGCTGAAATTCTGCAATCACCGCCGCCGTCAAGTTCAATTCCCGTTGATTTGTAGTCGGAAAAAGCGTTGACAAGTAAGTACTCTCCTTATAATGGATTCTTCTTCTTCTCCCCAAGTAGATACTGGTAGGGCTAGCGTACAGATTTTGCCCTCGCTGTCTAGGGTATTTCCGGCGAGGGTTTGGTTAATTGTATATACTCGCTCTCTCGTGCCGCCGATGATTCTGGAAATCAAATTTCCGCCGTTGGTTGGTTCTGACGCCGCTTTGGCATGTGCCTCCACCATGTCTCTGTCACATATGCAGGATTTGGCTCGCAGTTTTTTGTTTCCTGATTCGGTAGAATTGTTTTTGCCACGTGAGGAGGATAGGGGTAGTTCTCCTCCTGTCGGTTTTTTTACCGTTTACGAAGATTATCTTCGTTTCGGGCTGCGATTTCCTTTAAATCCTTTTTTCGTCGAGCTCTTAGAAGAACTCCAACTGGCGATAGGTCAGTTGGCACCGCCCTCCATCAAGCAGGTCGTCGGCTATTGTGTCGAGGTCGTCTGCCGTGGTGGGACACCTTCAGTAGATTCATTCCTTAGGTTTTTTAGGTCTAAGCTGGGTCCGCCGGGGTGGGTTTACCTTTCCCCGATTAATAAGTTCAAGTTAGGCACGCCTACCAAGGTGCCGAACTGGCAGAAGGAATTTTTCTTTTGCCGGTGTGAAGGTGTGCCGTTGTATCCTTGTACCAAGGATAAGTTCGCACCTCGAGACACTGGGAAACCAACCGGTGAGCTTGAGACGAGCTTGATGAACCTCGGCCTCATTGAAAGGAATTATGCCGAGGCCGAGCTCACAAATCATGGGCTAAGCCCATATAACTCCGTGTCCAATGCGGACTTGGGTGAGGCTCTGCTTCACTGATTTGTGTTCCGTATTCTTTTTCACTTTTACTGATATATATACATTTTTTTTTTTTTTGTAGTGGGTGCCCAATCTTTCCAGGCCGCTTTGCAGAATAAGAACAAGAGGAAGAGGCAGAAGCCCTCTTCCTCCGTGGTGGACAAGGGAACCTCGGCTGCGTCATCAGAGAGGACACTCGACCTGAGGAGATCGGTGTCGGTGAGCTCGGAGCCGGAGGCTCCCTTCATCAGCTCCCCTCCATTACAGTTGGTGGGCCAGCGACCTCGGCGGATGGTACTTCCGTCTGATAATGAAGTAACAATTGTTGAGAGTGGCCCGACCTCGGGCCAAGGGCATGCACAGGAGATGTCATTTCCCGAGGTACGTGTGAAACAAGAGTTAGTTGTGTGGTGATTGAACCGAAATAAAAAAATTTCCTCCTTGCTTTTTTGTAGGAAGCCGAAGTGGCTTTGGACGGGTTGCAGGGCTTGGCGAACTTCATCCGGAGTGGAGTTGCCAAGTTCCAGAGAAAGAATGCCGAGGTCACGGCGGTGGAGGATCGGCTAATGGCTAAGATCTCTGTCGCCGAGGCCGCGGCGCAAGCAGCAGCGGAAAGGGAGGCGGCAGCTTCGGCTGCCGCCAAAGAGGCGAAAAGAAGAAGAATGCCGAGCTGGAGGCAGAAGTGGGTCGGCTGAAGGCCCAAGTCGCCGGGGTGGTGGCTGGACAGGGGGACGTGTTCCGCGCTGTGGTGGAACGAGTCTTCCGGTCGAAGCACTTCTCCTGGATGGCTGTTCAGCTGGTGAGTGCCCTGAGCACCCCGATCGTCTCAGCAGTGCTCGACGATATCGCCGCCGACATCCCGGACTTGGACAAAACCAAGTACGGGTATGCTATTACGACGGAGGATGAGACACTGCATGACTTCGCCGGGGTGCTTCTGGAGCACACTTCCTCAATTCCGGTGGTCGAGCAGCTCGCCGCGCAGAGGAGCCCGCTCAACGAAGGGGCAATTCAGCGATATCCTGTTGACAGGTACGAACTCCTGGAGACGGTCATTGCCGACCTACTGAAGAGGCCGGCTACACAGACCACTGAGGAGCCCGCACGCGCTGACCCCGAGGAGCCTGATGTTGAACCAGAGGTCGGCCCAGAAGTAGAAAATCGTGATGGAGTCAATTGACACTTTTCACGATTTTTTTGGCTTCTTTCCCTCTTTCTATATATTTTTTTTGTAGCCTTGTACTTCGTCACCATTAGGGTGGCGTTTCATTTGCCGTGTCCGGCTATAAATAAAAAGGCTTTTTGTTAAACCTTGCTTGTATTTATTCTGTAGTCTGCTCCTGATTTTTACGATGCTTCCCACTTCGTTAAAGAAATGTCCGAGCTTCGCCGAGCTGTAGAAGTAGCCGAGCTCAATGCTTCGAACTGGAAGAAACAAGCTGAGAACATCGAGGTCGAGGCTGAAGTGAAGCTTCGAACTGCCCAGGAAAAGCTTAATGAAGTGCATGCGAAGTATCTGGAGCTTGATGACAAGTACCAGGAAGCTTTGGACGGCATCAAAACTTTCAAGGAGATTGTCGTGGAGCATACGGAATATGAGGCTATTATTCACAGAGCTGGGGGATCCACCATTACTGAGACCCATAGTAAGGTCAAGGAACTTCAGGCTCGGTGCCGAAGCTATAGGGACCAGTAGGGGAAGGATTCCTGGCAGGTTCGGGATGAATTTGAAGAACTCATTCGTGTGGCGAGCATCTACGAGACAGTCCTTGATCATTTTCCGAAGCTGAAGCGACGTATTTTGTCAGAGGCTGAGATTCCGACTTCGGTTACCCCTGGTTCGGATCCGAGGTTGCTTGACCGTTCTTCCAGAGAATTCTTGGAAGGGGAATCTTTGAGGTCTGTCGACCCTGATCCTAGGATTATCACATGCCATTCTGAGGAAGTGTACAGTCAAGAGCGGCGGTTGGCACCTGGACGAGGTCAGGGTCGAGCGAGTCAAAATGTTCGAGGTAGAGGTCAAAGTTCGGCTCCTGGACGAGGTAGAGGCAGGTTTAGCGTCGACGATATTTTGAACTTTAATTCTGGCAGGGATTTTGCTAGAGATTGGCTCAGCTTTAGTCAGCCAAAACCTCTGGGTTCCTCGTCTTCTTAATGTAATAATTGTACATTTTTTCCATTCAAATAAAACGGAAATTTTTGCACTTGTATTTAAGCTTTCCATCCTTGTCTTTAACTAAGGTAGATTCCCTTGTTTTAAACGAAGGCAGCTTTCACGTAGCCACTTCGTCGGGTGACGAAGTTTAGGCTTTCAGATAGCCACTTCTTCTTCGGACGAAGTTTAGGCTCAGGTAGCCACTTCGTCCGAGAACGAAGTTAAGGCTTTCATGTAGCCACTTCATCGGGTGACGAAGTTTAGGCTTTCAGTTAGCCACTTCGTCCGAGGATGAAATTTTGGCTTTCAGTTAGCCACTTCGTCCGAAGACGGAGTTTTGGCTTTCAGTTATCCACTTCGTCCGAAGATGAAGTTTTGGCTTTCAGATAACCACTTCGTCCGAAGATGAAGTTTGGGCTCAGGTAGCCACTTCGATAACGAAGTTAAGGCTTTCATGTTCCTTATTTGTCGAATTTATCGATAGGGGTGGTCCCCTTATGCGCATTTAGGTGTTACTCCGAAGCGGAGTTTATTGGTGTATCCTCGTCAGGATTTTAAAATCGAGATACTCAACATAAACGAGAGAGAGACGTGTAAAATGTATGCAAATTATTTAAGCAAGTAAATGAAAACTAAAAATTTAATTGAATGAAGTTAAAATAAGATAAAATTTAACAAGACGACCCGACTCCTACGACCTAAATGAACACATTACTCTCCGTTTATACAAAGTATCTCTTCAAGTGAGTAATGTGCCATGTACGGGGTATGGGCTTACCAGATAAGTGGGCGAGCTTATACGATCCTTTTCTGACGACTTCTTGAACTCGGTATGGTCCTTCCCAGGTGGCTTCTAATTTGTCGAGCTTCTCCGCCTTACTGACCTCGTTATTCCGAAGTATGAAGTCACTTACTTGGAGCTGTTGATGCTTCACCCGGCTGTTATAATACCGAGCTACTTGTTGTTTGTATCGAGCTTCTTGTATATAGGCTTGTTCCCGTTTTTCTTCTAGCAAATCCAAGTTAGTTCGAAGTCTGTCTTCGTTATCTTGGGCTGCGAAGTTAAGCGTTTGGGGGCTCGGCAAACCGATCTCTACCGGGATCACCGCTTCGGTTCCATACACCAAGTTGTATGGTGTTTCACCGTATGATGTCCGCGGGGTGGTTCGGTACGACCATAGGACTTGGGGTAAGTTCGCTGCCCAATCTCCTTTGGCCTTATCGAGTCGGGTTTTTAACCCTTTGACTATCGTTCGGTTCGTAATCTCGGTTTGACCATTCGCTTGAGGATGGGCTACCGAGGTGATCTTTTGTTGGATGTGGAGTTCGTCACACCATTCTCTGAACATCCTGTCTGTGAACTAGGTTCCGTTATCTGAGATGAGGACGTGAGGTATGCCGAAGCGACAAACTATGTTCTTCCAAATGAAGTTTAGGGTGTTTTTACTTGTGATCCGCGCCAATGGTTCGGCTTCGACCCACTTCGTAAAGTAGTCGATGGCTACTATGAGGAATTGAAGTAGGCCGGGAGCTTTTTTGAATGGGCCGACGATGTCTATTCCCCACTGCATGAACGGCCAAGGGCTTTGCATACTGGCTAGTTCGGTTTGTGGCAACCTTGGAACCGTAGCATGGATCTGGCACTTCGGATATTTTTTGACGAGGTCGATAGCGTCCTGGAACATGGTGGGCCAATAGTATCCCCATCTTATGATCTTCTTGGATAGGGCATGAGCTCCGATGTGGCTGCCACAGGACCCTTCGTGGACCTCGCGCAATGCATAGTCCGCTTGGTCGGGCCCCACACATCTTAGGAGAGGCTGGAGGTAGGATTTTCTATACAGCACTCCTTGTTCCAAGACGTACTTGGTGGATTTAGCCAAGAGTTTCCTAGCCTCGACCTTATCTGCTGGGAGCTCGCCTTTTCCAAGATAGTCACGAAGTGGAGTCATCCAGTTCGGTCCGTCTTCGGTCACTACATTAACTTCGGCTTCGTCAATACTTCGGAGTTGTACTTCTTCCACCGGAGAGGTCGTTGAAGATGACGTGAGTTTGCTTAGTGCGTCAGCTTGCCCATTATCTCCTCTTGGGATTCGCACTAACTCGAAGTACGAGAAGCTTTGTTGTAGGATCTTGGCCTTATGGAGGTATTTCTTCATTTGTTCTCCTTTGGCCTCGTATTTGCCTAGTATATGGTTCACTATGACTTGGGAGTCGCTGTGAATTTGAATGGCCTGTACTTGGAGAGCTTGGGCTAGACGAAGTCCAGCGATCAGAGCTTCGTACTCTACCTCGTTATTTGTAGTTGGGAAGTTGAATTGGAGTGCATAGGTGGTCTCCTTCCCTTCTGGGCTGATGAGTAAGATCCCGGCTCCGCTTCCTTTGTTGCATGATGTCCCATCCACGTAGACCTTCCAACAGTCTTGCGGCGATGGCTTCGGTGCCTCGGCCTTTGATTTATCCTTAGTAGGTTCGACGGATTGCTGCGCGTCCGTGAACTTGGCTTCTACTAGGAAATCGGCCAAGGCTTGCCCTTTAATGGCTTGGCGAGGTACAAAGGAAATCGCGTGCTCGCCGAGTTCTACAGCCCATTTAGCGATTCGCCCGGACGCTTCTGGTTTTGTAAGCACTTGCCGAAGTGGGAGGTCGGTCAGCACTTGTATTGGATGTGCGTGGAAGTACGGTCGAAGTCTCCTTGCTGCATTCACCAATGCAAGTGCGACCTTTTCCAAAGGTTGATACCTCGTCTCCGGCCCTTTTAGGGCTCGGCTTATGAAATAGACGGGTAGCTGACGACGTTTTTCTTCTCGCACCAGGACTGCACTGATTGCCTCGTCCGAAGCGGCGAGGTATAGGGAGAGGACCTCGCCCTCTTTTGGTGCAGATAATGTAGGGAGATTTGCGAGGTACTTCTTCAAGCCATCGAAAGCTTCCCTGTGCTCGTCATTCCATTCGAAGTTCAGCGCCTTCTTTAGTATCTTGAAGAATATGAGTTGTTTTTCGGCGGCCTTAGATAGGAAACGACTTAGAGCGGCTAGGCAGCCCGTCAGTTTGTGCACGTCATGGATTGACTTCGGCACTTGCATTTCTTGGATAGCTCGGACTTTTGATGGGTTAGCTTTTAACCCTTTGCGTGAAACCCAACACCCTAGAAATTTTCCAGATCGGACCATAAAAGTACACTTTTCTGGGTTTAATTTTAGATTCACTTTACGAAGTAGGCTAAAAACAATTTTAAGGTCGTTTACACAAGTGGCGATTTCCTTACTTTTTACGACTATATCGTTTACATACACTTCGACAATACTACCGATGTGGGCTTCAAAAATCTTGTCGACCATCCTTTGGTATGTAGCTCCAGCATTTTTCAGTCCGAAGGGCATCTTTTTGTATGCGTAGACGCCAAAGTCTGTGACGAAGGCGGTCTTCAGCGCGTCCTCGGCGTTCATGAGGACTTGGTGGTATCCCTTGTATAGGTCCAAGAAGCTGAACATCTTGTGGCCAACAAGAGCTTCGACCTTCTTGTCAATGTTAGGGAGGGGGTAGCAGTCTTTTGGGCAATGCTTATTGAGGTCAGTGTAATCAATACACATCCGCCACCCGCCTCCTTGTTTTTTCACCATCACGGGGTTGGCCAACCAGGTCGAATATTTTACTTTGAATAAATTATCGGCCTTTTGCAATTGTCGAACCTCGTCATGGATCACTTGATTTCTTTTGGCTGCGAAGGCTTGCTGCTTCTGCCGAACTGGTTTCACCTCAGGATCGATGTTGAGGTGATGAGTGATGACGCTCGGTGCCACCCCGGTCATGTCTAGTGGCGACCAAGCGAAGACATCTCTATATTCACGAAGTAGCCGGATAAGTTAACTTCGGAGCTCATTTTCACCGACGAACCCTACTTTGACGACCTTGGTAGGGTCATCTTCGTACAATGTGACGTCTTCGACCGGCTCGATGGGTGAAGGCGACGTCGGCTCCACCTCTTCGGGGTTCTGTAGTTGCTATGCTTGGGGGTGCTAATTCCTAGCACCTCGGAGTGCGACCTGCATGCACTCCTTCGCATGCTGCTGGTTTCCCCGAAGCGTGATCACTCCATTTTTAGATGGAATTTTGATCGTCAGGTGGTAGGCCGAGCAGATCGCCTTCGTCACTATTAGCCAATCCCTTCCTAAGATGATGTTATAGGGGGAGCTGGCTTTTACGACAAAGAAGTGGATTATCTTCGTAGTGGACAACGGGCTCTTTCCAACTGTCACGGGCAGTGAAATTATTCCTTCCGTCGTCGTCTCTTGTTGTGTGAAGTTCTTTAGCGGCATGGGTGCCGGCCTTAGACGTGCTTCTTCGATATCGAGCTTATCGAAGCAGTCTTTAAAGAGCACACTCACAGATGCTCCACTATCAATAAATACGCGGTGGACCAATTTGTTGGCCACCACGGCCTCGATTATGATGGCATCTTGATGAGGTACCGCATGGGGAACTGGATCATCGCTGGAAAAGGTGCGACCTCGTCCCTCTTGAACCTTTTTTAGGCAGGTTCTTCCCGCTGTTAACTTCGGGCCTCAGCTTTCAATGATGACCTCGTCGTGCCTTCGGGCAGTCCGGTGATGGCAGTGATGACTGCATCATATTGAGGCTAATCTTCATCCTCATCCTCATCATCGTGCTTTGGCCTTTTGTCGTTTTGGGGGTCACAGTTATTGCCTCAACTATTTTTCTTTCTCTTGCCCTTCCCTTAAGGTCGGGCATCTCTCTGGTTGCGACTTTGGTACAGTTTAAGGGTACCGTCGCGTACTATGTGCTCTATGTCCGAGGCGAGGTCCCTGCAGTCCTCAGTTTCACGACCGTAGTCATTATGGAGCTTGCAGTATTTCTCCTTGGATCGGTATTTCGACCCACCTCGGGACAAGGGCGGTGGCTTCTCGAACAAGTTTGCGTGAAGCTCGTATATTTCGGCCCTGGACTTTGTCAATGGCGTATACTGACTTCGGTCTTGGTTGGGCCGAGGTCCTAAGCGGGACTCGAGGGGTCCTCACTGTAACCTTTCGAGGGCACTTCGGCGACCTTGCCCATGGTCGGTGCGCTCCTCTTTTTTCCTCTTATCGTTGTTTTCGGGTCGATCTGCTGCCCGCTTTTTCCGATCGGCCTCATCTGCCTCTGCGAATGTATCGGCAATCCTCCATAGCTGCCTGGAGGTCGTTGGGCGTGCCTTTACGAGCTCTCTGAAGAGAGTTCCGGACTGAATGGCATTTTGGAACGCCGAGATAAGCACGTCGTCGGAGAGACGATCAACTTTAAGGCTCTCGTTATAAAAACGGGCCAGAAAGTCACTGATCGTTTCTCCCCGCCCCTGCCTTAAGGTTAGGAGCTGGGCTGGGTTGATCTTCGCCTCGGCTTTTTGAAAGAAGCGACGTTCAAAGGCGTCAAGTAGGTCGGCATACGACCCTATGCTGCCATTAGGCAGGCTATCAAACCAGCTTCTAGCGTTGTCCACTAGAAGCTCGGGGAAGACTTTACACATGTAAATGTCTTCGGCCTGTCCCTGGTTCATCATGTTGTATTGGAACCGGGATAGAAAGTTGCTGAGGTCTTGTGACCCGTTGTAAGGCAGGATAAGAGGTACTATATACGTCGACGAGAGGGGAGTATAGAGTATCATATTAGTGAAGGGAGTCGAGATTCGACCGTAGACGGTGAATCTTCCCTGGTAGGCGTTTCCTTCGTCACGCCGAGGTGGAACGGCGTTTTGACGAGGTGACGTTGAACCGCGCCGAGGTGAAGCGCGGTCGTTCCCACGGCGATTGTTCTGTCGCCTTCGGGGAAGTTCGGCCTCCCTGTCTCCAACGATCTGGAGACTTAGGGATCGCCTTTGTGACGATTTGACTCCGTCTTCCCTGTTTTGACTTTGTTGTCGATGTTGATAGACGAACTTACGAAAGTCCTGCTCGTGGAGGTCCAGGTACGCCTTCAGCGCGTCTCCAAGCTCGGGTTGGAGTTCGGCGTTGCCGCGTCGGCTGCCACCCTGACCGGGCCTGCCGCTGCTAGCTGAATCCCCAGACGGGACATCCTCCAGATGGCCTTCAGGAGTTCGGCGAATGGGCTACTGGTCACGTCGGATTTGGGAAGCAATTTTTTGAGCTTGACTAACGTCACCCTCTTCCTCGTTGGCTGGCGTGTAAGGCGGATTGGTGAAGGGGTCAGCTCGTTTCTGTTTTGCTTTGGCGGCAGCGGCGGCAGCAGCAGTGGTGGCGGAGCGGGTTGGTCTCACCATCATATCTTTACTCAAAACGCGCTGATCGGTTTCACAAAAGAGAATGATGTGTTTCCCATAGACGGCGCCAGTGATCGACCGTGGATTTTAGAGTGTTTTTGTGATAGTGAGATTTGCATAAAACTAAGAACACGAGAATTTACGTGGTTCGATCTTTATGTAGATCTACGTCCACGGAGGAAAGATGAGGATGTTTGTATTCGAAGTATTTCAAGCAGCAATTACAGTCCTCTCTCTTTTTTCTTACAAAATGACTCTATTTATAGGGAATTGAGGTCATGGGTGGTTGAGAGATCGTGGGTGTTGTCTTCGCCTGTCCGTCCGTACTCTGACCGTCGTGGTTGGCTGGCTGAGTTTCTTGACTTGTGCTGTTGGGCTTTATTCTGGATTGGACTGGAGAAATTAAGAATGGGCCGAGCTAATCTGGGCCACTGGGTGGTTGAGAGATCGTGGGTGTTGTCTTCGCCTGTCCGTCCGTACTCTGACCGTCGTGGTTGGCTGGCTGAGTTTCTTGACTTGTGTTGTTGGACTTTATTCTGGATTGGACTGGAGAAATTAAGAATGAGCCGAGCTAATCTGGGCCACTGGGCCACATCCTATCACTGCACAAATAATTCAATATAATATCTATATAGTGAGCTTCAAGAATGGGATGTATTGCGAGAAGAAGGGGAAAAAAAGAGTAAAATTATAGTATATGATTATGATTAATAATAATTTAAAGATTGTAAGATATTAATTAATATGAGTGGGTTATTATGTTTCATTAAATCTTATATTTGGTTCATATTCTCATTAAACTCCCTTTCATTTTCAACTATCAAATACACAAAATAAATCTGTAGAAAAGCACATGCAGTAATTGCATATTATTACTTCGAACTTGATTTGATTTTGAGCTGAAAATTAAATCTTCATCAAGAATAACGTGATATGTTACATGATTTTCACAATGCTATTTCTTTTCACAATTACATTGTCCAAAATTCAATTTCTTTTATTTTATTTCATATGATCAATTTATGATTGATATGATTAACGAATAAATCTGAATTTTGAAAATGATTAAGTAATTATTGTGATGTGGTTGAGGGGGTAAAATGGGGATTAATTAGCACAATTACGGCTAAGGACTCGGACCTTTCAAATGGTGTGACATTTCAGCAAAGACACAACGAAGCATAGTCTACTTATTAGTAGTACAAATTAATTTCTAAAAAATAATATCAGAAATCGGTAATTTTGGTTCTGTCAATCAAGAAATCTGAATTTTCAAATACCCTTTTCGATTCTGATTAAGATAAACATAATAATATTTTTTTCAAAAAAAACAAAAAACAAAAGAACAAATAATCCCAGAAGATCTACGCCGTCCGATTCTGCAGGAACGAACTCTGGTTGCAAGTACACGTGCAGCCCATCAATTTACTTTCTCTCTCCGCTTCTCCTCTCTCATATTTTGCTTCCATGCATGTAATTCTCCCACCTTACTATAAACACACACAAGCAATAGAGAGATTTAGGTGTAGAGAGAGAGAGGAGAGATGTGATGTTGTGTAAACGAAAAATAGGGAAGAAAGAGTCTTTGGCTTCTGTTTTTATTTCTTAATCTTGATAGGCTGTGGCTAGTTCAAGGCCATCATTAGCGACCCATCTGTTCAAAACTTTGATTTTTTCCACATTAATTTCTTCAAAAATCTTGGAACATTAATAATAATAGTTGTGGGTAGTAATTTATATGCCTTTTTTTCTTACCCCCTTCTTTTTGTTGTTGTGTGGAAAAATTCTTCGATTTGGGATTCCAAAGAGTGTTTCTTTCTTCTTCTTCTTTTTGAATGTTGTGGGTAGTCTGATTCTTTACTTCTCAAGAACTGTCACATCTGAGTTGATCCTGTTTCTGTTTCTCTCACTAAAGGTATAGACTCTGTGATCTAAGCCCAGCCCATTATTCCAGATTTTGCCTTTTTTTCCGACTTCATTTTCGCACTTTGATGTTGTTTATCTGAATCTTTGCACAGTTTGGTCGGTGGCAGATCAAGAAAAAATGCTGCATTATTGCAAAATCTGAGCTCAGTTTCTTGATCTTTTGCTCAAATCTTGATTTGGTGTGTGGTTTTTGTGGGAAAAATTTTCTCCTCTCTTGTTTCTTGATTTAGTGAAGTTGATTTGAACTTTAGTAGGAAAGGAATGGATGAGGATCAAGAATTGAGATTTGTGTGCAAGTTGTGCTTCAAGAAATACCCTTGTGGGAAGTCTCTTGGGGGCCACATGAGGTCCCATGTAGTTGATGAAAAACTAGACCCCAATTTGAGGAAATTCCCACAATTTGTTGTTCTTGGTGTTGATGGTGGTGGTGGTGGTGGTGGGGTGGTGGAGGGCACAATGAACAATGATTCAAGAATGGTTGAATTAGGAAATGGGCAATCTAGTTATGGGCTTAGGGAGAATCCCAGAAAGAGTTGGAGGGCTGTGGATTCAAGTTTCCCTTTGCCACAAGAGAAGATTTGCAAGCAATGTGGGAAAGGTTTTCACTCATTGAAAGCATTGTGTGGCCACATGGCTTGCCATTCTGACAAGGATAGGGGTTTGAAGGATGATCATTCATGGACTAGTGAGAATCAGAAGCTAGTGATGGATAGCCATTCTGATACAGAGGGCGAGGATCGGGTGATACGAACCCGGTCCTCTAAGGGGAAGAGGTTCAAGAAGATTGTAGTGAACTCACCTTTCCCTTTACCCAACAATGGCTCCTCTAACTCGGCCTCCGAGGTCGATGGAGAGGAGCAAGAGGAGGTAGCCATGTGTTTGATGATGCTGTCTAGGGATTCTGGGAATAATAAAGGTGGTGTGAACTCGGTTGTCGAATCCTCGGATAACAACTCTGTGATTCTTGAAACCAAGTCCTCCTCCATTGACATGAAGAATAGGAACAAAGATTTGGCTCAATGTGAGATCAAGAAAATTGAGGTGGAGGATTCGGATTCGGGCTACTTCTTGGACGAATGTGCGAAGGCCGAATCTGATGTCTCCGTTGATGGATTCCGAAGAAACAATGGTGTTAACGAGTACGATGAATATAGGGAGAGCTTGATGAGAAGCAAGAGGTATAGAGCTGAGGTGAAGAAGGAGTTGCTTGCAAAGGAAAATGAGTATGATGATCTTCATGAAGCGATAGCTAATAGGATTGAGCAATCAAGAAAGAGGAGATACATGGATGAGAACTCCGATTTGTACAATGATTATGAGAGGAAAAGCAAGATTGTTAAGTCGAGTAATGGTGAAATGGGGGAGAAGAAAGGTAAGTATGAGTGCTACAACTGCAAGAAAAGCTTCAAGTCCTACCAAGCACTTGGAGGGCACAGGCCTTGCCACAAGAAGAGCAGCAGCAACGCCTTCTACGAGAGTGGGGACGACTCGACTGAGTTCAGAGGGAAGCCCCTCGAGCCCTCGACTAGCAACAAGAAGCCGGTTGACAAGAAAATGAAGAGCTCTTCCAAGAAGAACAAGGGCCACGTTTGCCCATTCTGCAACAGAGTTTTCAAGAATGGACAAGCTTTAGGTGGCCACAAGAGGTCACATTTCATAGGTGGCCATGACCTCAACAACAACAACAACACCAACACCTCGACTCGAGTAACGAAGCTCAATTTGCTCGATCTTAACCTCCCCGCGCCTCACGAGGACGACGAGGATGATGGGAATGATCAGTTTTCCCCTTGGTAGCAGCCTCATTTGAGGATTTGGCTAAAGGAAAAAGTATATATCTATATATATATATAATTTCAAATCTATGGACATAAAGAAAGAAAGTAAAAACAATATTTTGATATTTTCTTCCTTGCTTCAATGGTGGATTCCAACTCTGCTCCATCATCAATGTAAGAAGCTAGCCTCCCCCTTCTGCATGTTCCATGAATGTGCAAGATTTTTGCAGACTTTAAGGTTTTTTTTTTCCTTCCATTTTGAAGCATTTGACATTATGTTCAAAGTGAATTTTTTGTTAGCATGTTAGTTCTGTGTTGCAGAGATGATGAAAATTGTCTGGATTTTTATACATATAAGAGAGGCAGCTAAGTTATTCTCTTCCAAGTTCAAGTTTCTTTACTATTTAGTAGTATTTCATTATTTATTCCCTCCTTTTCATATAGATTTTGATGTTAGCTAGGTTTACAAGAGGAGAAGAAGAAGAGCATTAGTTTACAAGTGAAACTCATTGCTTTGGTAAGAAAGTAATTTTATTACCATCAAACAATTTAGTCCATAAGAGAATGGTCTAGCTGTGAGTTTCATAAAAACCAAAAGTGTATGATGTAGCTACACTTAATAAAGACTATATTTGTAGGTTGGCCAATGAAATATGATTCAAATTTTGGAAATTTATTGATTTTAATTTTATCCACATTTTTCTATATCAGAATATTGCATGGATATTTTAAACAGAAAAAGTGTCCAAATTTTGTAGACTCAATATTTTGAGAGAAATACATAGGCATTTGATAGGATATGGCCTAGCTACTAGGCCCAAGCATCGAGCCCAATATAATTGGGCCCCGACAGTTAAGCTCGGCCAACGCAGCTCGGCCCAACTAAAGCCCTATGCAGCTCGGCCCAGTCAGCTACAACCTACTTCAAAGAGACTTCTACACTAAGGCAACTCCTACATCGACTACAATTCAAGCTCCAAGAGGTATAGAAGCTCGGTGTTTATCCAATAAAGGAGGAGATCAAGCCAAAGAGTCCTAGTAGGAAAAGACTTGTAATCTTAGTCGAATTCCATGTGTAGATACTTATAAATAGGGGCTTAAAATAGATGAAAAGGGGGAACAATCTTTGTAAAAGCTATACGCATATCAACAATAATACTCATACTCTCTTTCGCTCCGTGGACGTAGATCTATTCCGATAGATCGAACCACGTAAATCCTTTGTGTCCTTTTTTCGTGTTCATTAAATCTCAGTTTTCGTGCATTAACTATCTTGCGAAAATAAGATCGATCAGCATTCTTGTAGGTTGTCATCAATAAAACTCTCCTTCCGTTCTGTTTATAAATGGATTATTCTTTCTAACACGGAAATTAAGATAGTGAGTTATATATATAGATTATATGAATTATTTAATAATCTATATTTATATATTTAAAAAAAATTGGACGTATTTTTTTTAATCATTAAGTTTGCTGAATTAGAGAACCTTAATCAATCAGCCCAATTAACATCCCTTATTACTATCACTAATTGAGTTAAATATTTCTATTATGGAACATGTCAAGTTATAAATGAGACGACCCAAAGTAAAACTTAGAGCAACCGCAGCGGGGCGGGCTCGCTGCTCCTCTCCGCCGCGGAACGAGCCTGGAGCAAGCCCCGCCACCGCTGCAGGAGTTGGGCTCGGTTGGGGGGGTGCGCAGTAGAGAATGGAGAGCGAGCCCCGGTCTGACGTCATTATGACGTCAGCCGGACGAATTTTATTTTATTTATTTTTTAAAAAATTGCATTTTCGCCAAAATTAAAAAAAATAAAATAAAATTGGGGCTATTTAGCCGTTGATCAACAGCTATTTTCAAAAAAAAAAAAAACTATAAATACCACATTCCACAATCCAAATTCTTCATCTTCTTCCTCACTCTCACTCAAATTTCTCCATTTTCCCATCAAATTTCTAGTTTTTTTTTTTTTTTTTTTCTCTCAAAGTTCTTGGTTTTTTAGCTATTTTCTTGCCAAAAAAAAAAAAAAATGTGTGATCCTATTGACAAATTTGTTCGAGAATGGATAGATGGCAACTTCCCAAGTGGCGGCACAAGTAATCCGGAGGAGCAACCGACTACACCGGGAGCAAATTCTTCATCGCTTCCCGGTTTCGAGCAGTTCGCCAACTCTCCGGCCGGAATTATGGGATTTTCCGGCCAAGGCTTTCGACCATTCTCTCCACCCGATAGCCACTTTGAAGAGCATGATCGGGCCTCCGTTTTAATTGTAATCGAATTAGGTTGTTTTTTTAATGTACTCTTGCAATTTTAATTCAATAAAAAAAATTATCAAAATATTTATTTATGTGTGTAATTATAAAATATCAAAATTAAAAAATTAACTTTAAAAATCAAAATTAAAAAATAAACATTACAAATTGAAATTAAAAATAAACATTAAAATAAACATTACAAAATTTAAATAAAAAGAAAAATAAATATTAAAATAATATTAAAAATAATCCGGAGAGAGCCCAGAGAAAGTCCGACCATTGGGGCTCGATTTAGAAGTGGCTCTCTCCGCTGGAAAAGTGGGAGATAGCCCACTTTTTGGGCTCCCTATAGGGGTTGCTCTTATCCCTTTATAAATGGGATGAACATAGTAATATTTTTATTAAAAAAAATACGTAATTTTTAAAAAATGTTGTAGCAGAAAAAGGCAAAAAAATGTAGGAATAAATATATGATTGACACATACGTTCTGAAAAGAATTAGTTGGGCCATTGTGTCCGAAACAGAGAGAGATGGCCCACCAAATTCTTCTTCGGTTTCTGGATCAGGTAGTGGGCCCAACTATTCTAAAGTCAAGTCAAGTCAGCTTTTATAGCTTCGGTTTAGTAATTTATTTATGGATTGCATTAAAACAGAAGAGGAAAAAAGAAGGTCTAAAAATACTTCTTTAGATGTTTCAACTAAAATAATTAATGATCTCATACAATAAATCTTTGATTTCTTTTTTTCGAACTATGTATCTGCGGGTAAAAAACAGAAATCAAGTCACGTTGAAATGAATACTCCGTAAATGAATAAATTCCGCGCGAATTAGTAAAATTTGAAATTAAGTTTTGACTGTGAAAAGCAAAAGCGGTAAAGAAAGGCACAACAGTAAAAACTTACACAAGCAACATTGATTTCCTCACCGTAAAGTTGAGGGCGAATCGCTATCGTTTATTTTATTTATTCCTTCGATCTCATTTTTTTATAATGTTAATGGGTTATTTTCAGCCTTCTAAAAGAAGGCCGATTTGGCCGCCTAGAAGATGTCTAGGCGCCAGAAGGTGTCGGACTGTCCCGATTAATGGCAAGACGGTTTTTTCTAGGCGGCAGCGAATTAATCGGCATCTAGGTAGTTGCCTAAGTGGTACTAGGCATGTATAGGCAGTCTTACGAGGGTTAAGTGGGCTAGCCGGGGCCGGAAGGACTGTAAGATTAAATTATATTTGAAAACTCATGAATTTCATATTCCAACTTATGGATATCATGTTTAAATATATGAAAATTTGACCTAGACTTTGATGTTTATGTGAAAGACTATTAAGTTTGTGGAATTTAAACTATTAATTAGTATATTATATATTTTTAACTTTTTATATTGTTTGTACTATAGGAGATAATTTTAAAACAGTACATTGTAAGCCTAATCCGCCTAGAAGCCCGCCTAGACGCTAATCCTCACCCCGCCTCCCTACTAGCGTTTAGCGTCTTTTATAACACTGGTTATTTTTTGAAATGGGGAAAAAAAAGAGTTATAAATTATCTTAATCTGTTAATATCTCATATTAAATCCATCATTAATGTTTTTATGCATACATGATAAATCTAAAATATTAAACATTACATTTTATCATTATCAGGAATGCTCCCCAACTCACGGTGGGCACATTTAATGTGCAACCATCTGACGTGGCAGTGCTACATTAATAAATAGAGTTTAGTTTTTTTTAGTAAAATTTATAGGGTCATTAAACAAACATCCCTTAAATTACCGTACTGAATAAATGGCTGAAGATGAATGAGACAGAGGTATTATTATAAAGAGAATTATGTCATTCTCTTTCCCTTGATCCATATATAAGAAGCAAAGATGAAATAAATATGGTAGTAGGTGACAACAAAGCGCAACTCAATTGGTAAGATGTTTCCCCTTCAATCAAGAGGTTGGGGATTTAAATCGCCTCAGATGCGTGTGAGTGTGTTATGCTTGCTTGATAAAGAATATATATATATATAGTAGTAGATCTTGTTTTGTCATTTTCTTTTGCTCGTTTCAACAAAGGCTCCCTCTCTCTAATTACCTAACATTGTCCCTGCATAAAGCCCAAGTAGTAAACACATTAATAATAATAATAATAATAATAATAATAATAATAATAATAATAACAACGAACAACAAACAAGGACCAAGTCCGAAATGAATACTGTCTTCGTCTTCTATTTAATGATCCACAATTTTAGGCATAAGATTTTATGTAGTTTGATAATTTATTATTAATTGATTAAAGTCTTAAAGTGTTAAAGTGGAATAATTGTGAGTTCATCTAATATTTTTAATAGTGTTAAAGTGTTAAAAAGTAAAGTGATAAAGTGATAAAATGTTAAAGTGTTAAGTGTATGGGACCTACGTCTCAAAATGGAAAGGTTCAGTAAATGGAGTACGTCCCAATATAGTAATAGTGTCAGTAAATGGAAAACAAATGGACTATATTAATTTGTTTTTGAATAAAGGGAGAAGGGGAATGGGATATGTTACATATTGAATCACATTCGATATATTACCTATGAATTCGGCATTCCGGTAGGGACGATGTCTCCAAGAAGCCCTTCACCCGTCGGAGGCGGAGGCAAAAATGGAAGAAGGCCGCCTCCGCCTCCGCCTCTGGGAAACCCGAGCGAATAATGACTGTGCTGCCCTTCGTAGGTTGTGATCACAACCGAAGAATCCTCCCACGATCGCTCCACCCTCTTCTTCACCTTGCATTTACTGTTTGTGCACCGGTAATAGCTCCTGCATCATCATCAATATCGATCTTTCATTATATACACTTCACATGTATTCAACAAACGTCTCGTCTTTTTCTCTCGTCTTCGCTGGTAGTACATATGAACTTGATCAATGCACGTACCTTGGAAAAGGACTATTTTTAACAGCTTTCTGTCCATATTTTCGCCATCGGTAACCATCTTCAAGGTGATCTATCTCACTTTTTGTTACAAATGCAAAACGTGGCTCTCTAATTCGCTTCTCTCCCTGCACCTTCTTACCCTTATTCCTGCAATATATATATTGATTTAATCATACTACAATAATTATATTCAGAGTTGCATTTGCATGCATAAAAAAGTAAGCAATTAATATGCCTCAGCACAATCAATTTCTTTCTCTTTTCTCTTTAAATTGAGGTGATCAAGAAAAATATGTAGGCCTTCTTTTCTGCTAATTACCAGAAGATGCAAACATATATAAACCCTCAATGCATGACTCACATGTGTATATATGCAGCCAAAAGGATCAAGATTTATATTTTTTTAATTTTTACTTTTGGCAACAAAAAGAGAAAACATGATTTCTTTATTGCATATGCGAATGCAGACAATTTATGGGATTTTAGAGCTTACTCACTCTCGTCCCCAATAAGTGTCTCAATCTCTTAAAATTTTTGTCCCCAAATAAATGTCCTATCACAATTTTCTAGATAAAAATTAGCTTAAACTACCAATTTTACTTCATAATTATTACACATTTTCTATCTTTTTCAATTTTTTATGCAATCATTAGGGGTAAAGATGGTAAAATTACATATTTTTTTGGTTATATCAAATTGGCGGCTGAGGACACTTATTGGAGGACGGGAGAGTATAATTTATATAAAAAGATACTACTTATTATATAAAATCAAGCGGAAGAGGATTCCCATTGAGAATTTTTTTTTTTTTTTTTAAAGGAAAAAAAAAAAAAGATGGTTGTAATAGCACGCCATTGCCGCCGCAATAGCGGCTTGCAGTGCTCAATGCCTCAAATCTAATGAATATATACTTTTTTTGAATTACCATAAAAGCCCCTGACTCGTACTTGAATCCCGCAAATACCCCCATTCTCTCTCTAACTGCACTGTACGGACACGGTGGGAGCAGTACTCTACTCTCTGCGTTTACTTCTTCTACAGCTCTGTGCAATGTTCCTACTCCCCATGGAAATTAATTTGGTTGTTCTAATCACGCTAAATGCATGCAATGACTCTAAAGTCTACAATACTACTCACTCTGTGCCCGTCGGCGGATTGGCGGCAGCGGCGGCGGACGAGCTACTGGCCACCGCCGATTTCTCCGACGGATCCTCCGACGAGCTCGAAGACACCGACGGCTTCGAGGCTAGAACGGAAGCCGACATGGAGTTCTCCTCCTCCACCTCCACCGCCGCCGCACGACTGTCGGCGCCGCTCCCTGCCAGATCGGAACCGATCCGATCGAAATCTGCAGAATCGCGTCCGCATCCGGAAACGCCGGCCGGAATATTCCAGCCGAACTCGCTGAGTATGCTGTTTATCTCCTTACAATCGGCGTCGTCGTCTCCGCCGCCGCCGAATCCCCAGCTCAGTTCGGAATCCGCCGTCTCCTTGCCGTCCATATCTCGAGAATCGGAGATGAGATGATCGAGGAGAGAGGGTGAGAGAAACGGAGAGAGAAAACTAGGGTTTTGGAGTGAGCGAACGAGAAAGAGAATTTGCGCGTAGTGGTTTTTGGGTGCAGCTGTTTTCATCATTTGATTTTTATTGGTTTATCATTTTCTTTCTTTCTTTCCTGCGTCCTTTTCCTTTGGGGTAAATTCCTAGTAAAAAGAAGGAGAAAAAAAAATGATTATGATCATCTACGTTTCTTATTGCATTGCTGGATATTCGAATTATTTATTTATAAATATTTTTTAACGCGTAGCGAAAATCCGACGGTATAATAAGAGATGTCACACTAAACAATAATAGAGGATCTGAGTCAGAAAAAAAAAAAAAAACTAAAAGTATCGTAGTTTGGCGCCGTCTCATTGATAGTGAATCGTATTTATTCAAATTGAGTTTTGTATAATATTCTATCCGTCCACAATCTATAAACACCGTTGATTTTTTTAATTTTTTTGGGGTTTTATAATGATGGATTTTTAAAATAAAAAAAATCAGTTTAGTTTTTCATATTAGTGTCCTGGTACCTAATAAACTCTAAAAATACATTTTAAACTCTATCTATACAAAGCCTCAAAACCAACTAGATTATATAGAGAAAGAGTAATAAAAATAACTCATTATCAATTACATAAAAATAAGTTTTAATTATTGCAAATTGAAGATTTTCATTTGAATTTAATCTTCATTTCGATTTTTTGAATTATAAATTTCCATAATAAAGCCCAGTGTGGCCCACCAGAATAGCTACTGAAGATGTTGATAGCTTGACAAAATAATTGGCTTTTAATTAAGCTGAGCTCGTTCCCACCAGGACCGGTGCTTTTATAAGTGGATAACGACTTCTAAATAAAATGTTATCATTTAAATAATAATATAATAATACATAATTTAAATAATACTTTCTCCATTTCATCTAAATTGACATCTTTCTTTTTGGCTTTTCTGGCACGTTTTTCCACGGTTCTCGATGAAATAGAGGGAGTATATCCTTTTGGGTAATTCTATACACAGCCCCCATACTACTCCCTACAACCCCTTATTTAATTAAATAATAAAATTATTTAGAAATGTACAATAATACCTCATAATCCCCAGATTTGTTTTTCAAATTCAAGATACAGCCCCAACAATCTGAAACGCGCAGGAGCGAAACAAAATTGTATACAGCTGGAATCTTGAAGATTTGAAAAGATTAGGTTTTAAATTTATCGGATATAATCTTCCAAATCATTTATATTCAACAATGCATTTGTATATATCTTAACATAATCCGTATACAATATGCCCCCAACCTTTTCAAATACCTTGTTAATGCTAAAATCCTTTGAGGAATACTCACACAAAATAAATTCTTCAGAACAAGAATCGAGTAGTAGAGAATAAATTTATTAGAATCGAAGAAGATTTCAAAATAAAAAATGATTCTAATATTACATGCATGTTTCAAGTTCATTTCTTCCCAATTAAAAAATGAGTGCAGTCGCCGTCTACTTCTCCATAAACTCACCATCTTTCTTTCTTCTTTGTTCTTAATTGTATTTGCAATTCTTGATTGGGGGTTGTACCGTATTATCAGTTTTCAATGTTTATTAGAATTTTGGGGATTATTAGATATAAAAAGGATTAAATTTGGGGGTGACGAGGGTATTATTATACATCTCTAAATAATTTTATTATTTTATTAAATTGGAGGTTGTAGGGAGTAATATGGGGTTGTGTATAGAATTACCCTATTCTTTTTAAGGATCAAAATATAGCCGTATTTTAAAAGCCCGATCAAAATCCATGTGTAGGCCAATTGGGCTAAAAATTTTAAAGGCCCAATCTCCGAAGATTTTGACGCCTTTAGGTGCGAGTGCAAGAAATGGATAAAAAAAATAATATAAATTTAATTTGGGGACTTACAATTAAATCTCGCACTAATATATGTTTGGAATTTGAAATCTAAATCTCATCCTTCACAAAAATGGAAATCACACAATATTCTGAAAAACGTTTGATTAACTAAAGTAACTAAAATAAAGACATATTTGGTCAAAATTAATAGAGTCATTATTCATGTCTAATCACATGTTTGACCCCCTACGATTTCATTATTTTTATGGCTAAATAATTATTCAGCATAACAACCTTTGTTAATAAATGATACTCGACTATTAATTAATATGATAATACTTATGCCTGTAACAGAAAATGATGTCTTGTCTCCACATTTATTGTGCATTCAAAATATTAAAAATAAATAAATAAAAGATATTACTCCCTCCTCACTCCATTTTTTTTAATCTTTCATTTTTGAATTTGCGGTGTTTCATTTCGAAATTTCAAAAAGTATAATATCTAAATACTTACCATTTTATCCATATAATTAATATAATATGTAAATTTATGTTAAAAAAATAATAATAAATGAGATTAAAATATAAATTTATATATATTTTTCTGATATATTTAATTTGACAACAAAAAAGAAACCTATTAAAACGAACAAACAAAGGGAGTAGCTTTTAGGGACCCAACACCTTAAATTTCATGCAAATGCAATAAATGTTGGGTTGTTTCTGATTTCTGAGCCACAGTCAAATAATAATGCAATAAATGTTTTGGTGGTTTCACATTAATATTTGAATTCATTAAAGAAAGATAAAGATCCAAAAGAAAATCAACTTATCTGTTGATATAACATCAATTTTTTTAATAATTTATATCCCTTCTTAATAATTCATATGTTACTAAAATAAATCCCAAATGATAAGGACAACTAAAATTATTTGAGAATCTCCTACAAAAAGTACAAAAATATTACTAAAAAACTTTCAAGATAAGAAAGATTGTAACTACCTTACATAAAAAAGAAAGAAGTAAAGTATCTGCTCATATTTGCTAGTGGCTGAAAATATGCAATAAAGTGTGCCTAGATATTTTATACTAATAATATTCCAACAAGCCACTTTATTATCTACAAAAAAAGATCAAATGCCCAAACATCAAGCTCTATTATGAGATGGGATCAAATATTATCATCTTTGTTCTTATACCACTCTTCTGTTTTTGTAGTGCAGAAGAAGTGAAGTTGAGAGTGAAAGGAGCAAACTCCATAGCCAAAACTGATGAGAATTTCATCTGTGCTACTTTAGATTGGTGGCCTGAGACCAAATGCAACTACAATCAGTGCCCATGGGGGAAAGCAGGCATTCTAAATCTGGTAAGAATTTCACTTTCTTGAAATTCTTTATTTAAAATAAAAAAAAAAGTTAGCAGAAGCTAAGGTTAGTTAGTTGTATCATGTGCAGGATTTGAAGAACAAGATTCTTGGAAATGCCATCAAGGGTTAGTTTTTTTTCCTTTTATGTTTCTGTTTATGGTATGTTCTTTGCTGTTATTGTTTGATCTTATTGTTCAAGAATTATGTAATGTGAAGCAGCATTCGGCCCTCTACGGATACGGATAGGCGGTTCGTTGCAAGATCAGGTCGTGTACAATGCCGGGGCATCGGTTGCTAAATGCCCACATTTCAAGAGAAGGGATGAAGGGTTGTTTGGATTCTCAAGAGGGTGTCTTCCTATGGAGAGATGGGATGTGATGAACAAGTTTTTTGATGAAATGGGGTATAGCCTTGTGCAAAAAAAAGTAATCTTTAACTAGTGATCTGCCTCTAAAATGTTTGGAAATTGAGTCTGGTGTGCATATGCAGGGCTAAGATCACTTTCGGGTTGAATGCATTGATCGGGAGGAAGAAAGCTAGAGGAGACGATACACTCTTCGTAGGCGAGTGGAACCCGAAAAACGCTTATGATTTGATCAAGTACACTGCCTACAAAGGGTACAAGATTGACTCTTATGAACTAGGTATATATATACATACATACCAAAGGTGATTCTTTTAAGGATGATTTGATCAAATTAGTACATGTGAAGAAGCACAAAATGCTGCATTGTGGTTTAGGAAATGAGCTTTGTGGGAGTGGTGTAGCTGCAAGAGTTGAGGCAGAGCAATATGGGAAGGATATAGTTGTGCTCAAGAAACTAGTTGATGAAGTGTACCCGAATCCTACTACGAGGCCAAAGATCTTAGGCCCGGCTGGATTCTTCGACAAAGAATGGTTCGAGGATTTTCTCCGGGCATCAGGACCGTATGTTGTCGATGGCCTAACACACCATATCTACAATCTTGGTGCAGGTACACCACACACCATCAAGAAAGTTCAAGATCCCAACTTGTTATCAATTTGAATCATTTGTGTGTGTGTGTGTGTGTAGGTGTTGATCCAACCCTAATCAAGAAAGTACAAGATCCCAAGTTTCTTGATGAAATAGCAGAAACATACAGAGAGATTTCATCCACCATTAATCAACATGGGCCATGGACAGGAGCATGGGTTGGGGAAGCTGGTGGTGCTTACAACAGTGGTGGAAAAGAGGTTTCTCACTCCTTTGTGGATGGGTTTTGGTATATGCTCATTCCCTCCTCTCTCTCTCTCTCTCTCTCTCTCTCTCTGTCTCTCTCTCTAAAAAAGATCTAACATTGACTGAAAAATAGGTACTTGGATCAATTGGGAATGACATCAACATTCAACCATAAGGTTTTCTGCAGGCAGTCCTTAATAGGAGGAAACTATGGCCTACTCAACACATCCACATTCATCCCAAATCCAGATTACTATGGGTAACTAAACACTTGCTCAAAGTTTTTTGCTTTGATTACTTCTTAGGCTTCGTTTGGTAGCCATCTGGCCTATTATGTCTGTTTTGTATCTCAAATAAGTTATCTGGCATTGATAAATGTCGATAAAATCATTGTTTCTCTTTGATAAAAATTATCCGACCTACCTTCTCCCTCGGATAAAACTATCTTGGTTGAACAGTACATCGTCAAGATTACTTTTCATAATTTTTATCTTATCTAGCATTTTCTAGTGAAAGCTACACTAAAACGGCCCTAAACATTAAACTATAACTTGTTCTTCCCTCTAATTTCCCCAGTGCTCTCTTATGGCATCGACTAATGGGGACGAAGGTGCTCTCCGCCTCCCACACCGCCTCCTCCTACCTCCGCGCCTACTCCCATTGCTCCAAGAAAACAGTGAGCATATCTCATTTTCTTTGAGCCCAGTTCAATGCTTATTACTGTTTACTAACAAATACTGTAATTAAGTGCATTGTGTGCTTTTTCAGAGAGGAATTTCAATTCTGCTGATAAACATGTCGAACTCAACAAGCTTTGAGATTTCGGTGGAGGATGAGGCAGGATTGTACAGCCAAGAAGATCAGAGAGAAGAGTACCATCTGACTCCGAAAGATGGTAATATTCTGAGCGACGTTTTGCTTCTCAACGGAGCGCCATTGAAGCTAACTCAAGCTTCTGATATACCGGCCATGGATCCACAGTTTGTGGATGCTGCATTGCCTATACACGTGGTGCCTCATTCTATTGTTTTTGCTCTGCTGAAAGGCTTCAAAGCTGCAGCTTGTGGTTAGAGAGAGAGAGAGAGCTGTTTTATGTATATGGTGTGAAGGAAAACAATCTTCATCGATCAGAATTGAAATATTATTGATTATGATTGAATCATCAAAGAATAAACAAATTAGATCACAAGAAAAGCTAAACAGATCGAAAATACGATAATTGAAAGAATGAAAAAAAAAATTGAAGTAAGGCTATTTCTTCAAGAAAATCTCCGGCGAATCTTGACTCCGACGGCGGCGTGTCATTCCTTCTTGGCGGCGCCGCCGTCGGGGTGGGAGCCCTTGTACTGACGGAGATAGTCCTCGGCCTTGTCGACGTACTTCCCGATGCCCTGCGTGTCGTCCAGCTTGCCGTATTCCGCGGCGGCGTTGAGGAGGTCGGCGGCGGCGCCGGCGACCTCTCCCTTGTCGAACTTCCCCGGCTCACCCCGGAAGTGGGCCTGCGCGGCGTCGGCCACCACCTGGGCGCTGTGCACTAGGTCGGACTTCGACGTGTGCAGGGCGTCGGCGGCGGCGGCGTTGGTGGCGGAATCGGCCGTTTTCTTGGCTTGGTCGTCGTCGTCTTTGGCGTCCGGTTTCTTCTGGGCTTGTCCATCGTCATGCTTCGTTAAATTAGACAAGAAATCCATTCCAGAGAGAGAGAGAGAGAGAGTGCAAATTGGGAAGAAATGGAATTGAAGACGGTGAAATAATAATGCAAGTAAAAATGTAAATTGATCGGAGGAGCTGATTTCGTGTGAATTATGGAAAGAGATTGATTTCCAGTTAGTTATTTCAGTTATGAACGGGTCATTCGCAATGTCCCCACAATATATATATATATATTTTTTTTCACTTTTTACATATTTCTATAAAAAAAATGAAATAAATTAATGCATTTTGTAGAGACTTGGCATCATCATGTCAATAGAATGTCAACATGGTGACACTATTATTATTATATGACAAACACAAGCAATATAAATTGATAGCTTAGCTCATAGGTTTCATTGCTCAAGTCATAAAAGTGAGGCCAATATACTAGAAGAGTGATGCTGAGAACACAGGTGGGTTATGAATGACATTATTTCGATGTGTTAGCTCACTTGTGTTCTCAGGTCACCCCTCTAGAATTCGGTTTTTTAAAGTTTTATTCTCTCACGGCGAGACGAGTCATAAATCCGAATTTAAATGTGTATATTCATGTTGTTGAATTTGGATATGTGACCCGGCTCACCGCGAGACTGTTTTTTGTTTAAAAAAACTCTCTTTAATTTTTTTCATGTATGCATGTTATTGAGTGTGTAAATTTTTGCTTCGTAGTTTGGTCAAGTGTCCTTCAGTGGGCTTGAAATGGGTTTGAGATTATTCGATATTGAAATAGGCATTACTTAAAAGAAATGGAATAGCTATCGATGAGGCCTTAGTCTGGCGGCAAGACGGAGACACCCATAGTCTTTTCTTAATGGCACCAATAGTCTTTTTTTAATGAGAGGTCTCAAATCTTATCCATCTACTTATAGAGTTGATTATACAAGTATATGAATAAAGTAAAATGCTCCCCTACCCACGGTGGACACACTTAATGTGCCCACTGGTGATGTGGCAGTACCACGTCTGCAATTTTTCCTTTTAGTGTTTAGTTTTTTATGTTAGGGTTTAGTTTTTTTATAGTAGAGTTTAATTATTTTTGGTAGAGTTTTTTATTAGGTTCCTTATATATTCCAATGTCACGTCATACGTGGGCACATTAAACATGCTCACGGTGGGCATTAGAGCATTATTCATGAATAAAATGTGTTATATTTGTAATAGATCCGTCTCGATTGAATTGGCCCGGCCCGGCCCGACCGGTCAAAACAACTTGCTATAATGGGATACGGGCCGGATTGGTCCGAGCCAATTTGACAAATTTAAGCTTAGTTATTCACTATATTCTCACGACTGTGAATTATTCACATGAAAAAAGCTCATTTAATTACTACAGTAACATGGAGATTTTCCAATTATGACGTCATTATAAATAGGTAGATAGTTTTTACAAAACATTTGCAGTGCAATAGGCGAAAATCTTCTGAAGTGGAAAACCCTTTCGTCTCCTCCAAACCAGCAGAAAAGCACACGCCGTAATCCCGAACCGACAGCAACATCCCTAGGCATGGAAATCGACGGCAATCCAGCCGGAGAAATGAAGGACGACCTGTTTAAGGCGGCGGAAACCGGCGATTCCTCGGCTTTCAAGTCGCTCTCTGAAGAGCAGCTCGGCGAAGCTAGCCGCTTCCGCAATGAAGACGGTCGCTCTCTCCTCCACGTCGCCGTATCGTCGTCGCAGACGGAGGTGCTGTTATAGTTTCTATTTCATTTTCTTATGACTCGAACAAATTTGGCTGTGAAAACGGGAATCGAATAATGTGTATGGTTATGTTTCAGTAGTTATGATTTCCTTGAAAACCTAATGGCGAAATGCGGAATTCTCCCTATTTGTTGGAAATTTCTGCTGCTGCTATTCATTCTGATTGCCTGACTAGTTATTCCCCTTAGATCAGCTTGAAGTCCATTTTCATTGACACGAGATTATACAACGATTATTCCTTAAATTGAAGAGTTGTTTAGTAATATTTAGGTCTGTTAATCAATGCAATTGCTGTAATTCTTAGATCGCTGCTTTTAGTTTTATGTAACTACCTCATACGTAGTTTCTCTGTTTTCATGGATAATATTGTATTTTTTTTGGGGATGAATTAGGTGGTGGAAGTCCTATCTGCTGCAATCCCATCAGTCGTAAACAGCTGTGACGAAGAAGGCTGGGCGCCTCTACACTCTGCTGCAAGCAGTGGCAATATTAAGATTGTGGAGATTTTACTCAACAGTAGTGAGTGATTGACATTATTTCTATTCAGTGATTTATGCCTAGTGTTGGATTTCTGATTTACATAATCAGTTTGCTTTCAAAGGATTAAAGTTTATGTTTTCTGGAACATAATTGGTTTCTCGTAAAATGCTTAGAATGGTTACTTGGAGAGTTTCAGAGAACTTGGTCTGAGTACTCAGGCCAAGTTCATAGTGTGGTCTTTGTCTACTAGGTTTTAATACTTCATTGATTGGTCCTTGATTCTATGTAGAAAGAATTTGATTCAAAGACCATAGTATAACTTGATGTTGCTGCTGAAGAGTTTCTGCACGAATTCTGATTGGAACTTAATACTTCATTGATTGGTCCTTGATTCTATGTAGAAAGAATTTGATTCACAAAGATCATAGTATAACTTGATGTTGCTGCTGAAGAGTTTCTGCATGATTTCTGATTGGGAAGTGGAAATTTGCGTTTACAGGTGCTGATGTAAATATGAAAAATGATGGTGGCCGAACAGCTCTCCATTATGCTGCCAGCAAAGGTCTTATGAAAATAGCCGAGACTCTGGTTTCACATGGTGCAAAGCTCAATGTCAAAGACAAGGCTTGTAACCTCTTTGAACAATCGAGTTATTCCATTCTACATTTCTGGAATCTTGATATTCTCCTCTGTACCCATAATTCTGACTGCATCGACCAATAATGTATGGTAACTTTTTGTAGTTTGGATGCACTCCTCTGCATCGTGCAGCAAGCACTGGGCATATGGCATTGTGTGAATTCTTGATCGAGGAAGGAGCAGAGGTTGATGAAGTTGATAGAGCAGGGCAAACCCCACTTATGACTGCAGTAGTATGCGATAACAAAGATGTAAACATCTATACATATATTCTCTTTCGATCATCTTCTAGCATGTTACTTAATTTGCTGAGATAAATACTTTAAGCAGTTTTTGTTGAAATATAGCTACTAATTAGCTATAAATAACCAAATCAACCATATGAAACTCAACAACTCTTTTGCTTCGAATTTGCAGGTTGCTCTCCTTCTTATAAGACATGGAGCTGATGTCGATGCCATGGACAAAGAAGGATACACTGTTCTTGCCCGTGCATCGGACAATATGCGCCCAAGTTTAGTGGATGCTGCTCAGGCTATGCTGGAAGACTGAAAACATAATCATACTCGCTCCTTAGAGACCAGGGAGAGACATATTAACTCCCTTTTATTACATATTTTGTTGTTTTGGACTATTTGAGTACATTCTCTAAGGCTTGATTTTGGAAATTTGTTTCGAATACTTTATGAAGTGAGGGCAAAGGGTTTTGTTGGAAATTACAGGGACGATGTTACAGGTTTTTATCCAAAACTTATTCAAAGGTTTAGTTTTATTTTGGGTATGAATGTGTTTCAGGGATCCTACAATGTTAAGATATTTGTTACTACTATTTTTTAAAAAAATACTAAGAATTTAGATCTTTTTAATTTTATTTAATGTGAACTCGATACAAACCTTACAATGCTAGTTGGCAGCACAATCATGTGCTTTTTAGCATCTGACATTTGAATATTCGCACATTCGAATAATTAATGTCAATATGGGCTTCAATTAAACTTTTTTTTTTTTTTTGATAATGGGGAAAATCAATTTGAACTTGCTATAAATCCCGATAAATTCCATAAATTGTAGTATTTCTTAAAAAAATGAATTCCATAATTTTTTCTAGCAAACTCGTACATTCCATTTAAATAATAAGTAATTAATCAATAATTCACATTATATTATATTTTTATTTTTTTAATAATAAGAGCCCAATTAGTGGGCTATAATTTTCTACTAATTGGGTGCTTTAGTTGCTAATTCTTTCCAAAAAGAAAAACGTAACAATTTAAAAGGGACAGAGGGAGTATCTAACAGGCCAAATGAAATAGTCATGTTTCATTGTTTTATACTCCGTCTAAAATATATAGAAACGCTCCCCTACTCATATTTAATGCGCCCATCGCTGATGTGGCAATGCTATATAGATAAAATTTTCCATTTAGAGTTTGATTTTTTTTAGTAGGGTTTAATTTTTTTTGTAGGGTTTAGTATTTATGATATATATTTAAATTAGTTTCTTTATTTATAGTATTGTCACGTTATGTATGAGTATATTAAGTATGCTCATGGTGTATATTATAACATTACTCATAAAATATAATAGGAGTAATATAAATCGAATGAAATAAGACGGATGGAGTACTATTTTGAAAAGAAAAAAAAAGTAGATAGAAAATAATTCTAAGTATATGATACTACACTTATTAAATAAATAACATGTATAAACTATCCAATTGCGAATTAAACAATGACTTAAATCTATATTAATATACTAAAATAGAATAGCTTATGTAAATTTTCCCTTCAAAAACCTTAATATATGAGCCACATTAAATTCTTTTTCATTTAGTGTAAATTAATTAAATATTATATCATTTTTCAAGGCCATATGAATTGTACATCAAATTAAACTCATTTACTTCCAATGCATGCAATATTTTATTATGTCACTTTGAAATAAATATTCATCCTAAACTCTTTTTTTTTTTTAAATTTAAGTTATAGCATTAGACCGTGTACTTTGTAGACATATAATATTTACTATATCATTCATATTTATAGTTAACGTTTATAAATTTAATAATTATGGTACATTTACAAAATTGAATTATTTTAGAATTTTCATCAATATAAATGTTTATGCAAAAACTTAACTTTCTATTTGTTCAAATTTTAAAGTTTAATTGAAGAAATTATGAAAATGAATTGTAATACTACTAAAATTTAGATTAAAATATTTTACATGTACATATAAATTGTATAAGGAAAGAACAATTTTTAATTTATTAATTTCCAAGCTCATTGATTTTTGTTTAGCATTTAGTTTTTTTAATATAGAAATAAAATTAATACTAATTTATTATAAATATATATATATAATATAAAATGATCCCGATGCATCGCTCGGGGCACAGTAATAGTATATTACTATAATCATATCACAATTTGTAGGAACATGCACTTTTATATTAGCATATAGTACTCCCGTCCATGACAAATGCTACAATTCCAATATATATATATAGGGAATAGATCATGCGAAAACTAATAATTTTGTGAAATCTAGAAACTTTTTTGGGCCATTGATCTTAGGAGATCAACAGTTACAATAATTTGACATTTTTATTAGTTATTCCGGTAAACATAATTTAAGAGGGGTGCTTAAGTCATTTACTTTTAATTGTAACGGAATTTGTCCTTCAATTAAGGGATATATCCATATGGAATTATTTAATTATAGTAGTTATTAGATTCATCCCACGTTTATCATTGCCATGCATTACAATTAGCAAAACAAAATTCTGTTTTCTTTTCTTTTATACATATCTGATCGTATAAATATTTTGATTTCATCTTTCAAAAAAACTAAACACAAGTTATTTATGATTAATCGGATTTAATGATAATTGCATGCATGTTTTACTATTTTCTATGCATAATAGAACATGCATTAATGCATTTCATAAAACGTGCTCTAAATTCATAAATAAGAAGAATTCGAGTTTTTGTGATTTTTCGTGTTCACTGATGTAAGATTTTCAATAATTTAGTTTTTATATATAGAAGATGTTTGATAATGATGTAGTTCATTCAATATTTTTGGTTGCATTTTTATCATTAGTCATATGTCTTTTTCGAGGATGCTTTGGGTTGATGTACTGCGCAATATTTTTTTTAAATTAGTTTCATGACTATGGTTCATTCTTTTCTTTTTCTTTTTTTCTTTTTTTTCTTTTTTTTTTGTTTCGTTCACCTACGCATACGCATTATGTACTATATAAACTAATATAATCGTGGAAGTACTTTATTGTAGTAACATTAAAGTTAATTAGCTTGCGTAGTCAATGCGATAAGTTAAGAAATATATGCATTTGTTGTCGTTTATTATGCATATTTTTGTTTAAGTGAATGCTTAATGATTGTTAAAAATATGCAAATATTGCATTTCTTTATTATAAAAATAGAATTCATCTCCAACCATATTGCATAACAATTTTTACAAGACATGTTTATAAATTACTATTAAAATTTGAGGATTAATAATCTATACACTTTACTTGAGATTAATAAACCATAATTGACTAAAAAAATATGTTCATTAGATAGGTATAATTGTTATTCGGAAATATATTCATGTGTACAAGATGCATAATGATTGTTCAAAATATGCATAACAAATGACAAAAAATGCATTTTTTACAAGACATGTTTATAAATTACTATTAAAATTTGAGGATTAATAATCTTTACACTTTAATTGAGATTAATAAACCATAATTGACTAAAAAAAATATGTTCATTAGATAGGTATAATTGTTATTCGGAAATATACTCATGTGTACAAGATGCATAATGATTGTTCAAAACATGCATAACAAATGACAAAAAATGCATCATGATTTACTTTTCCTGACTAAGGTTTAATTAGTTTTTTCGACTAGGGTTTAGATTCCCAACAAGGGTTAGTTTTCAACGATTAGGGTATAGTTTTCTTGACTATGGTTTACTTTTCATCGACTATGGTTTAATCCTAGGGATGAACTAGAAAAATATACATTACCATATTACGTAGATGCATGATAAAATATCAAATGAAGAATCATATTTTAAAGTTATTATATAAAGATGCAATATTATTGTAAATAAAAATTATATATGATTTTGAATTTATACCCACAATTTATTGTATTTTATGAATTGCATTGACAACTAATTCTTTCGTAATAAGTAATATATAAGCAATCCATTTAAATACGAGATGCATCATGGTTGCAAGCAAAATGCATTGATATAGTAACGAAATGCATTTTATTTAAAAATTAATGCATATATAATTGAAAAATGCATTATGACTAAATTTTACATGACTATCAAAATAATGCGTAATTTTTGTAAATGAAATGCATTAACACCTCATTTTTTCATAATAATAATATATAAGCAAACATTTTAAATACGATATGCATGAACGATTCTAATCAAAATGCATTGTTATAGTAAAGAAATGCATTTTATTTATATATTAATGCACATATATCTAAAAATGCATTGGATTTTATAGACATATTTTTTCATATAAAATAACGAAATATAAACATAAAATTAGAAATATGATTGTTTATTTGTTATGTGAAACGAAATACTCATATGAGTTTTCTAGTAATAGAGTAATATATTTGAATGTGATATTTATGTCCCATTATAGATGGCCGGAATTTAGGAATAATTTCTAGCTAAACAATTAAATTGGACATCCTTACCCTTAAGTACATTAAATATGCACGAAAATCAGCAACAAAAATGAAATTCAACTCCACATGTCATAATCTTGGCCACAAAATACACTAAGATCTATGGATTAAAAAAAGTTTTTAGTTTCTACACTACTAATAGTTTCCACCATAATCAATCCCTATATATATATATATATATATAAATGGACATTTCCCATTTTATGGCGCGGACATGTTATAGAAAAGTATTTTGAGCCTACATTATACACTTTTAAATGAGATACAAATTCTACATTAATAGTACTACATAATACACAATTTTTAAGTAAAATCTAATTTAACACATAATGAAATTTTCATACTCGAAAAAGTGGTACCCAATTATCTTAGACAAAGTAAGTAATAGATTTTTATTTATTTATTTATTTATTATTATTATTTTTATCAGAACAAAGTGAGTAATAGATTAATTTGGATTAATATAAACGGAGAGTGATGATGAGTTTTGGATAGTTTATTATATGAGTAAAAATGGCAAATTTATTTGTATATATATATTTCTTCAAGTCCACTTGCACAAATCAGCGCAATAATGCGATTCTTTTTTTTTTTAATACGTTTATAGGTGTTGTTGGTGTCTTCGAATGATATGTGTTTATTTATTAATAAACTATTCTCAAGATGTACGTAAATATAATAATATCTATGATTAACATTCTACTCCGTATAAACCAAATCGAAATAGAAAAAGGAAAAGATAAACAGTTTTCATAAAAGCTAACTTACAAAAGAAAATAGCTAAAAAAGGCCAACGACTTTTGTAGGGGTAGAATGTGAAATAACAATAAAGATGAAGGACGCTTACAGCAATACGAGGAAAATAATATTTACAAATCGACAAAATATGACAAATAATTACCAAATATAATTATAAAAAAAAAAAATAGAAAATCCACCGCAAACCCAGAATCGGACCCCCAGTCGATCGTCTACCTCAAATTCCAGTTAATCATTAGGTCAAATTTCGAGTTTGCTACGTTGATTATCGAATCAGTGCACCCGCGCATTTTGAGGTAATTTTGCTTGTTTATAGACCAATATATAAGCGTATCTGTGAAAATTTTGCTAATTTTCTTTCCTAGCTTTGCTCATTTTAGCTAGTTGTGGAGTATAGTAGCGGTTTGGGGTTTGTTTTTTGTGTTTTTCTTATTTGCAATTAGTATAGTTGTTTCTTCGTTTTGCTTTTGATTTCGTTTGTAGTTGGGCGAATTTTTCGTGATGAGCTGATGATTACTTCACGCTTTTTGATTGCGTTTAGTTTGATGTTGAATGATTTTGATCTGAATTGAGGTTCTCTTCCTTCACTCTTGGATTGGATTTTTTGCATTTGAAGTTGATGCAGAAAAATATTTCATATGTTCCAACTATAGTATAGCTGAGATATTAATTTCAGTTAAGGAAAAATGAATTATTACTGGAAATTTCCTCTACTGTTGGTCATAACTTAAGAATATGTGCACAGTGGTAGTGGGAGGGTGGAGGAGGTGAAGATTTGATTTGGAATTGTAAATTATGTATCGGTCTGGGGCCGCAACCACTAATCGAGGTGGGGTGCCAACAGATAGTGGGGACTCTGTTGTGACCTTAGATCAAGTTCCGTGTTGGAGCGATTCAGAGTTTAGACATTCGTACGAGAATGAAGACTCAAGTTTCCAGAATCTGTATTTATCAGACCCATTGGCTGCAGCACCTGATGGAGAGAATAGTGGAAATGGGATGGTATCTAAGTTTCCCATGGATCGTGAAATTAACTCAAAGATATATCTTTGGAGGGGCAACCCATGGAATCTTGAGGTGGATGCTGTAGTTAACTCGACAAATGAGGTGAGTAGGCTATTTGTTGTTGTGCCATGATTTTCATTTCAGTTCTGGCAGATTCTTAAATTTCACTCTGTTTTATCAATACTTGTTCCTCTAGAATTTGCAATGGCAATACTGAAGAAGCTTGTCCCGCCTAATAGATGTTATTGGTTTTTATCTTTGGCGTACAGATTAAAGTCGTATTTCGTCTTAGTTGATCTGGCTACAATAATTTGGTAGATTTGGATCCAATTAATTGTCAAAACCTGATTCAAATTATCACTCATCTCTAAGTAGCCTTGCCTTGTACTGTTTCTTCCTTATCTGTGCCAACTGTTAGTATTTGCATACTCCTCTGAGTTCTAGCTGTTTGTGGTGAGCTAACTTTAGATTTGTATGTTGATCCCTTCTACATTTTCAAGTAGATTTTGTGGATCTGTACATCACATCAGTTCAAACTTGTTTGCTTGAGATGGCTTGTTGTTCAGAAAATCTCATGTTGTTTTGGTGGGTTGACAGAACTTAGATGAAGCTCATAGTAGCCCTGGTTTGCATGCTGCAGCAGGTCCCAGTCTGGCAGAAGAATGTTCGACTCTGGTGAGCTAAATCATTAGTCATATTTAGAATACTTCACTTTCGTTTCAGTTACATTATATCAGATTCTGAAGAGTGCAATATCATTTAGAATCTTGTTTCCACATTCACATTGTCTGTATTATCCATTTAAGATGTGGTGATTTATGTTTTATCTTTTTGTAGGGTGGCTGCCGAACAGGAATGGCAAAAGTTACTAAAGCTTATGACCTTCCAGCAAGGTGGTTATGCCAAACTATGCTTATAGTTATTATGCAATTGTTTAGTTCGTCAATCTTTTGTATTGGCAAATCTCTGTATCATGCATTTTCACTTTGTAGCATTGAACCACTCATTTGTTTAGAAGATATGTCCTAGCATGTTTATGTGCAGGGTTGGGACACAATCATGTTCTGATTAGCTTTACCTATTTTATATAGTCTTGGGTGAAAATATTGGTGTTCAGAGTCTGCAACTGGACAGTGTTCAATATAAGATCCTCAAACTTCCAAATCTCTATTATCTCCCCAACTTTTACCCAAGAATGGAATCCTTGTACTTGCAGGAGGGTCATACATACTGTTGGTCCTAAGTATGCTGTAAAGTATCATACTGCTGCAGAGAATGCGCTCAGTCATTGCTATCGATCGTGCCTTGAACTTCTTATTGATAATGGACTACGCAGGTAGGCGATATCAATAACCTGATGACCAGTTTCTATTCTCCATTTTGCCATTGGATTAATATGTAAAATAGTGGAACTGAGTCCTTTCATATTCCGAGTGCAGCATTGCTATGGGCTGTATATATACAGAAGCCAAAAATTATCCACGAGAACCAGCTGCACATGTAGCCATAAGTAAGCAGTTCCCTTATCTATAATTTATATGCAATTTGTGCCGGAATAGAAACCCATATACACCCCATTCTGTGTTTGTAATTCGTTTATAAGGTATTGTGAATGTCTGCCAAATTCTTGTTTGTGGGGAATTCTCTTACAATGTTTTATCATCCCTCTGCGTCTTGTCTTGAAATTTAGGAACTGTGAGGCGATTTCTTGAGAAACAGAAAGATAAAATACATGCAGTCGTATTCTGTACAACAACATCATCTGATACAGAGATATATAAAAGGTTTGTTCACTGAAACTACCATCAACTAGATCTTGTGATGCATGCGAAACATGTGGCAAATAAAACTACTACACTCATACTCATGCAGGCTTTATGTACTTGAATTTTTCATCCTTGTGTTACTTCTTTCTGCAGATTGCTTCCGCTTTATTTTCCACGTGATAAACTTGAAGAGGAGATAGCTATTTCAAAGCTTCCTGCTGATGTTGGAGATGAAAATGGTGAGACGATCATAGATGAACGCAAAATAAGGATACAGTCTTTACCGAATGTGAAAAAGACTGTTTCAAGACCTTCCCAAACCTCTACTGATCTTTCAGTCAGCAACATAGCGGCAGCAAGACGGTTGGTGGCTATACTTTTCCTAGTCCTTTTAATTCATATATGAGGTCATGAAAAATGCTTAAGGTTTCATGTCTTAGCTCTACGTGTATTTGTTCTTTCGCACTAGTTCTGAATTTGTCTAAACTCGTTTTAAAGACACATAAGTATATGTTTGTATGTTTGTGTTATTAAACTGTCGACACACAGCTATTACCTCCCTCATACTGCTCTCTGGTCATTAATATGTGCATCGAAAATGAGTGCATATCTCTGGGCACATTTTCTTGTAATTGCTACCAGCTTCCATCTGATATTTGCCTATGAGCATATAGTCATGTTTCTTGCTTGGTAGTAGTTTGGCTGACTGTTGAATGCGATTCTCACTCTTATAATCTGGGAACTGTTTTTCTAGCATTGAATGTTATCAAGGCATTTGTTCTTTTACAAACAGGGACTCATCGTACTTGGAGTCATATCTTGATCCTGCATTCATGTCCTTAATCAAAGATCCAGATCAGAGACGCAGAGAACAATGGGAAAGATCTGCTCAGGCAAGAAATGGTTGGAATTTTGTGAAAGTGCTCGGATATGGAGATATTGGGAGTCCTCCTTTATCTGCTGCTGAAGAGTACTCACTCCATTCTAGATATCTTGCTAAAGCAAATTCCCTTAATCTCTCTGATATCGCCGAAATGAAAATTGTGTAAGGCATTAGTAACTTTCTCTACAATATTCTCAGCAGTCTCCTTGATGTTGACAAAATTATACTTAAATCTTGGTCATCCCAGCTGTGTATAACAGTAGGATGTTAACTCTATGAGCATCCTGATTTATACACTGGCCTCTTCTCTTAATTTCAGTTATCGGGGTGGAGTCGATAGTGAAGGTCGCCCAGTAATGGTGGTGGTTGGAGCACACTTTCTCCTAAGATGTCTTGATCTGGAGCGTTTTATACTGCACGTAGTGAAGGTAAATGATGATATTTAAATATGATATTTAATGACATTTGTCTACTACTTACTTGAATAAGTACTCACCTTATTGGGAAACTAACTATAATGTTTATTTGTATTCAGGAGTTTGAGCCCTTGATACAGAAGCCCTACACAATCGTTTATTTCCACTCTGCTGCGTCCTTACAGATGTGCGTGTTTTCTCAACATTTTTTCAGTTGTTTTGCTTTGAAATTTCCCTATAAAATGAGCAAAATTAGTTTTCTTCAACTTTTGGCTGTTCTAAAATGCAACAGTAGTATCTCATATCAAAATTCTAAATTAACAGCCAACCAGATTTGGGGTGGATGAAAAGATTAGAGCAAATACTTGGTCGGAAACACCAAAGAAATCTCCATGTATGAGAATACTCTTCTGAAGCTCCTTCATCAACGCTTTAACAAGCACTTTTCTTTCGCGCTCTCTTTTGAACTGATGTTAGCTTTTATAATGTAGGCAATATACGTCCTCCATCCAACCTTTGGTCTGAAGGCTGCAATATTCGGATTGCAGATGCTTGTAGATAATGTGGTATGTGTGATCTGATTTAATCTCATTACATTCCTGAAAATAATGGGCCCAAATTTCACCTTTTCTTCGAAGCTCATAAGAAATTCTAATCCGATCTTCAGGTATGGAAGAAGGTGGTCTACGTTGATCGTCTTCTGCAGCTTTTCAGATACGTCCCACGCGAACAACTGACCATTCCAGATTTCGTATTTCAGTGAGTTTTCATGCCTTGTATTCGTCACTTTCTTTATCAACACTTGTTCAAACATAGATAGATAAACAACACATAGGCTAATCCACCATACTCGGATTGAACAATTTTGAGCTTCGTTGATCTTCTAATCCTTCAAACACTCAATCGTATCTATCTTCAGTCCCTCTGATCATGTCATTCTAAACCGTTGAGTATCACAAACTTGTGGTGCAGGCACGATTTGGAGGTGAATGGAGGGAAAGGGGTAATCGTCGATCCAAGAACGAAATATGTCTACCAGAGACCATAGATGTTGTATGGAAGAAGCAGTTTCCTCTAATTCCTGAGGTAGCAACAGATCAGCATTTGTGGTTTTTTGTTGGTCATTATTTGATTCATTATTAGGTTAGGCTGTATTGTAACAAGTTCTTGCTTTTTTAATTGTATATTTTATATGTACTATGGTTCGTCTCCTCTCTCTGTAATTTACTCTCAGAATAAATTTCTTCTGATTTGTTGATTTAGATCTTGAAACTGTTAATATGTTGACTTATAGGATGTTATATTTGTTGCAAATTAAAATGTAGTGTAATTGTAATTTTTGTAAGAACCATACAAATTTCCAAAGTAGATTAATATTTTGAAACTTTTCCTTAATTCTCTCTTCTTCTTTTTTCTTTTCTTTTCTTTTTTTTTAAAAAAATTATTTTGTAATCGAAAGTAACCCAAATTGTAAAATTCATTAGATTAAACCTATCAATGAAGGTGCAGAAAACTTTTCAAAATTTCATATAAAAGTAAGATATTGGTCCCCAAAAAAATTGTGATGTTTTTTCTTCCCTCTCTAGTTTCCTTTATCTTAACATAAACTCACAATTATGGGGAGGCTTTTCCTGGGAAGATAAAGAGTATGTATTTGAAAACAATGTTGTGTATACATGAGGAGGAATAGGGACACATTATTTCCAGAATCCAAGGCCATAAATCAGGAACACTACATTTACAAAGACAATAACCAACATCACTCCCACAAAAAGCTACTTCTTGTAATTGGAAATGTTCTCTATAAAACTATGATTCAAGAATGTATTTAACCCCTCTTTCCATTTTTTATGTCAACACCATAGCAGAAGGAAGATTACCTGAAGGGCATCTTTGCCTTCGGGGCCGTCTCGTCGTTTTTCCCCATCCCGTTAAACTTCTTTCCTCCAAACCAGCTTCGATGCTACTGAGCTTCTCCACCATTGGAGGAACGGTTTCAACTACAGTTTCAACAACTGCTCTTCTCCTCCCACGGCCACCTCCATTTCTGGCCCCGTTCCTTCTCGTCAATCCAGAATTCCAAGTATGCCCTGTGGCTCTCATCATCCCCCCAAATATCTGAAGATCCTCAGTCGTTTCGTGCCTCGATAATGATGCCAATCCAGGAAGAACGTCTCGTTGGAAGTCCCTCCACTGCCTTCCCCTCCTTGCATGGCCCCTTCGAGTTCTCGTTTGTAGGGGTCGAGCCTCGATGTTCTCGACATCGGGAAGGAAAGGCTTAGGCATGTAGTCTTCCTCTTTTGTTTCGACTAGCTCCAATGCCATAGCCTCAAAATCATCTTTCTCCTTTGAATCCGAAGAAATAGCATTGACCAACAAAAGTAGTGCTCCTTCGAAAGAGGAAGCTTCATGAAGAAGACGAATGTTATTACCATCTGTATCAGTGACTATTGGACAGGATGATAGGTCGACTAGTGTTTCTGCTGCATCTCTAAGAACTTCCTCATCCTGTACTTTTTCATTGGTTTGATCTTCAAATGGCTGCAAGGATACCTCATTCAGTGTTTCCTCTTCTGATATTAAGCTATCACTCTCACTCTCTAGGAAAACCAGAGCTTCGAGATCTATCTCCAAGTTTATCTTGGCACTGGTTTCACTCCGATCATAGAAGGGTGGTGAAGGATCTTCAGAGTCACTAACACAAAAATTCAGATCAATGTGATCCTTTTTAGGAGTGTCCTTTTCCTGCTTTTCGTTTTCCATAGTTAGATCTTCAGCAGCTATCTGTTCATCTGGTTCACATGCTACGTTTATATCAATTGTCCCATTCTTTCTTTCAGGGAAGCAATTGACACTTTCTGAGGCGGACGAAATCTCATTTTGGCATACGTCTCTATCGATAATGGGAAAGCCAAGAATTTTCTTAACAACTTGACTCTGAGCCGTTCCCTTATCTCCCAGAGTCGCAGAATCACATGGAGTCGACATTAGTTGATTAAGATCTCTAACTGTTCCATTCTTGCTACACAATTCATTAGAAGAAGCATGATGGTAGCTCAATTCTCTCAGCTGTTCTGACCTCCTAGTATCCGTAACATCATCAACATGCACCCGCTTACTTTTAAGCCAAGGCAAAGCTGCAAGATTATCTTCAGCCTCACTTTTTCCATCTGCCACATTAAGATCCTGCATGATGACATTCCCATTTCCCATGCTCTTGGGAAGTTCTTTATTCAGGTTAATATCTATGGCAGGCCTCGATTCAGCATGATATGAACCCTTTGGAAAAATCGCAAAGCCATGGTCAACTCCAATTGGATTTAACTCACTTTGAAAACTTTTATTCAACTTAGAACTATAATATTTATTATCGCCAACATGCCAGTATTCACCAAGGGGTCTACTAATAGCATCAACCGAATTTATAGAAGTTTCCAATGTCGTCGTCTTGGGAGTAAAACTTGTTGATGGATGCGCCCAAGAAGAGACACTTTGAAACCATGAACTCGCAAAAGAAGACGAAAAGAATGGATGGGAAGCAGGAGCTCGAGAAGCTATAGGTTCCAAGTGGCTATTATTGGAGTGACTATAACTTCTGTCAGAAGGCTCAAGACCATTATGAATTCCCTCTCTCCACTTCTCTTCCCTATTGTAACCATTTGAATAAGCTCCAAGAGGCGGAGGATGAACATGGTTAGTGGTGCCTTGCCCTGGATGGCAAAATAAAGGCAAAGACTTATCCTTGGAGCATCCTGAAAATGTGAGAAATCAAGGACATGTTAACCAAACCAGAACATGATGGAGAATGTAACTTTGACATCACAGACTGAGTTTTATACATTAATGGTTGAACTTTAAACGATAATTATAACATAACAGTTTCTAGAGTTTTTTTTTTTCCTTTATATATCCCTCCTCTCTGTGATGACCAAACTACTTCTCAAAGGAAAAACTACCATATGGACAAGTTAATAGAATTATGAAAAGTTTGACACGTCTTTAACCTGCAAATTGTAATTAGGATGAAGGCATATATTAAACTGATGATAAATAGTTTTTTGTGACTATATATTGCTAATACAAGTAGGCTTAAAGTTTAGGTAATCTGATCTCATGGCAGGAAGAGAAAAATCAGAAAATGAAGCAGAGAACTACGGAAGTTCAATAAATAACTTTACCTCCTATGTTCACATGGGAGAGCCTTCCCCTCTCATTAGCCCGATTCTCAATAGACGAATTTATTGAAATTCCATCATGTGTGGATTTAGTCTTTCCATTTTCTAAATTATGACCTAAGCAATCAATCGATGATGGAGCTCTTGCTTCTTCGATGGGAATAGGTTCATTTAAATCAACTGCTCCATTGTTTTGATCACCATTTCGTGAGTAACTTGATACATCAGATTTTTTGTACCCTTGAAAATTTTCCTCTTCTTCGATATCTACATATTCATCAGCTGGTAGATGAAGATCAAATAACTTCTTCCTCACTTTCAACGGCCTCGGACCTAATACTTCAGAGTCCTTTGTGGTGCATCCGTTCTGGAAAGGAATTCCTTTTGCGCATATTGTGGGAGAACTAAAATTTTCAACTCCATAACTAGAATTTGACAAAGGAAAACCTGCCATGTGCCATTTTCGAGCTTTTTCTGAAGGCCCTTGAGTTTCTTGAAGACTCGATGATGATGCTGGCTCCATTGATGCTTCTTTCCTTTTGAAATCTTCCATCATGTCCCTTTGAATTCTGTAAAGACGGTGGAGTTCCAAAACCTGTATACCAAAGAAACTCAGCCAATTATTCAGTGAACTACAAAAAAGGATATAGTATGAATCAGGAATGAATCCGTTGTACCTGATTCTTGAATACCGCCTCGTGTTCAAGCATTTTTTGTTTCAAGGTGTCCTTCTCGTGCCCCGAATTGCAATTTTCTAAAGTTCTTGGCACGAATCCATTGTAATACTGCCCATTTGCTGCCATCTTATTTTCGTAAAATAAGGGCCAGCTGTTATTGCTAGAATCATCATTAAGGTCCCTCATCGAGTACAATCCTGGGAAATAGCTTTTGCAATGCATCTTTGTTCCCATTCCTGTAAGAATCACGGAAAAATCTTCGACGTTTCATTCTCTCACCATGTTTCTTTTCAATTAACTACAGGTGTTACTAGTTATAGAACTTCTCTCACACATAATGAAGTCCAAGATTTCACTAAACTTGAACAAGACAAACCAAATCTATCTATGGCAAAGAAATCTATTGATAGATACAGTAATTCCGTTGAAAATCAATCCCAGCAAAATTATTCAAGAAGAACATCAAAATATTAGCTCTCAAATCCTAAGAACACACTTCACACTTATACACTTAGAACCCCATAGCATTGCACGGAACTTCAAAATACCAAATATACAAACGAGAATCATTATATGGAAACAAAAATAAAAAAAAGCTGCATATATGAACTCTGCAAGTGAGTAGGCATTGAAAGCATATCCTAATTGGATGATCAAGCATAAATAAATAAATAAAAGCACCAATCCAATTTCATAAATTGAATATCAATCTAGAACCCTAAATACAGCAGCAATCATTTACGAAAAGCAAATGCAGTATCCAACAATTCCAGCTAACGAAAACTAATCATCTCCAGAATTTCCAGTTTGGGTAATAATTTTGACTCCACTAAATCACACGATCAATCACACTATACAAAATTACAAGTCAGAGAATAAGAACTGTTTCCCATTTCTCTCGTTTCGTGTCGCAGTCAAGGACAGGTAAATCTTAAAAAAAAATGGAAGATAAAGAAAAAGGAACAATTACCTCATACCCACATCGCGAAACCACCTTCATCAACAATACCAAATCATCCAGTTTTGCTTCCGAGAATTAAGGAGCTCGGAATCATGTGAAATTCAGAGGGTTTCACACTGTAAGAAATGAAGCCAGCAAAATAGGGGGAAAAAAAAAAACAAAAAAAAAAGGAGTAAAAGTGGTAGAACTAATAATTGGCGAATAAAACGAAGTAGTTGATGTTTCGTAACTCCATTGAAGAAGCTTGGATCCTCATCAAGCTCAACTAAATATCGGAGATTTCGATCTGCTGCGCCTCTCTCTCTGGAGAGAAGAAAAAAGCTAGCAACGTTAGATAGAGAATGAAAGAAAGTATATTAAAAAAAATTAAAAATAAAAATAAAAATAAGAATTCTTGCAACTGTATATACTACATTTAATTACTCCCTCTAGTTCACGATTACCGATTACTGACCCCTTTTTTCGGCATGAGAATTAAGTCGGAAGTGTTTAATATTTAAAGTGTATTATGTTTATGAAGGAAGTATTATTTATATATTTAGACATATTTTAAACTAGAGCATTATAAATGCATAATAACATATTGATATTGATCTTAAATAAAATATCGTATCAAGACTTTTAATTTGGTATAAAAATCATAAAAAAATAAAGAACAAAAAAATAAATTATGATAGTTTAAACTCTTAAAATTTAAATTATATTGAAATACGTGCTTAGAGGTGGGTGAATGATTTTTGAGAGGGCCAATAAGAAAATAGGGTCATTAATCTTGAACCGGAGTAATTACTGTGTACATAATTAATATAGTAGTACTACCTCCATCCCATTATATTAGAGCTAATTTGACTTGCACAGAAACCAATGAATGGAAGAATATGTGGCTATAAATAATTCTAAGGAGAGAGAGTTAATTATAGCCAAGTATTTTTACCATTTTAGGAAATAGTTCTAATATAATGGGACGGACCAAAAAGGAAATAAGCTCTAATATAATGGGATGAAGATAGTATTATTAAATAGTACTCCGTATATTGATATTGTAGAGAGAGAAAGAGAGAGAGATCCCAGATAAGAAATCTTCACAGAAACAAAACAAACGACCTTCTAAGAACAGTGACATAAAATTTGTCATCATCCGGTCTCTTTTTTATTCTCTTCTTTTTCCTCTCTCTCTCTCCTCTAAAATCTCTCTCTCACACACACACAGAAAAAAAAAAAAGAAAAAAAAATTGTATATATAACCCATTATTTAATTTCGAGGATTTTAATGAAATTGAAATGAATAGTTTTATTTTTTTTATAAATTCTCTACATTTCTGTCTTTTTTGGTGAAATTTGATTTCATAACATAAAACTGCCCACGTGTATAAATGCTAATAAATATATATATATATATATATAGGGCCGATATTATCGTAAATATGCGTAAATTAATTCAGACCTTTTTAAGTGCTTTTCATTATTATATTACATATACAACAAATTTACATTTTAATTTTTTTTTTTCATTTTGAATACCGACTTATATAGTACACCGTAATTATTATAGAGGTAAAATTAAAATAATTTAACTATTTTATCATCAAATTTTTAAATAGGATACTCAAAAGAAAACAAGAATAAAAGTTAAATATGATAATTAAAAAGAAGTGATGGAGTATATGTAAATTTTAGTCAATGTATAATATATTACTACATACTGTATTTTGTAACACCCTAAAGTTATAATATTGTTATGACTTAAATTTAAATATCTAATTCGAAAAATGAGTTTTTTTTTTCTTCTTTTGTTTATTTAATTTGGATAACTCTTTATCAACAAACACAAACCAACTTGAAATCTTTCTAATCTGTTGCTTACCTAAAAATCAAAGTCCCTCATTTTTAATTTGCCATTAATATGGTGCATTAATTTGTCATTTTAGGTTACCTCCACTTTCAAATCTATCTAAGCCCAACTATTTATTTTTTTACTCTCTTATATTAATTTCAATTTACATGAAAAATCAAAGTAATTTTTCGAAAATTAACAATTCAATTTAAACTCGATTGAAGCAAACCAAAAATTACCAAGATTCGAAAATTAGACATGTGGATAGATTAATTAATTCCAAATATTAATTCTATAATCTAAAATCTAGTTGCACATGAAGTAAAAGTTAAATATTCTAATTTTCCACTAATAAATATTGGTAATTTGCTATTTTAAGTAGTGTCGTATTGGCTAGTGTCAAGAATCACGACAATGCATGTGGGACCCACCCGATTCCTTAAAAAAAGAAAATTATTTTTCTCTTTAAAACTTCTCTACTTTTTTTAGGGTTTCTCTATCTTTCTCTCTCTAACCTCAGAATTAACATGTAATTACGGAAAAGGGATTTTTTATTTGATTCTCCTGCTGCAGATTTAATTGGGCATTTGCTCTGTTTGATTCAGAGAAAGTATTTATTCTTTATATTATTTTTTTCTTTTTTGGGGGGTACTACTGTATGTACTGTACAACTCCAACAGCAGCCATGAATGAATGAACAAGAAATGACACGTGGCGTCCTCTCATAGCATCGACGACCACAGACATTTGTTGTTGCATGGTCAACGATTAGTGTCTTTCTTAATTTTTTTTAAATAATTTTCTTATGGTTTTTTTATTTTATTTTAAATATGGTGTTCACACATTCAGTGTGTAATCAAATGTGTAGTTTTCTTTGAAATTTCTAAGTGAAATTCTGGATTTATTCCCTTAAAAAAGTAAAAGAAAAAAAGAAGAAGAAAAGGAAGTGTTTAGTGATGTGTACTTTTATTTGTATAATTTTGGATGATGTCAATTTCCTTTCTGGTTTTAATTAATTTGGGTATTATATATTGATTCTAGATTTGAATTGACTTTGAACTTTGAAGTCGTTTGGATTGGTGTTCCAACTTTATTTTTCTTTGTTTTGTTAAAATTTGAAATAAAATTGGGTCTTTTATTGCAATTCCGTTTCTTATTGTATCAATGGATAATTGATACGTGTCAATAGTATTTCTAAAATCATCAATAATTATTGTGAACATGTGGCAATCATCTATTGATGCAATAGAAAATATTACACGATATTGCAATAGATGATATAATTCAACTTGGAGGGAGAGATCTTAGAAATAATAAAATAACATTAATGAAAACACAGATATCGAATTGTGCAAGCTGTGAAATAGCTTTTCCCATCAATTATTTGAACATAAATAAGAAAATATATTAATATAAGGTGGCTGTAATAAAAGAGAAATATTATATTGGAGTTAAAATAATGTGGCCTATGTCATAACAAACTTCGTACACAAATAATATCAGAATTAATTATAAGTAGATGAGACACCATATAAAATATCAATTTCTCTTCTTTCTTTTTTTTCCTATTTAGATGTAGAAAATGTGAAATGCTAGTTAACAGGAAATGAAGATTTAAGTTCTTAGCTTATGAAATTTCGAAATTATTTTGTTAACCAAATTTAAAGCTTAAAGTCCAAGTTACTCTTCTCATCTCTTTCCTATTGTCTCCCACCTACTATTATCTAATTTCCTTATTTTATACGGAGTACAACTTTATTTAAAATTAATTTCAGATTGAATAGTTAATTTATTTAGAGATAATATACTACTTTATCCAAATAAAAATATATAATCAAAATTTCATTTCATAATTTTACTTCCAAATTCATAATAAAAACACATAATATGTCAATTAATAGTTCAAGTCCATAAACTTAGTAGTATTTCAAATATACTTCATACTCTACAATAAATTTACAAATTCATAATTAAACTTGCATGGTTCGCCTAGAGCATGCCCAACCCGCCTACCCTGCCTAAATCTGCCTAGGCACCTAGAGACAACAAATTTAATCAAAGTTGGATTTTGCCGGATTGCATCCTAGACCGATTTTTTTAATACTATTTACACATTAATACATTACTTTTGGGAAGATAAATTAAATTATAAATGCACCAAAAGAAACATCACAAAATTGAGGAGGTTACGTTCAAATTACTACTACAAATTTATTTAGATATCTTATAAATTTAGTCTACTCAAAATGAAAACTATAACGTCCTCAAAGTTCTCTAAAATTACATAATGGACCTGTTTGGTTGACAGAAAAATAATGTTGTCAGGGAAAATAATTTTGAGGAATGTGATTCTGGGGAAAATAAAACAGGAAAGTAAAGTTGTTATGGAATATGATTATGAGGAATATGATTATGAAGAAAATGAATCATAACTAATCAACAATCCAGTCTTCGGAAATTATCAATAAAATTGTCTAAATTCTAATATGAAATCAAGTTATCGTTTACATTGAAAAAATATCAAATTTCATCATCATCATCATCATTATTATTATTATTATTATTATTATTATTATTATTATTATTATTATTAAGGAAAAAGAATACATAAGTTGGAGCAGGGAATAAGAATCCTTGAATTTTGAACTAATTTTTCTTGATGTCAGGATTTTTATTACTTTCCTGAATATTATAAAATTAAAAACAAACATAGGAATTTAATTTTTTGGAATCTGATTACTTTCCTTGTAACACCAAACACATAAATTTAATAATTTGGGGATTACTTTCCCAGAGCAAAATCCCGCCTACCAAACGAGCCCAATATATTAATATATACCACAAAAAAATAATTACACTTTATTCAAAATTTATATTTTATCCTCATAATCGGACAAAGAAAACCTCGAGTTCACTTTATATTTTTTAATTTTATTATAAACAATTTATTTTCTTACATATTCGTATCGGGTCGTCCCAAACTAAATTTGTGAGATATCGATAGTAATAACTTTATAAAACAATAAACCATTTGATTTGATAAGTGTTGAAGCAACTGAAAAATTTGTATGAAATGTCCCAAATATTAAGATTTATACCATAGACAAAACTAACTTTGGTGGGATATCACGGGATTGTGATTAATCATAAAATTAATGACATTATTAGCCTCATTTTATGGCATGTTGCTTTCTTTGGTGTACTATTTTTCACCTCATAATGACAGCTGTCACTGTCGCCCTAACTTAATCACAGATCTTTAAACATTTTGACAGATGGGGTGTGGTTATTAGTCAATTATCCAATTAAAAGGTTTAATCAAATCTTGATTTTCTTCTTTTTATCATTCATTTGTTTCCTCCGTTTTTTTATAATTGTCTCTTCTCACATATGAATAAAGCGTATAAAAAATTTATATTTTAACCTCATTTTTTTAGTATCGGTATATATTCTCTCTATCCTATAGATAACGTCTTGTTTTCTATTCGGGCAATAATATGATACTTTCTCATCCTATAAATAACTAGAATTTTACACCTTCTTAATTCTCGGGCTCAAATCTATGAGACGACTGCCGAGAGATTATTATATTATTGTTAAAAAAGAAGAAGAAACAAGACGTTATAAATATGATGGAAGAATATATAGCATTAATTATAAGAATAAAATGAATTTTTTTAAGCTATTTTGTCATAAAATTCCAAAATAAAACACTTAAAAAAGGAAATAACAACAAAAGCCAAATAAGATAATAAAAAACGATGAGTATTTATCTCTGGAGAAATGATATGCTACTCACCTCCCGGTGGGCACCTTCGTGGGCACCTCGTTGTTTTATCACGTTTGCATTGCTTTTTTTTAATTTTAATTTTTATTCTATATTCTAGTATCTTAGAAGTTAATTTACAAATCATAAAATCTAAAAAATCAATGTTCAATTTATTTATTTTTATTTTTAACTTCAAAAAATGAGTAATAAAATAAATCGAGCTTTGATTTTTATGTATTTTTTAGATTTTGTGATTTGTAAATTAATTTATAAGATACTAGAATATAGAATAAAAATAAAAAAAATAAAAAAAGCAATGCAAACATGATAAAACGACAAGGTGCCCACGAAGGTGCCCACCGGGAGGTGAGTAGCATATCATTTCTCTTTATCTCTGTCTCCCTTGTCTTTTCTTTTTTTCTTTTATTTTTTGTGGGCTTTGAGTGGGACCCACTGCCCCCTACTGGGTCGTTTTCATGGAAAATATGTGGAGCTTTGTCACTGGTGGAAGATTTTTGCGAGCTTCGAGTTAGCGGGGCCCACGGGAATTTCAAGTGCTTGAGATTTTATTTAAAATTCTGTGTTTATGTTGACATATACTTTATATATATACTACTACCTATATATATATATATATTTTTTGTCATCTTTTAGAGGAAAATAGTGCAATTTATTCTAATTCTTTTTTAGTTTTCTAACAGTGACATCGATAAATTCAGATTATACAATTTTTTGGTTTGATAAGAATACTTAATAGTACTCCGTAATAAAATTTTAGGAGACAGAAACAAAAATATTGTCGATGGATTTGAAAGGATCTGACCCTTCACTATCTCTTTAAATAATTACATGAAATTTGAAGGGGGAAATAATTATTGCTCGAAGTACTTTAGGCATTATTGCAATTCAATTTCTTTTTTACATGGAGATGGGAAAAGGAAGACAATTGCTGGAAAAGTGGGCATATAACTTTTTTCAACAGTTTTATATTATTTTTAACATTTTATACCAATGGTATGTTTTAAGAATCGAACCGACCGATTTGGACCAATTGAAATCGGTCATAGCTGCAATTCAACAGTTTTGCCTGTTTTGACCGGTTCCAGCCGGTTCGACTGCAATTCAACCAAAAAATCAGGAACCAGAGATCTCGCCGGTTCGATTTTTGAAACATTGTTCCATACACAAAATTCTTCGTTGGATTCTTTTTAGGAAATTCTTTGATAGTAACAAAATTTTGAAAAAACAGAGAGGGTAGAAAAGGGACAGAAGCATTTGAGCCCAAGATCTATCAAGAATGTAACAATTGTACTATCCTTTCACTGCTATCATCAGAATAGCATCACAAACATACATTTATAATAAATATATAAAAATTATAGCGGGGTTTCGTGTTTTTGGGGGACACGAGACGGGATCTTCAATCGCTTCATGGTCAAGCCGGGCTCTGTATACTCCCATTAGTCTGCAGTCTCTGTGTTGCCCGTCTCACTAGAATTGATGACAGACGAAGATGGTGACGATGATACTGCCTTTCCCTTGACATCTGCATCGATTTTTTTCTCTTGCAGAAGCCGGAGCTGACCTTGTAGAAACTGCAAGCGTTATCAAGTTATCAAGAACATAAAGGTGCAGTGAATTCTAAAATTGGAAAAGAAAACAGTCGAATTCTTGAAGCATGCCATCTCAATTTCTAATAACTATAAGATGCCCTAATCATAAAATAAGAGATTTGACCTTCAAGATTATTGAAGCATAAGCCTAATTCAATAAAAATTCGGTGGATCTTGATCGTGTCATCGAGAACATTGTATTCATAGGGAAATTATATGTATTGCTAAACTCAAAGATAACTTCATTCATCCATTTTCATACATATAGCAAGGGAAGTGATCCGAGGATCCCACAGAACTACCTCAATCTGGCGCTCGATTAATTTGACTTGTATATCCGGTTGAGCGCCTGACGCGCTCCTATATTGCCCATTATGCCCCAGGAATTCGGAAGACACAAAAGTGCCCGTGCCCTGAGGCGACTGCATAAAGGTCATGTTGGGAAATTGATATTGTTGAGACGATCCACTTGCTGCTCCTTCACCACCATCATTAGCCATCATAGGTCCAAATGTTTGAGGAAGTGAGGTATGTCCAGGTGACCTGCAATGTTGGAGATATTTAAGGCTAACTTATTGGCATCTCGTTTTTCCTCGTCATAGTCGGCACATTTGACATTCAAAAGCAACGTGTCATCAAACAATAATGCATTGTGCATTGTAAGATCTAAGAATCAATGCAATTCAGGAAGACAAGAATCTAGAAAAACATGGAGCTGCAATCCCTTACTATTTTCACTACCAAACTAACAAGAACTATAGAAGAGACGTAATAGTAAGTAAACAGTAAAACAGTGCGTACCATACTAGAGAACTTGGAGAAGGATACACGAAAGACTTCTGATATATGGATGCAGCAGAAGCAGCAGCTTGGAGTCTAGCCTCATGATGACTGATGTTACCGTTTGCAACAGCAGCACTCGCAGAGCCCTGAGATGATGTATCGGTAGCGCTAGTTCCTGGGCCCACCGAAAAATGTTAGCAAGAACTATGTAAACTTAATGACGCCATCCTATTCTAATTTAGCTACCACATCAGCGAAACTCAATGATCATAGATTGAAATACAGAAAATTACATTAAAACTCTAAAAGAAATACGCAGAACACTCATACCATGTTGATGGCCATCAGCTCTCGTTCCAGTAGTAGTCGTCCCATTTTCAGGAGGTACAACAGGTGCTCTGCATGTAGGGCATGTATTTTGCCTTTCTAGCCATGATCTGAGGCAATGGACATGAAAGAGATGCCCACATAAAAGTTTCTTTGCTGTAGTCATCTCCTCTCGGCAAATAATACAGGTTGCATCACTCCTGAAAATCAACAGATGTAAATTACATTCAAGATGTAAATACCTATTTTCATCTAGCAGTAGATAACTTACGAGTTGAGCTCTTCAGATGTTGCATCTGGGAAACGATCATTCATGTTTGAAGTGATCTTCCGATAACGTATATAATCAGCCACACGCATTTTAAAGTTACGGAAAGTCTCATATAGCTCCCGGATCAAGTGAAGAGGCACACCATAATTCCTACAGAAAGGAAATAGCAAATATGATATCACTGAACATCTATGAAGTAAAGATTGGATTTCCAAAATATGAGGTTCATGATAGTAGATGAGAATCAAGGTAAGAATTAAGCTTAAAATTTGCTTACACAAAAATGACGAGGAAGAAACACATATACATAGTCAAGTGAAGCAAGTCTCGAGCAAGCTCCAAGTAAAAGGTGTAAACAGCCTTCTTCTCCCATTGTCCATCCATAATCATATCACCAACGTAGAATGTATATTTCAAAAATGTTGAGATAGTTGTTGTGGCCAATATCATGTATCTGAGAAAGGAGAAATGCACAACAACATAAATTAGAAATAGAGTTCGAGCAATCCAGCCACAAAACAAACAAGATAAACCACTTCAAAGACTTACTCAAACGCAAAGAAGAGCGAAACTGAAGCCTGTTTGGTTTCCAACAAATGCTTGATTGCATTGTAGAGAAAGCCACAATCAAGAAGGAGAAGGAATCCCATGAATGATATAATTCGGATGTGAGCTAGCTTAGGAACAGTTGGAGTCGTTTCAATGTATTCAACTCTCTTTTGGGCCAACCAATGCAAGGCTTTGATCAGAAGCAAAGCAGTGACCATTGCTATAAAGGAAACCGAAAAATCTTGTCTGAAAATAGTTATTGCAAACAGAATTTCCATGACTTCCCTCCATGACTGCTCATTCAACCTTTCAACTTCTGCTTCTCGTAACGAGCCAAGGAAGACCTTCTTTGTTAATTGCCACAAAATGCACATAAAAACCAGGCCCATATTCAAAAGCAGCACCAAACTGATCTTCGAAGTCGACAAGTGAACCAATGCAGGATAAAACTGGCCTCTGCTGCTAAAAGCGTGATAGATAACGGCCAGAGTAGCCATTAAACTAATCCAAGCATAAGTTTGCAGCCTTATCATTTTGCTTTGTACCCTGTAGATCGAATTCAAACTATCAAATTCCAACAAGATATCATATAATATCAATCCTCGTTATTCTTTTCCATGTATCAAAAGCTTGCATAAACTTCAATTTACAACAAGTAGGATCCACGAATCTTGAAAGTGCAATGTCATCTATAATCAGATCTATAATCCGATTTCTCATTACATATATGAGAAACTTCACCACATTCACAGTATTGGGGTAAAATAGAACTCACCAAGCCTTCATACCCCAATTTATATTCAACAAATTAGGCAAACCCAGCTTCCAATTCCAACACATACACATAATATAATACTATACTGATTAAAAGCAGAAAAAAAGAAGAAGAACGAAGTATAAAGCCTTCCACAGAACTCAGCGCAAAAATTTCAGCGATCATTTCGCGTAGTTCGTTAATTTAGCAATATTTGCCTTATTTCAACATTAGTCGGTAGCTCCCACTGACAAGTAAAACAAAGATACGAGATTTTTACCCAAAAAACACCTCATCACAAACTCAATCAGCAATTTTCCGGTTTCCAATAGAAGAAAAACTAAAATTAGGGCTCCGAAGTACCTGTGGATCGCGTGCAGAATAAATTGAAGTATGTACTTCTATTGGGAAGCGACGAACGGAAGAAAAATGAAAGAAACCAAGGAGAATTAAAAGCGGAGGAGGGTGTAGCCGTTCAGGAGTCGTCGCCGCCGGCGCCGCCGATACTTCGAGATCGTAGTTTGGGAAGATTAAAAATTCTAAATAATTTAGTGCTACAACTTACATCTAGACTCTAGTACCGTATTTACTTCTTCTTTTTTTTAATTTTTTTAAATACTTACAATAAAAATAAAATTTTAAAAAAATAATTAAAATAAAAAAAATCATAAATGGCATTTCGAATCTTTTAAATTGATTTTTAATTTTTAATTACTCCACTAATTATTACTACTAATAATGTGTTTTTATGTGATTATTACTAGTTTGTATCCCGTCGAATTTCGACGGGTATCACTGTATAGTATATTTTATAAATAAAAATATTAAATAATAGTAATTTAATTGTATGTATTTATTAAGTTGCTAATATTATGATGATTTGTTAAAAAAAAAAAGTGTTACAAAGTTAGATTAAATTTTATTAGAGATTTTTAAAGTATTCTTTATATTCATTATTTTCAATTTTCTTTGAATTGATGGTATGAATTTGTTGGTCCTAGAAAGAGCTAATTGGTATATGGAGGGAATACACCAATATCCAATAGGTTTTTCAATTTAAAACAGTTTGACAAACCAGCTCGATGGACAACACGAGCTCAGAGTGCAGTATGTTCTCTTCAGTTATAACAGATGTGCTGCTATACTTATCAAGAGCATTCTGCATGCGGAAGATGGTGGTTTGTTGAAAAAACTCTTAGAAAATCTTTTCAAGTTATGAGTATGATTGATGAGAGAAGGTTAGTGAAATATAGAGATATTGATTGAAAGTAAGAGAGAGAGAGAGAGAGAGAGAGAGAGAGAGAGAGAGAGAGAGAGAGACGACAGTCAATTTTATTAGTGGTTTGGGAAACTTCCTACGTCCACGTCAGTTTCTGTCGAAACATAAAATCCCTTAACTTTGGATTCACTTTTCTTTTGTTTTTACTGGCCGAGTACCGGTCCCAAATTTCATCTAACTTGACGAAATTCAAGCACGAGTTACGGGGTCGTGACCCTTACAACTTTCTTCCAAACTAGCTAATTACAACTAACATGTTCTTCCAGTTGTAGAGCTAGAACTTATCAACAATGGCGGAGCGACAGAACTTCTTCTTCTTCAACGAACAGGAGCTAAACTTTGAGAAGGGTTGGTTTCTGTTGAGTTCTTAAGCAACAGTAAACGCTTCAAGAACTCGAATGGTTTCTAGATTCAGAAATCTTGAGTATCGACACTTGGGAATTATCTTCGATTTTTGAGTGTTTAAGTTGCTGTGAAAGCTTGAGATTTCTACAGAGTTTCGGCTCTTAAAATGAAATTTCCCTTGAGAAACAACTCTGGATAGGGGTGAACACTATTATCCGAAAACCGAAAATCGAACCGAAACCGAACCGAAATTAAATTTCGGTTCAGGTTATTCAGGTTTTTTCATAATTTCGGTTTTTTTTTTAGTGCAATTCGGGTTTCGGGTTCGGGTTCGGGTTTTTTTTTTACCACCCGAAAATCCAAAATATTATTTATTTTAATTATTATTAATATTTTATATATTCATATATTATTATTATATATATACTTTGACAATTTATCTTTGGTGATTGTAATATTCACTACAAGAAATTTATAAATAGATAACAGTGCATAGATAACGGTATTTTTATAAACCGTTATCTATGAGCGCCTTTTTATCATAGATAACAGTTTTAACTAAAAACCGTTATCTATGTGTGTGTTATTTGACCTTTTAATAACACTTATATAAGCCGTTAAGAAATAACCGTTATTAATATTTATTATTATAAGTATAATAAAAGAATTCTATTTTTTTGCTTTTAAAGAAATAACACTTAATATTTATTTGTTAGTTAAAACTCACCCAGCCTCTTCGTTTTTAAATAAAATCCTAATCCTCAAATTCGATGGAGAGAAGAACCCTAGCCATGGAGAAGGAAAACTTCGAGTCGTAAGCGGAGAGAATCCAATTCACATCGAGATCGAAATAGGGAATCATCCAAAGACCACCACCATCGCTCCAACAAGCATGACAGATCCGACGACCACCATCGCCGCCGGGATGAGAAAGAAGGAAGCAGGGATAGAGATGTGCGCAGAGAGCGAGAGAGATCGCACTCTCTTGAACGAAAGAAGAGGAAGGAACGGGGTGAGAGCGAGGAGAGGGATTGAGTTGTGCGCCGTGAGCGCAATGATCTCCTCCGGTAGAGAGGAAGAAACGGAAGGAGAAGAGTGAGAGTGAGAGTGAGAGTGAGGAGAGGAGCGAGAAGAGAATTAGGGTTTATGACGACAATGGAAGGAATAGGCGTAGGTTTGAGGATGTGAGGGCCGATGAGGAAGATAAAAATGGCGAGGGTTTGGGATTTGGAGGAGAATCTGCGAATAAAGGAGGGGCGAAGCACGAGCCGCCGCGTAATGTAAGTTCATTTTTCATATTTATCTTAATTTATTTGTCTTCTCTTGTTTGAATGGGATGGTTTTTGTATTACTTAGCTGAATTTGTGTATGACTGCTTCGCTTAAGGTTAATTTCCTTTTACTATATGATTGGTCACTGATTTACTATGTTTCTTTATACTTGTGATATTGGACCATGGCATGGGAGAATGTTCTGGGTAGCGTGTTTACATGGTATCTCTTGTTTCTGATATGCTGGCCTTTCTAACTGATTTTACTGATTGATTCTCCTACGGTCTGTTGATGCTGTGTTGCACTTTGTGTATTCTAGTAAATACTAGCATATTATTGTAAGTTCTGTTTAGTCCTGTTTATTGGTTTGCAATACTGGCAGCTTTCAATTAGACAGTTCCTTGTTGATGGTTGGAAATGCGATATTTGTTTTGTTTAATTTCTATTTTCTACCTTATTTTTGTGCAAACATGAGTATTTGATGTGGCATAAACATTTTCAGCTGATAATAAGACTAAATCTGTTTTTCCTTTATTTTCTTTTTTTTTTTTTTGGGGGGGGGGGGGGGGGGGGGTTAGTTCTTAAGAGTTGCAGTGATTCTTCAATCGGCATTAGTACTTGTTTCCACGTTGGTTGTGATCATTGAAAAACTTGTTTCCTATTTGAGAGCTACATGTTTGTGCTAGGTGTGAATGTTACTTGACTCTCTGTGGCACCTTAAGTTTTTTTACCAATTCAAAGTTCGGTAGAAATCTGGCTGCTATCATATTCTAGTTGCCTTGATATGCTGAAAAACTGAATTCCTGCAGTTCTTTTATTTTCAGCCATACAATTTTATATCATGATTGAATTCAAGCGATTGTTCATCCAATTTTTGGGGAGAAGCTAGGGCTTCGCTGTTGACGCTATCGAATGTAAGCTTCTCTCACCTTTCCTCTTTCCTCGATGTTGATCTCGGGTTTATCGATGACTGAATTGCCTTTCATACTTGGAACAGTTTGATCTCTATAATTTTTCATTTGTCATTTGAGATTACAAATAGTTTCAAAAAGTTCTCCCTAATGCCTACCCTGTGGAAAAACCAATGGTTTTGTTAGATTTATACTTGTATTATTAACCACTGGCACGCATAATAGTTCACGTATCTACCCTCTAAGAAGAAGATCCGAAAACTATACCCTTTGCAGTTTCAAGTGTGTTATTGATTGTTACGCTTGATTGTTGCCTGACATCAATGGTAATAATATTTTGTACTATATTCTAAATATATGACTAATGCTTATTTTTTAAAAAAACTCATTCTGTTCTTTTGATTTGTTATAGTCGTGGGATGATGAGTATTCTAATGTTCAAATTGATGAGATTCGTGGGGAATGGGCTAGCTGTGTAATTCAACATGGGTTACCTCGAAATACAAGGTATTTGTTGTGCTTAATTTCCAATTCATCATGTTTACCTTAATTAACTAGATTGGGTGGCAGAGTATCTTAATATTCTGATCTTGTTCTTGCAAAATATAATTTTATTTCGCCTTAGACCTCTACTGATTCATTTGTAGTTGTTAATGATATGTATGGTAGTTCCTATGTACTTAAGAATAGAGGCATAACTTAGGAGATTTTTTAGTGCTTTTGCCTTGGGATGCCTACAGATTTTATTGCTATATTTTTTATCAAATGTTGTGGTTGCTATATTTGATTATCCAAATTAGTCTGATGGCGAGAGAAGAGCACACAGAAATGAGCAAGCTGCATTTATAAGTTGATTCTGTATCTGCTTATATAATAATAAAAGTAATAATATGATGAGTGCAAATTGGAAGTGGATTATAATTCATGAGATGAGAATGAGATGAGTGAATTCAGGAAACAAGGATAGTAGCATGCAGTTCTTCTAGGGTCACGCTCACGGCATGATGCTGATTTCCGTTTTCCTTGTAGTTTTGGACCTTTTTATGCCCCTCGGATTTGGAGTCTAGTAGAAAAATAAATAGATCTGAACAATATTTAGTTTTAGTGGATTGCGAATGTGTTGGTTGCCTTTCATATTCAGGTCATTTGTTCTTATAGAAGTTTTTGAATGGATAATCACAGACCATCTGAAATTGGGTTGATTGTTTCTTGCTACATAGGTAGGAACATATATGTTTTTTTGGCAATGTTATTGATGGTGAATTGAAATATATCACAGGAAATAGCAGTGACCGGAAAAAGAAAGTGCGGTAGAAGGGCGTACGGTACACTTGAAAGCTTAGGAAGGAAAGTTTTTTTTTGCAAAGTACTTGATGTGTTGTGAAATTCACTTTCAAGTTTGGGAAGAGATGTATACTCTTATTTTGATCACATTTTACTTTTCTTTTGACTATGTAGTACTAACTATTGGATGGTTACATTTTACTTTGGATGGTATTGTAGACAATATTTGATTGGTAATGTATGGTCTCATTTTGTATTTTAAAATATATAATTTATAATTAATTAATTCAAAAAAAAAATAGAAATAATATTGAGACATAGATAACAGTCAAAACCTGTTATGTATAGTGTTACATAGTTATCGATATGAAACCGTTATGTATGAGAGAAAATAACGTATTCTATTCTGATAAAACATTACGTGATTTTTATTAAAGATAACGGTTAAAAAGTGTTATGTAAAACAGATATAGATAATGTTTTTTTTGGCGTTATGTATGAACTTTTGAACCGTTATCTATGTGTAGTATAGATAACGGTTGTGAACCGTTATCTATCAGGGGGGACTATAGATCATGCGAGCAATGTTAACGGTTTTTTTCGCACATAGATAACGGCATTTCACCGTTATCTATGAGCGTTTTTCTTCTAGTGATTTAGTTTATATTTGATATAAAATTAGTTAATATTTGTTTTTATGGTTTAATTGCATTAGTAAAAATATTATTAGTATTGATTTTGGATGAAATTTAGGTGTGTTAATTAAAGTTAGAATTGAATAAAGCAAAAAATATTTCAGTTATTTCGGTGAGCATTCGGTTTATTTCGGTTATTTTGGTTTTTCAGTTCGGTTTTCGGTTCGGTTTTCGGGTAATATTTTAAAAATAATTCGGGGAAAAACCGAAAAACTGAAATTAATTTCGGTTTTTCGGGTTCGGGTTTTTTTTTTAAATTCGGGTTCGGGTTTATTTTTCAAACCCGATTTTTTTTTTCGGTTTTTCTGATTTTACAAAAAACCCGATCCGAAACCCGAATGTTCACCCCTAACTCTGGAGGGCTAAAGTATATATAGGCTAGTTTTTGAAAACTAGCTGTTGGAGTCTGACAATGCGGCAGGGAGCCGTTGGTGCTGACTCACTTTTAGACGTTGGGATTAATCTTAGTTGGCTAGCCAGCGTGGCGCCGGGACAGAACGTCTCAAGCTGTTGATAAAGAACATCACGTTCTCTAAGCAGCAAGTGACCAGCACGAAAAATACTTCAAGGCGGAGCAACTGGTCTTCTAATTGCTAATTGATGAGGAAGCACGATGCTAGATCGATCTCCTATAGGAGAGCACGTTCACACATTCTCATCAATTACAAGTACGATTGATTTGTCTATGCGCTATACAAAAGCAGATCGTTCCTATCAATCTCTACTATAGAAAAGAGTAAAATAAGTCTAAGTGTAGTTTTAAATAACATCATCAAAATCAACAGCACAAGGTTCCCAACAGAGTTAGCACTACGAATTGATTTGCTCGAATGGTTTGCCTGATTAATCGAAAGTTTAAAAAAATGCACATTTGAGTCTAATATATTGTCAAGTGTAACATGAAATATATATTTTTTGGTCATTAAAATATGATAATCATAAGTAGTACCGATACATACTAAAAGAATTTTTAAAACTTCTTGGTCAACAGACCACCTCAAAATTCAAGTAGTGTTAGGGCCAAAATAATATAACTCATAAACATAAAATTTGAGAATCATAGTTATCGATACATACTAAAAGAAATTTAAAAACTTCTTGGCCAACGGGCCACCTTAAAATCTATTTTGTGTCTAATATATATTTATTTTTGACAAAAAATCGACAATCACAGTTATCGATACATATTAAAATAATTTCAAAAAAATTTAGTCAACGGGACACCTCAAAATTGATTTTGTGTCTAATATTTTGTTACAAAATTTTGACAATTATAGTTATCGATACATATTAATTAAAAGAATTTCAAAAACTTATTGGCCAATGGACTACCTCAAAATCTGATTTTGTGTCTAATATATTGTCAAGTGTTTTAAATTAAAAATATACTTTTTATTAAAAAAAATTGACAATTATAACTATCGATACATACTAAAAGAATTTCAAAAACTTATTGGTCAACGGACCACCTCAAAATCGATTTATTACTTATCAATATATTTATCTTTTTAATTAAATCTTCAAACTTTATTTTTATATATCACTTAATGTATATGCTTAGTGTTAATTTTTAATGTGGATAATATAAATTAATATAAACAGGTCAAATCTCTCTAATCCTAATACTCCGAAAGCAGAGGGTTTTCCTCTTCATAGAGCTCCTCGCCCAACATCGTTAGGCCATACTTTCAGTTAAAGCAAAGTTAGAGAAAGAAAAGGTTGTTTCGGGCCACCTCAAAATCGATTTTGTGTCTATATATATATATATATATATATATATTCGATAATCACAGTTATCAATACATATTAAAAAAAAATCAATTATATTTTGGCCAATAGGCCACCTCAGAATCTATTTAGTCTAATATATATTTTTTGACAAAAAGTAGACAGATACAATTATCAATACATACTAAAAGAATTTCAAAAGATTCTTGGCCAACGGGGCTACCTCAAAATTGAAGTAGCGATAGAGTCAAAATATATTAACTCAAAAACAGTTTAACCTAATCAATTCTAGCTAAAAATAGCCAAAATATTTTAACTAAAAGGAGTATATTTTTGTTACGAAAATTTGACAATTATAGTTACCAATACATATAAAAAAAAAATCAAAAATTGTAAAAATATTGTAACATAAAGTACAATTTAGTATGATAATCTCGAACTGAAAATAGCCCCAACCGATAGTAATGGCCTAAAAATTGAATGAATATTGTTTGATTTTATTTGTGTCTATCAAGGAAAGTATCATTTAGTGTTATATTTATTTCACTTTAATTATCACTCACATTAAGTGATATCCAAAAATTATCCGAAATCACACTTCCAAAAATAAATAAATGCATGGTTAAGAAAAACAAATAAATGCAACTAAATAACATAATTTCCGAATTGGGCAACACAGAGTTTACACGACTACTCCTCCGCCACTAAACACTAACTATCGAATAAAATATCACACAATTTATTTTTTAATATTCTTTTTGAAAGCACAGTATTATGCATCAATTAAATCCAAAAAACAATTCAGAAAAAATCGAAGAGATGGAACTCGAACGCATGATAAGCCTAGCTTGAGCTACCAACTTCTACCAAATAAGATCGTACACACTTTTGCATAATGCTTAGCACATTGATGCACTTTATATGATATAAATATCTAACTAATTTGCAAAATAAATAGGGATGAGAATTTCGAGATGGATCGAGTACGCGTCCCAAAATTTCCGGGTACCCAAATCCGAAAATCCACAAATTTACTATCCGAATCCAAATCCAAAACTATTTTTAAGTATCCAAAATACCATTCAGGTACCCAAAAAATCCCAATTTTTTTTACTATTTTATTATTTTTTAGAATAAAATTTGCACAAAACTATGACAGTTGCTTAACCAACAAAACTATCGAAACTACACAAATATGTCAAAACCACAAATTTAATTTGCCAAAAATCAAAATAAATCTAAATATGAATAGTCAAAACTCAAAAAGAGAATTGTATTATAAGAAAAAACTACAAAATTAATAGCAATCACAGGCCACAACAAATCTGTGAAATCTTAATAAATTGTTATTTGTTAAAGTTAATTCTTATATAATTGTATTACTTATTTATTTTATTAATAAATATAAATATAAATTTTGGGATTTCGGGTTTTATTTTTCGGGTTCGGCAATACTCGATACCCGAATTTTCTAAATTTCTATTCCGATCGGGACACCGAGTTTTTCAGGTTTTGGGTATCGAAAATCCGACCAGGTTCGGGTATTTTTGTCCCTACTCGAATACCCAAACCCAAATTCTCACCCCTAAAAATAAATATAAATTTGGATTAGAAATATATATCCATTGATATATATTTGCTCCAGTAAATTATCATAAAAATTCAATTTGAGATTGAAGAATTTAGAAAATGAGAATAATTGAATATATTAATGCAATTTGTATCATATGAATATCAACTAATTTGCAAAATAAACATGATTTGGAATAGAAAAATATATCTATTTATATAGGTTCTCCACCAGCGAATTTCTCATAAAAATTCAGTGTTGGATTAAAAAATTTAGAAAAATAAGAATTGAATAATAAAAAATACTCCGTAATTAGTATATAGATGCAACTATTTTAGAGTTAAACATTAAAATATACGGAATATATATACACGTCTCTATCTTCTCTCTCTCTATATATAACTAGTACCGCCCGTCGAAATTCGACAGGATCACTTTATATTGAAATTTTAAAGTAATATTTAAAAGATACTTCAATTATTTATTTTAAATTGATAAAAATACAAAAATTCATTTAAAAATATTATTATGAAATTATATCAAATGAAAAAGGTAAATGAGAGACAATATTTCGCATTTAGCATTATATATTTTACAATATCAAGCCGTCCCTTTCATGGTGATAGAAAATTAGATTAATAAAACTTTTCAAGTAGTCCTATTTATTCAAATTTTATTTTTTGAAAACGTTCGTCATACATGTAATAGAAAAATAGATTTAGTAATGATATTATTTTTTAGGCATTTTCGTTTTGATGTCTAGCCGCCCGTTGTTTGGTTCAACCATTTGAAGGTAACATTTGTCGAAAAGTTGTATGTATTTTTAAAGTAATAATATTTTTTGAGTATTTATATTTATTTCAAAAGTCTCATATTGTTTGGGCCAACTATTTTGAGGGATAACATTTGTTATGTTGCATTTCTCAAGTCGAGTGGCTATATTCATTTTGAATATGAAGTAGCCCATTGTTTGGATTATCCGTCGAATATATAATATTTCTCGAGTAATTGTATTCATATTGAATATCAAGCCGCCCGTTATTTGGTTCAACCAAAATTATATATTTAAGAATATTTTCATTATAGTTCAATTAGAGGTAGCATTTACCAAAAATTATATTTATTTTATATTTTAAACCACCGTTCGTGTCATTATAATAAAAAAATAAGTCAAGAATTGTTTAATTTAAAACCGTAAGTTGTTTACTAAAATTAAAAAGAATAAGTCAATAAAAAATACGGAGTATGATTTTTCGGATTCGAATCTCGGCAGGTAACCTACTTTAAATAATTAGAGGTAGCATTTACCAAAAAATATACTTATTTAATATTTCAAATCACCCATTTCTCAGGTATTTGTACACTTATTAAGATTTTAGAATAATTTCGCCAAAGTAAACATGTGCCAATAGATATTCGAGATTGAAAGTTATGATTCGTTTTCTTATTATATGTATTAAATATTGTTTGTTCGAGATTGAAAGTTATGATTTTTTTTTTCAAATCGCCCGTTGTTTATTAAAATCAAAATGAATATGTCTGTCGATGAGAAACATAATTTTTAGGGTTGTTGTGCTCATTTTAAATGTCATGGAAGATTTGATTTTCAAGTCGTCCGTCGTTGGTCATTGAAATAAAAGAAAAAAAAAATAGATTGATAAGAGATCAAATTTCTCAGGTATTTGTACACTTATAAGATTCTAGAATAATTTCACCAAAGTAAACATGTGTCAATAAATAATATTCGAGATTGAAAGTTATGATTTTTTTTTATTATATGTACTCCTATTAAAGATTGTTTGTATGGAAAATTGAACAAAATATATCATCTTTTATTAAAAAGGAATAACTATCGTTGTAGCGATAGTCATCTGTTTAAAAATAAACTAATAGAAAATTGAATTTAAATTTTTATCTCTTAAACTCAATTTGGAGAGAAATACTATTAAATTTTGAATGTGATATCTATATAATAATAACAATCACGGGCTGCCGTTTTTAGTAAGTTTTTATATATATATATAAATAGTAACTCTTATACTACTATAACTCTGTTTTTTTAAAAAATATATTTTTTTTAATGATCAATCATTTATGTGCATTAATATCTTATATCAAAGTCAACTACGTAACTTTGTATATAAATGTATTGAGAGATTTATGCTAATATCAATACAATTACATAATTAGTAAATTTTGTTACTTTTTATTAATTTTTGGTATAGTTAGAATGCATAATATACAACAAAATGTAATATATGATGAGGTTATTTTTGTGCTTTCTTCTTCGACTATTTGGAAAAATCTATTATTTCTAAATCTACATAATAATATAATTTTCGTTTTTCTTATATTCATGAATATGCTATTTCTGGAAATTAAATATTATTTTATCAATTAATATATTATACTCTCTTCGGCCCGTTCAAGATGTTACGTTTGTTTAATATATGTGAGGTATACAATAATATAACGTAACGTCTCGAGCGGAACGGGGAGAGTAGTAATTAGCTATTACTATATGTATACTACATTCTCAATTATAGTAATCAGCGTAATCATCGTTTGACTATCAATTTGAAGGAATCAAGAGAAATAAAAATGCATTCCTTTAATATACAGTATATACTAGCTTTAATTTGATTTATACATAGGATACATGATAGCATCCGTTTTAAATTTATGATGAATAAATTTACGAGCAACCGTTTTGAATTGATTAGTTAGCTTTTTATTCTTTTCTTTTTTTAATTTTTATAGAAAATTTATCTTTTTCATTCTTACCATATTGTAGATAGGAAGTTAATCACAACCTACAATTTAGCCGTATATTATGCTCGAAGGGTTTTCAAGAAATCAATTCTTGAAAAATATGTGCTCTATAAGTAGACGTACTGCCATTGATTCTCAAGAAAAAAAAAAAGTGTTCTAAGGCTCTATCTTCTGCTCTTGAGAAGACCTTACTTTTGATGGCAACCCCCCTATATTTTATCGATACGTCAAGAATTGGTTATATTTTATTGACGTGTCAAGAAGTGATTACAGAGAGTTGCGATTTCTTGTATATGCCTGAAAGTGATAATATTGAAGTGTTGACTGGAAATGATTCTAAATACATAGAGATGGTACTCATACTACGTATTATAAGAGCATCTCCAGCACACCGGCTCGGAGGGGCTCGAGCCCGCTCACGAGCCCCTCCTCCGGCGAGCCCGGTGCGTGGATGAGAGCCCGGCTCGCGCCCATTATCCCTGGCTGTGCTGACGTCATAATGACGTCAGTCAGCGAATAATTTTTTTTAAAAAATGATTTTTTAGCGGAAAAAAAAATAAAATAAATAAATAAAATTTTGACAGTTGGAACCTCACCCCCTCCTCCCTATAAATACACACCCCACAAATCATCTCTCACACCTCCACAATTCTTCACATTCCCACAATTTATTTACAATTTCAAATTATTTCCTCATTTCTCAACCAAATCCAACGATGGATGACGAGTCGTTCCTCGAATTGTAGCGATCCCAAGGCGTCAGTGGTTCCTCCTCACATCCCGACGATAATTCTCAAGGCGACGATGATTCTCTGCCGTCGCCACCGCGGCCTTCTAACCTCGGATTCACTGCCTACGCGAGTCCTCCTACCCACGGAGTGATGGGCTATTCTCATGTCGGTTATCAAGACATCTCTCCACCCGTCTTCGATCAATTCAAAACTCCGCCGTTGAGGGGAAGTCAAGGTGCGACATAAGATCTCGAAGGGCTAAATCTGTCTAGTTCGTTCGAGTCAGTTTCGAACATGCGTCCAGCGGCCAAGAAGAAAGCGAGTGCATCGACGGCTGCCGCCCTAATGCCGGAAGCAACCGCAAGGATGAAGCCGTACCGTATAGTCCGGAGGAGTCGGCTCATCTCATCAATGTGTGGTCTAGCATTTTTGAAGACCCAAGCATTGGCGATCGACAAAAGGAGGTCATTTTCTGGGGCAAGGTCGTAAATAGGTACAACGCTACGATTCATACTATCGGCTACAAGCCCAGAAATAAGAAGATGCTGAAGGGGCATTATCAACGGATGTTGCCCAAATGCAACAAATTCCATGGCTACTACGCTCAAGCTATGAGGGAGTGGAAGAGCGGAGAAGATATAATCGACGTCTTCAACAAAGCACGTGCGCTGTATCAAGCTGAGACGGAACAAGCTTTCCAATATGGGAAGGCCTATGAGGAGCTGCTGAAATTGCCCAAGTATGATCTTTTTCGCGGTAATAAAAAGTAAAAGGGCACAAACGGGTCGTCCAACTCCAGCAATCCCAACGCAGAAGCTGTGGAAGAGGATGACTATTTTCCGAAACGCCCCTGGCCGATCGGGAACAAAAAAGGTGTCGCCCAAAGAAGGAATAAAGGAAAAGGCAAACAAATTGAGGAGACGATTGATTTGGAGGACGATCCGGAGGGAGCCGAAGAGGAGTTTTGGCAATCAAATGCCCAAGTTAATCAGACGTACTTATCGATTGCAAAGAAGAAGAAGGACGTCTTGGAGAAGAAGAAGCAAGCCTATACCAGCAAGCTCATGACTTCGTATAACAAGTTGTTCGCCACTGATACCACACATATGACACCGGAGGAGATTACATGATATCTTTATGATTCCTTAAGCGAGTAAATCGAACGAAAAACGAAACAAAAAACGAATTAAAAAAACATATCGAAAATTAAATAAATAACGAATTAAAAATAATATATTAAAATATAGAGAGCCCGGGGGAAGGGGCTTTCGGCTGGAGATGAAATCGGGGGAGAGCCCGTTCCCACCGAAAAGTGGCCGAGAGCCCCTTTTTAGGGGCTCTCGGCTGGAGATGCTCTAATATCACACTTTAATTTGAAGTTGCATTTTTCTCACATATTTTGTTCACATGATCTGATATTAGGTATCTTCACACTCCGGAGGCTGTTGATGTAGCCGAGTCAGCAATGGCCTATATCAAAAAGTAGCAGAGATGAAGATAGCAGTGATCGATGACAAGAAGATGATGAGAATCAAGAACAAGGTTGAGTGCTGAGAGAGATTATATGTGTCAATAGTTGAAGAAACAGAAGCCTTAGAAGCGACCCATGATCATTGAGATCGCCTAGAATCTTATTTAACTTCCTTTCAAAAAAAGAAAAAGAAAAAGAAAAAAAGAATCTTATTTAACTGCTTTGAAGAACATGGTGTTGAAGCCATTGCTTGATTATTAAGCTAAATATCTCAATAAAAATTGACACTTTATTAAGCTAAGCTGCCGATTGTTCTTGCCTATTAATTCTGTATGTAACGGAGATCGTGGAACTGAGAAATGTTAAGTAAAAATGTACGTATAAAACTATGATATACTATATTATAGTTAATTCACATCAACTATGCAATCACGCTAATTGATATTGAATCACCAGTTTGTGCGATCGAGGCACCTTTCATAATTTTCAAATTTTTGTCCCTTTCTTTTTTAATTTTTTCTTATTCTTTTCCTTCGTCATGTATGTATCAGATAATATCTCTTTCTCTTCCGTTTACCTTAACATATATATATATATAGTATTTTTTTTTTGTCAGGCAAATTTTTATGGGCGCGCCACGACCTTAATCTATATTATGCCTCAATTAATTTACACCCAATTTAAAATCTAACATCAAGAATAAATTTTAAGCCAACTTTTTTTAAAGATTTTGCAAGAGAATATCTCTTCTTTCTTCTTCTTTGGAGAAGTAAAGGTAATTCAGCATAAGAACATATGAATATCAAATTTTAATAATATAAGTTATATATGTATGCAAAAGTAATTGCATCGAACTCTCATTGGATCAATCTCTCTAATTACTTTATATTTATATTTCGTATAGAATAAATTGATCTTTTAAGAATATTCTTTTGTTTGATAAACATATTCATGGGGAATGTCAGTGGTGCAATTCTATTATTGTTAGAACTAGTGTTGCGCCCGTGCGTTGCACGGATGATATGAATTGTAAAGAGTAATAAAATAAATAAATAAATGTTGAAATTATATATTTTTCTCTCACACCATTATTGAACAAAGATTTAATTCTCATGATTTTAGAAACCTAAAATAATCTCGTTAAAAAAAAACACTAAAATAATTTTAGAGAATATAAATAAATATAATTTTAAATATTCATGTGATAGAAATGTAAGCTCCCTATAGGCTATACTACATTTATATAGTGAAACTACTATTGCTACCAAAATATTTGAATTACTATATTTTTAGTATATTTTATTTAAATTCGTAGTAGTTATCTAAATAATTAGTAATTAGTATGTTCCTTAAAATTTAATATTACATTTCTTTGAAAAAAAAATAATACATAAAAAAATTAAGCAATAAGTCATGATTACAGTAAATTTATCGATCAATAGCTTTAAATTTAACTTAGTATTATTTCACAAAAATTCAATTAATAATTTGTGACAATGTATCCAATTAAAGTTTCTATTGTCACAATAAAATTTTACACAAATTATCAATATAATTGAAAAGGTAAACAAATAACATATGAATATAACAAAATAAAGAAATTTATAGAATAATCTAATGCAAAAAATAGATATATTAGCAAACAATATAGTAACATATTTATAATTTATAATACATTTGTTGCCAAATGCATTGGACAATTCAAAAATATTTGAAATAAATTATCTTTGAGAAACCATTGGACAATTGATTATTGGAGGGAAAATGACATTGATGTAATTTTTATCAACTATTTAGCTTTTATATATTGTATAGATGTTACGTCTTCAATTGAAGTTTGAAAAGAAAAAAAAAACCCTCTATCATTGTTTCGTATACCACGACAAGCTACAAGAGTCGAGAACAATATACTATATTACTTGTGAAAAAAATAACCAATTTACACTCATATGTCGATGTTTAACAAGAATAGTGACAAGAGTCGATCGATCTACTTAGCAATATCAAGTTGCAGCATTCTACTCATATCAATAACATGCTAATTAGTTTTTCTTTGATAAACACTAAATTTTGGTTGTTTTAAACTTTAGTACATTTGTGTTTTGAGTCGTTTTGTTGCCATTTTAGTTAATTTTATTGTCTTGAGTTAGTTTTACATTTGGTACGTCTTGTGTGTTTTGCTTAGATTTTGACATAGAAAGAGGACTAGAGATTTCAAGTTATAATTGGAGATTAAAGAAGATAAAGAATAAAGTTGAGAGTCGAGAAAAAGAGCATTTGATGCATTTCTATAGAGTTTCTCCTTCTTGAATTAATATTTCAATTTTGTCGAATATCATATTCCTTGATAAGTTTTGATCAACTTTGCAAGAAAAAAGAAAAACTATTTGATCAATTGAATGATGTCATATGAAAGCTCGGTTCGATAGGTTGCCATAGAAAAAAACGGACCAAGATTTATGGTCCGGAAGAGAGAGACGAGTAAAATTCTATCAGCTAATGTGCATATTCAATTTGTTGATATGTGTTGAATATGTTTGTGGGCCTTAATAGTCGTATTAGGCTCAACCTGTTTGGTTATTCTCCAAGTACTATATATATGATCTTTGATAGTTGTGTTTGTAATCTGAAAACCTAGCCTTCTAATAAAATATGTTCTCCTTTATGCCCGTGGATGTAGCCAATTGGTGAACCACATAAATATGTGTCTTCTTTACATTTCTATTTCATTATTATTGCTCAATGTTCTTAATCCGTTATAACAAACTGGTATCTAGAGCCCGGTCAATTCGATCAGGGTTTTGAATTTTTCCGCGCTGTTAGGGTTTTTGAGTCAATAAAATGCCTGCTTTCAACGTAAAGGTTGACAAATTCACTGAGAGAAATTTTTTTGGCTTATGGCAAATCAAGATGCGATCTTTACAGAAGCAGTAGGGGTTGTGGGCGTTGTTATCTGGAAAATCGAAAAAGAAAGATGAAAACGATGAAGAGTGGAATAACTTAGAAGAAAAGGCTCACTCGACAAACATGCTATGTCTGGCTGACGATATTATCATCGAGGTTGTTGATCAGGATATTGCCGCTGGTCTCTGGTTGAAGGTAGACAGTCTTTATATGACAAAGTCTCTAACCAGTAAGTTGCTTCTGGAGCAACGTCTGTTCCGATTAAGCATGCATGAAGGTACACCCCTTCTAGATCATCTGGATAAATTAAATAAAATTTTGCTAGATTTGCGTAATATTGATTTTAAAGTAGAAGATGAAGATGTTGCTTTATTTATGTTAGTATATCTACCTGAATCATATGAGAATTTTGTTGAATCTTTTATTACTGGGAAAGGTAATCTGTGTCTCTGGACGATGTTCGATCTGCCCTCCACACCAGAGAAGATCGTCAACAGACACTGCCTCGGCCACAGAAAATCAAGCATCGGAGTTGTATGTTACGGGTAAAGGACAAAAAGAAGTTGAACTATAAAGGTTCTAAAGGTTCCAAAGCTGAAGACATCTGCAATTACTACAAAGAACCGGGTTATTGGAAGGATGACTATCCGAAGAAAAAGAAGCAGTGTGTATTGAAGGAAGGTACCGGAGGTTCTGCAACTGTGGCAGAAACTGATACAAAATCTGAAGAAGATCTTGTCTTGATTGTAGATGAACAATCACATCGTAATGATGTGTGAGTTCTAGATTCCGAGGCATCATACCATCTTTGTCCTAACAGGGAGTTTTTCTCAACTTATGAGGAAATAGATGGAGGCAATGTTACCATGGCCAACAATGCTGTTTGTAAGGTGGTTGAAATTGGCTCGATCGGGATAAAGACTCATGATGGAGTATTCTGCACCTTGAATGAAGTCAGGCATACTCCACAAATGACGGAGAATCTGATATCATTGAGTCTTCTTGACAGCAAGGGTTTCAGTTTCAAAGGTGAAGGTGGAGTTATGTATGTCTGTCAAGGTTCAAAGGTGGTTTTGACACGCTTGAAACGTGGAACTTTGTATATTCTGCTAGGTTCTACCATGACAAGTACTGCTAATAATCATGCTGATATGTCCACCAAGCCGGTCGTTTCGACATGGTCTGGACTTGCTTAACGTCACACGCTTTAGTTGCCCAAAGTGGGGCAAATTTGAGGCATAAAAGAGGAGTCTATTTGAGGCAGAAATGAGAAGTCTGTTCATCTGGCATTGTAATGATCTACAACGAGGATTCAAGTCAAGATGGAGTTTTGTTGATATGCCTTGAATCTGTTTGTGGGCCTTAATAGTCGTATTGGGCTCAACCTGTTTGGTATATTCTCTAAGTATTATATATATGGTCTTTGAGATATGTGTCTGTAACTTGAAAACCTAGTCTCCTAATATAATATGTTCTCATTTCTGCCCGTGGATGTAACCAATTGGTGAACCACGTAAATATGTGTCTTATTTACGTATGTTACATTATTATTGTTCAATGTTCTTAATCCGTTATAACACAATTAGTAGTCTAAGATCGTACGTTCAACAAGCTGCAAAGTAATAATTGAACACGTTAGTTGGATTATGAGACTAAATGTAAAAAAAAAATCATTTAACAAAAGGAAATCTATCGATTGATTTTTCTCTATAGTTCTTATGGTAATTATTCAGCACAATGATTGATACACACAAGTTGTTTGATGGTTTATTAAAATTATAGTGTTTTCGGATTTGGTTATACAAAAGGATATCACATATTGTTAGACACATAGTGAGAGGTGTGATGGAGAAAAATAAATTGATTTCTTATATTACGAGTGTCATTAACCAAGTACTACATGTTATATTATTCTTGCTTTCATCACTTTGTAATATTTTATTTTCACGATTCATACCACTCGACTTTGTAACTTATTCTATACACAAACTCGATTTTCAAGTATCACGACTCATATTAATTTAGCATGCTACAAGCGAATTTTTGACTTTAGAAATTGGAAATCCTTATTGTTTTGCCTAATAACTAAATTTGTGGGATAAATGAAGTACAATACAATATACTTTATCTGTCTAAAAAATTCAATCATAAACTTAAAGTTGAAATTAACTAATAAACTAAACATAATAAACATCTCAAGATCCTACCAAATTATATAATTTGCCATTGTAGTCCAACATAAATTACTCAACTTTATATACAATTTCTCTTTCCAACTTTAGTTTTTTTTTTTTTAACACAAAAAAAACTCTTCAAATATAACTTTACGTTCTTGATATTATTATAAAAAAAATATTCTCTTAACATTTTTTCCCGTCCTCATGGAACTAAATTTTTTTAAAGGAACTTTGATTTGATTTAAGTAATATAAATTTCCAAATACATTAGAAAAGTAATCTGAAAATTATATGAGAAATATATACGTTTACAATTCTAAAATGATATTCCTTTAAAAAAAAAAACAATTCTAAAATAATATTATATCCACATGCATAAATAATAAATTAATATTTTTTATAATATCTTTTTTATAATAAAATAAAATTAAAATCATACCCCGTGCATGGCACGGGTGTGGTACTAGTCTTCTTTTATAATAGTTCCCTATTGATGAAGTTTCACAAATAATCAATATGAGATACTTAAAATTGAATAGAATTAATAATATTATGTTAAAGTTATGATTTTTTTGTTTTTCCCCTTCTTAAATTCTCATAGAATTCAATAACTATCATTGTAGCGATAGTCATCTGTTTAAAAATAAATTAATAGAAAATTGAATTTAAATTTTCATCTTTTAAACTCAAATTGGAGATAAATACTATTAAATTTTGAATGTGATATCTTCTTTTATAATCGTTCCCTAATACTCATATCCAATCCTATGTACGATGACATATTTGTGTAGAATAAATTTATCATGTAATACTCATATCCAATCCTATATACGATAACATATTTGTGTAGAATAATAATAGATCTATGACCCGATTCGAATTCGTGTATGAAAATCCAATTTTTAGAATTTGAGTTCTTGATTATTTGAACTTGACAGAGCACTAATAGAAAATTGAATTTAAAATTTCATCTTTTAAACTTAAATTGGAGAGAAATATTAAATTTTGAATGTGATATCTCTTTTTATAATGATTCCTTTTGATGAAATTTTATAAATAATCGATGTGAGATAGTTGAAATTGAATAAATTAATAAATATTATGGAGACATATATAAATATAGAGATATATTATAATATGGTGTATATGTATTGTTTAAATTATTGCGTAATAAAGCCAAAGCTACGAGAATTCAGGAAAATAATCACAAAAAATGAATAAAATTCCACGTAGGATGGAGATCTGTAATCGTATTATATATATATATTGATTGATATTGATAATATATATATATATATATGTATGTATAGATAGATAATAATTAATTAATATGTATAAATATACATATTTTAGATAAATAGGAATGAAGGATGTAGGTGTTGGGGTTGTTGTGTATAGTTAAAGCAAAATTATGTTTTAGTAGATACGACACAAGTTCTACTGTTTACAATCACCTATCTGAAGAATATTAAGAATAAACCCAATATCTCATGTTTTAGAACACGTGGGCGGCTCGGGTGTCAGGGAGATCACGAAGCGTTCAATGATAATTATGAGATATAAATAATGTCACAGTCGAGATAGTTCGGGCAAGCTATCATTTTAGACTGCAGTAGTAACAGTAGTGGTAAGTCTCAATCACTAGTTATGCTGGTACGGTGGAACGTATTGAGAATTGCGTGAGATAATGTTCTTCTTATATTGACCCTAGAAATAGGTAAAGAACTAGAGATCTCGGGTTTTAGTAGCAACATCTTAATCTCGATAGGCTGTTAGACGTGTATGTATTGTTCATTGTTATTTTGATTTACAAGATAAGGGTGTATCGCAGCATCCCTAATTACTTGTATCTTGGATAACATGAGGGCACATATTATGTCTAATTGGTTGTATCGCGATACCGTGTCCGTTATAGGTTGAGATATCCCCTCAGAGAGTTCACAAGGTTTATTGTACCAAATCATGCATGCTGATTAAGTTCAAGTATAATAATAAGGAGTGAACGAGTACTACTTGAGGATAAGAAGATGTTAATTAATTAGGAGCAGTCAGAGGGACTCTAATTAATTAATGGATATCAGGAGTCTTAAACACGAGGATTGCTCTAAACAAAGTATCAGCTTCAATCTACAAATTGGGACAGAGCGGTGATTCATTTGTGATTTTTAGTGGAATAAATCTCAGCTCTAATGAAATAAATGTTATGGGTTGATCATGAGATTATTTCATTAGGTAAGGGTAAACTCTGTCCGGTACATAGATCATTGGGATGACCCAAGAGTTCTTCGGGAATAAAACACAAGGTATTATTGAGCAAAATATCAGTTTTGGACTGAAAAGAAGCATTATGGGCTTGGGCCCATAATGTGGCGCCTATTGTGTAGTAAGGGGCGCCTGTTTCTGCTTCTTGTGTCCATCTGAGCTCAATAATTGCACTATGACCCAATATGTAATATGGAATAAATTAATATATAATTAATTAAAATTTATTCTTAATTATGGAATAGATAATTAATTTAATATTTACGTATAATATTTTTCTATTATAATTAGGATTAATTCTAATTATTTAATTAGAATTTATTCCGATAATTATTAACTGAACCAGACTTAATTAATTAAGCTCGTATCTTAGTGGGAAAGTAAGTGGGAGGTGCCACTTCTCCTTATAAATAAGGAGAAGGAGTTTCTGAAAAACCCTAAGCTAAGCTAATTCTCTACAGAGAGGCGCCGGTTTTTCACAGAAAGTGCAGAAAGGAGTTCTAGGTTCCAGAGTTCCGAGACGTCCACAAAGAGAACTCGGAGGAAAGGAAACATCTCAGTAATCTAGATTCTAGACTGGTAGATTACTTTGTCTGCGTATCAAAGGTATAATCACTAAACTCGTTTGTGTGATGTAATTGCATGAGAATTATCATAAAGTGGTCCATGTAAAAAGACCATTGGTCGGCGGCTAAGGTGTCGTTGATGTTGGCCATGGATGAATTCCAATTTATTTATTTTTTAATATAAATATGGGATAAAACTCAGTACCTTCAAAAACAAATCTCTCCCCACGCCGTGAAAAAGATCTCTCGGCGGCGGCGGCGGCCGGTGACTGCGCGCGGCGTGAATGATGTGATGATGGCGTGAGTTCGGCTATGAAAGCTCTCCGGGAGAGAGCTCTCAACGAGAGCACCAATTGTTAAGGTAAAATACCCTAACAGAAGATCGACAAGCGATCCAAGAAGAGAACCAGGCCGGCGCCTCGACATGAGGTCGTCGGAGATGACAAAACAGACCGGCGCCTTCGACAATGAAGGTCGGCGGACGATGAGGCAGAACGCGAGGAAGCTGAGCGCGGGGAGTCTCGTCGGCAGCAGCGCGCGTTCGAGAAGAACGATATAGACTAAACTAGGGCAATGCCAAAATATGATTCTTATTATTTCTTCAATAATAATAATGAGAATACAATGCTCTATTTATAATCCTAATTACCTACCAATAAGGAAGAGATATACTAGAATAAGGAATGCTAATCTAAACAAATAATATCTAAAAATAAGGAAGAATATCGTATCAAAGAACCATATGAGGATAAGTTAGGGTTTTCGTCTTCGTATCTAGAGGATGAAAAATGGGCAGACAAATTCGTAGTTCGAAGAGGGTGAAGGGAGCGGTGGCGGTGCTTGGGCGGGGAGGGGTTGCGTCGGAGACCACGAATGGTTGAGGAGAGCCGGCGGTTGCAGATGGTGAGAGGCGGAGTTTTAGAGGGAGAGTTCAAGAGAAATTGGAGGCCAATTCTGAAAATTTAGGTTCATTTGTTTTAATTTTTTTTTTTAATTTTCTTAGAATTAGTTTATGTTTTCTTTTTTTGTATTTTTTTTATTTCAAAATTAGTTTAGGTTTTGTTTTCTTATATATTTATTTTGTAATTAGTTTAGGGTTTGTTTAGTAAGCTACTGAAGAGCCCTTCTCCATACTAATTATTTATATTTCGGGAAATGACTCAAATAGAGTGAGACGATCCAAAATAGAAATTAGTTTAAATAGGATGAAAGAAGTATCAAGATTACACATTCTGATAATTCATATACCAAAATTTATGGGAGTATAAAATTATTGTGAAAAATAAAAAATAAATTAATAAATAGGACGCTATCTTTAAGATAAGGCGAAGGGAGTATTATTATAAAAAGAAGACCATATCTCAAATGCTTCATTTCAACGGCCGAATGCATGAAATGATCTTATCCGTCAATGTCTTTGAGCTCGGAAATCCAACGGTCTGAAATCAACATTCCATTTCCCGTGATCGTGAAAAACCCTAAAATCTCCCTCGCCTGTACAAATGAAAAAGAGTATAAAAACGCGCACACATTTCGCTCGCCCCTCTCGCTTCTCACTCCACCAGTTTCTCTCTCTAGGTTTTTGCATTATCTCTCGAGGATGTCTGACGAGGAGCATCAGTTCGAGTCGAAGGCCGACGCCGGAGCCTCCAAAACTTACCCTCAGCAGGCCGGAACTATCCGTAAGAACGGATACATTGTTATCAAAGGCCGCCCCTGCAAGGTTTGATTCCGATTGCTGAGAGATTTTGAATTTTTTTTATTTGAGATTAGGCTCGATTAGATTGTTGTTCTAGAGATCTGAAACGTGTTTGATTTTTGTTTTGGAGTTCTCAGCATGCTGAATTTGAGAGGTTCTGATCGTTGTAACGGTTTTTTGATCGCAACATTCTGTACTAGAACGTTTATGCAAGCATCGATCGGTTAATTCCAGCTGTTTTTCCTTGATTCAATTTGTTGCCTCGTTTTTTTTCCCCCGTGTATTCAACAGCGTATATAACAGGCTAACAGCTTATATGCTTCGAGTATTTGCATACGATTTACCCTTGTTTAGGAAGTGGATTACTGAGTACCAATGAATATGAATTATGTCGTGATTGTTAGGTTGTTTTATTCACACCTGTTATGTGATCCATAACTAATATATTAAAACATCTTTGCTGATGAATTGCTACTCCTTAATTTCCACACTATCACGATTCCTCTAACTTAGGATTTGATTCCGTGCTGGAAATATGGGATGTAAAAAACTGAGAAGATATGAAAAATTTGCTAAGGAATGATCCGGAGATATGAGAACTTCTTTGCTGCTTACAATCTGATAGCTCAGGCTGATTTTTCTATCTTCTTTTTTTGGTTTTTGAATGTTTGTGAATATTTAGCTATTCCATTAATAGCTGGATTACTGGATATCGGATAGTGCCAATTATTTATAAAAATGAACTCTCTTATGTTATATATGATGACTTATCTACGGTTTTGTTACTATGAAAATCGACAGTAATCTGTTTTCATTGCAGGTTGTGGAAGTCTCGACCTCCAAAACCGGGAAGCACGGTCATGCCAAGTGTCATTTTGTTGCCATTGACATCTTCACTTCCAAGAAGCTTGAGGATATTGTCCCATCTTCTCACAATTGTGATGTATGTATATATATTTTATGCTTCTTTATTTGCAACGTTAATTATGTGTACATAGTGCCACTTAATTTGTAGAGTGACTGAGTGAGGACTAAAAATAACATAACTGAATGACAGGTTCCCCACGTCAACCGCACTGATTACCAGCTCATTGACATTTCCGAGGATGGATTTGTAAGTGGTTCTCCATTTCTTTACTGGGCTCGTACGTTTATTCTTCCACCACTTAGTACGTTGTTATTAATGCATGGTGGCATAATTGCTCAGGTTAGTCTGCTGACTGACAATGGTAACACCAAGGATGACCTCAGGCTTCCGACTGATGATACTCTGCTTTCTCAGGTTAGCTTCTAATTGATTCAATCTTTCCTTCGTTTTCACAATCTGTACCTGGCGTATTTGTTTTGACATTTGTTTCTTTTGCTGAATTCAAAGATCAAGGACGGATTCGCGGAGGGGAAAGACCTGGTTGTGAGTGTTATGTCAGCTATGGGAGAGGAGCAGATCTGTGCCCTCAAGGATATCGGCCCCAAGTAATTTCCTTGCCGGATTTGCTTGTGGTTTTAAATTTCAAAATGGGATAAACTTGATATTAATAGATTATACAAGGATGAAGGGGGCCATCATACTCGTTATTCCTCGCTGAATGATGGTAACATCCTCGACTATTAAAAAGAAAAAGAAAAAAAAAAAAAAAAGGTCTGCACTCTGTTAGGTGCCTTCTGGTTTTAATCATGTTTTTTGTTTCTCGTCTCGCCATTGTGTTTAGATTTGATTGTATTTTATTGTTCTAAGAGGTTTTGGGAGTTAAAATTTGCCAACTATTGTTATTACTTTTTCAATAGTTGAGTGTTGCTTTGGTTATTTTCATCGAAATTATAGAGCATGTGTAAATGGTGCTGATGAAGGCTAATATTTTCTGCTTGGAATGGAAACAATAACTTGGATTTCGTTTTATTCAAATTGATGAATTTTCACCCATTTTCTTGGTTGAGCCGTTAGTTTTTTTTTACTCCACGAGCGATTCAACTGATACTTGTATAGAACTTGCCATGTTTTTCCATGTAATAGAGTTTCAATATACTTTTAGCCTTTTTTTTTAATTTTTAATAATAATAATAATAATAATAATAATAATAATAATAATAATAACAATAACTATTGCCTTTGGAAAGCTATTTTACTTTGTGAAACCGATATATTTTTTCCCTTAATAATTAATAACATGTTTTATTTTATTTTATCGGGAAAGAAAATTGTATATTAAAGAAAGTAAAAGATAATTGAGTTGGTACAAGGAGTGCCAAAATCGACTAGCTTAATTGTACATTCCAACTACGAGCTAACAATTTCGATGCCCAGTTGGAAAAATTATGGATCGGCCTCTCCGCGGAAAAAAAAATAATAATAAAAAAAAAATCTACATGTATCGAAAAGCAAGAAAGGATAGAATTATGAATATAGATTTAGTGTTCGTTTGGTTTAAGTAGGGTAACGGAAACGGAATGAAATCAAGTCAAATTAAGGAAATGGTAATAATAATAGTTATTTTTATTGAGTGTTTGATTCAAGTATGGAAATGAGTCACTCGTAAGGGGTTCTATTTCTCCTTGTTTTCCCTCCTTCTTGAGGGATAACAATGTAATGAATTGAGTTACCCCCAAGTAAGGGAAATTGATAAACTGTTACTTAAACCAACAAAAAGTAAGTTGAATCAATTAATTATTTTCTTTTCCCTACCCAAAATAATGTGAACTAAACATGAGCTTAAAAGAAAACAACCAATACATGATAAAGGCTATGAGATAGCTTATATTTTAAATTGTTTTTATTTTCCTATAAAAAAAATGTAAACCAAACATGGGCTTAAAAGAAAACAGTCATTATGATAAAGGCTATGAGATAGCTTATATTCTTAAATTATAGAGTTTGGTTCATATAGATGTAAATCATAGTGTGAGAAGTGCGAATTATGCTTAAAGCTATACAGAATCATGCTTACAGCTATACAAAATTATGCTTATGGTATAAACACAATTATGTACCATAAGCATAATTTTGTATAGTTGTAAGCATGATTTTGTATAGCTTTAAGCATAATTCGTACTTCTCACATTATGATTTATTTGCATGTGAACCCTTCCTAAATTATATAAGTATGTTACTTGCCGTGCACACACTCGATGTGTTTATTTTAGTATGTCACTTTCTATTATTTAAATTATGAAATAGCTTTAACAAATTTAAGAGAGCTAATGGAGACGGTGAAGTTCCTCATGTAAACCAATATTTGGGTCTTCTTATGGTGATAAAGCTTATTTCCTCATGTGGAAGTGGAGGAACGAGGTGGTCTATAGAGGTGAAGAGCTGAACACAAGTCGGATGTCGGAAGAGATCAAATGCTGTTACTGGAGTTGGTGCGTCGTTAGAGGTGAGATCGAGGAGAAAATGAGCTTCATCACTTGAGCTAATTTGTAAACTCTATAACCTCTGGAATTTAGAGTAATTCTCCTCTGTACTGTGAATGGGTACATCTTGTACTCATTCTGTGCGTTTCTTTTTCAATAAATCCTTTTCCAATAAAAAAAAAAAATATAGTTCGTTTTTTATTTTTATTTTTATTTTTATTATTATTATTATTTTTTTTTCTAGAAAATGCTAGTCATAGTTATTAACGTGACAATGTCTCCTGTTATTGGTCAAAACTACTCGATGTTAGTATTTTCAATCCAAACCTTTCATTTATAGATAATTATTAATTACACGCTATGATTATGATACAATCATTTACTACTACACATTGGCCGCAAGGCCCGCCCGCAACACTATTTTTCAATTTGTAAGAAGGTTTTTCTTGTAATTGTTGAAAAAAAATATGATTAATAAGTACAACTCAAATAGAAAACTTATTTACTCCCTCCGTCCCCTAATAAGTGTCCCAACTCCTTGAATTTTTTTTCCCCAAATAAGTGTCCCATCACATATTTCTAGATGAGAATTAGCTTAAACTACCAAATATACCCCCATAATTATTACACATTTTTTACTTTTTCAGTTTTCTATGCAATGATTAGGGGTAAACTAAGTAATTTCACATGGTTTATTGATTTATGTAAAATAGTGGCTTGAGACACTTATTAGTGGACGGAGAGAGTAGAAAACATGCAAATCATTTACATTTATTATGTCGACCACACGTGTCTAATTAAAACAACTTTAAGATCTCAATACGTGTATAAAAAATCGTTGATTATACCATAACCACTTATATTTTGCGATAATTCTTGCTGAAATATTTACGCAAAATATATATATGTATTTCGGCAAAAAAAGAAAAAAAAGAAAAGATTTAGCCCTGTTTGGTTCAAGTTTTTTTGAGTATGTTTGGTTTGAGTAATAAGTTATCAATTTCTCTTAAAAAAGAAGGGGAAATAAGGAGAAAGTAAACTCCTCTCATAAGTGACTTTTTTTCTACTATTGAACCAAACACTCAATAAAAGTAACCATTATTATTATAATTTCCTTACTTAACTTGACTTCATTCATTTTCCATTACCCAACTTGAACCAACCGAGCACTTAGAAAATAGAAAGTATATTTAATACTACCTCCATCTCATTTAATTAGGGACATTTAAATAGTTACTTTTTCGGCACGCATTTACACTGAAACGTTTTAAAATATAATTTTGAAAAACTTTTACGTGATGCTATGACACCCATAGTATCCCGAAAAAGTAAAATTATTTCAAAATTATATTTTAAAACTCGTATTAGGTTTCGGTGGAATTACATACCGAAAAAGGCAAAAGTTAAATGTCCCTAATTAAATGAGATGAAGGTAGTAATTATTAAAAAAAAAAAAAACAGGAAAAGCAAACAATCGACGACGACGACTTTTAGAAATTAGAAACCCATAAAAAGCTTAAAGGCTTTTTTAAAGAGGAACCGAAAGTCAATGTGAGGCTGAATCCAATGGCTGAGAATAAGCCTCCACCGCCACCATCGTCGTCGTCTAAACCTCCGCCGTCGATCACTCTCCCGCCGCGAACTTCCATCGAGAATCTCTTCGCCGGCGGTCCGGGCGCCAGCCCTGGCCCGATGAGTTTGGTCTCCAGCTTCTTCGCGGAAAACGACCCCGACAATGACTGCCGCTCCTTCTCTCAGCTCCTCGCCGGCGCCGTCTCGTCTCCGGCGGATGGTAGGACTGGGGAGTTTAGGTTTCAGCAGAGTAGGCCGTCTGGTCTGTCCGTGTCGCATACGCAGGGGACGGTCACTATTCCGCCGGGATTGAGCCCCGCGAGCTTGCTCGATTCGCCGGATTTCTTTTCTTCGTCGCAGGTAGTTTATGGAGGTTTTTGATTCACTTTCCCTCCTGCTCTCTCTCTCTCTCTCTGTGCGTGTTCGTTGATGTGAGGTGGTTAATTGTGTTTCTGCGAGTGATTTGATCTGATTATATGCGTTTGTGTTGTTGCTCAGCTGTATAGCTGTGTGACTGTAATTGTCGTTTTGATGAAGTGGATTTGAACGGTTCATTGTGGATGATCAGAATTTGGGGAAAAAGTATTATTATTCCTTTTTTTGAATTGTATAGAGATATGAATTTGCACTACAGATATCTAAAGTCTATGTTAATAGAGTTATAAGTTGAAACTGCACTTTCAGTCCTCTTAGCACATTTTGTACATGATTTCAGAAGACATATGAGTGTAAGATTCAATTGATCATTTCGAGATCGGCGATCTAATTTGACTATGAAATAGGACAGTTAATGAGACGCTTTATTTTGTTTAGGAGGACAATTGAACCAGTAGTGGCAATCTCTTCTGAACAGGAACTCTAAGATTATCTTAATCAAGATGGTAGCATCGTTTACAATAAAATAATTTATTCGATTAAGACTTTGGAGCATTTGGTAGGTTCGGGAGAATGTTATGTAGCCAGTTTTTATTGCATACATGTGCAGGGTATTAAGATGTCTATTTGTTAGGCTCCTTCGTACATATCCCACAATAAAAAGGAATTCAATGTAAAATCAAAGGGGTAATTATTGGTGTACTGGAGTTTACTGTTCTGTCTTGATAGTTTTTTTTTTTTTTGGTGGGATAAGATGATAGTAAGAAAAATGCATTGGATAATACTTAACTTGAATGTGTTTGGTTACATATTGGGAAAAAGAGTTGAGAAAGGACGATCCTGGGGGAAGCATGGCAAGTACACCCTTATCTACAATTTAATGGGGTTTGATTTTAGGATGTCTACAAATCTGTGCCATTTACCATCTGAGTGAGTCATTTGTTACGCTTAATCTTCTTAGAAAATTAGTAGGTGACATGCTTTGAATAGTTTCTGTTCTCTCTAGGATAGCATACATACCTAGAGTTTAAGAGCTTGGATATGAGTTAAGTAATTGGGAGGCAAGACTTCTTTCCCGTAAACTATCCTACAATGTAACGTTGGTATTGTTGTGTCTGTAACCTTTTGATATTTTCTGGTGCTTGAACGACCCTAAATTTGTTTGATATATGCTACTATAACAATTAAAATTCTTCTCTGTCTGAAGCAAGGCTTTACCCTAAGTTCTTTATTAATGATTTTGGGCATTTCTATTTTAATTTGTGGTTTACTCTTGGATCAATGCACGAAACAACAGGGAGCCCTACAATAACCACTCCACGGTCACCCGCGGGAGTTTATTTTAGTAAAAATTGGCTTATTTCTGTACTTCCCACTACAGTACAAGTTGTCTGATCTTTGTTTTTTTTAATGATAACACTCTTGATAAGATGGTGGAAGGATACAATACATCATTCTACGGGGAAATCTCTTCGTATTTATTCTTCAGAGTCTTAAGTTTTAAATCTCTATGTTACAAAATTTTATGAAAACGAGCTGGGTTTTTTTATTTTTTATTTTTTATCATCTTCTCCTTTATTGGTGGTCCCCTATCCATCCTTTAAGTGGATTTATGTTTTTTCTCCCGCCTAATACAATGGCAAAATTTGGTTTACTTGTTGTCAAACCGTTCTTTTGCATGATGTTTCTAGTTATTGATCCATATTGCAAGGGTTCTTATAGTCTGGTGATCATGGGTAGTTAGTTATTTTGGCCTAACCTGACATATCCTTGTTATGCACAATTTTAGTAAAACTGAGCATGTGTGGAGAAGGATGCAGTATTACTTAGTAAGTAATAATTGTGCTAGTATTTCTAAGGAAATGCATGTAATCTTGAAAAGATCAATTAAATTCCTGAACAAGTAACTCTGTACCATTCCTTTTGATTGTATTTGTTCTTTTTTCTTTTCGTGAAATAGGGGGGCCACTTTGGATTGCCACATCAACAAATCATAGCCCAGATTACTGGGCAGTCTCAAGGTCAAGGTCAAGGACATGCTCATATGCAAATCCAGTACCCATCTTTCTCATCCGCTCCAGCCTCGTCCTTATCACATATGCCATCATTTCAGCAGCATATAACTCTTCCACATGTGCCTGAAACAAAGACTATGAAAGAGATGTCTGATTTTCAGCAATCGGATCAGAAATATCAACCGCCTCCTAACTTTGCCGTTGATAAGCCAAGTGATGATGGGTACAATTGGAGGAAATATGGGCAGAAGCAGGTGAAGGGAAGTGAATTCCCTAGAAGCTACTATAAATGCACCCATCCAAATTGTCCCGTGAAGAAGAAAGTCGAACGCTCTCTTGATGGTCAAATCACCGAGATCATATACAAAGGTCAGCATAACCATCCCCAGCCCAGTAAGCGCCCGAATGGAGCAACGAATAATCCTCAGAGAAACTCTGAGTTCGGTGCCGATTCATCAAATGCCAAAGATCAGGGCTCCAGCCAACTTACTCCTGAACAAGTCTCTGGATCAAGTGACAGTGAGGAGGTGGCTAATGTCGGAGAAACTAGAGTTGATGAAGGACATGAGGATGAACCAGAATCAAAAAGAAGGTATCTACATTATTATTTTCTGCTCAACAAAAATGGTAGTTAGTTTTGGAATTCCTGCTCATACTATTGTGAAACATTAGCAGGAACATAGAAGTTGTTGAGAATCCTGAGCAAGCATCATCCAATCATCGTACAGTTACTGAGCCTAGGATCATTGTTCAGACAACTAGTGAAGTTGACCTTTTAGATGATGGATATAGGTGGCGAAAATACGGGCAAAAGGTTGTCAAAGGGAACCCTTATCCAAGGTGATGTATACCTTCATTCTCACTTCTTAATTGGAATTTCCATGTTCTTGGTTCTCTTGGTCTTTTTTCTGTTTTCTTTTCCTGAATTTGAATTGGATGTCGTTTCTTGTGTGTGCAGAAGCTACTACAAGTGCACGACTGCTGGGTGTACTGTGCGCAAGCACGTAGAAAGGGCTGCAACTGATCCGAGAGCTGTGATAACAACGTACGAGGGAAAGCATAATCATGATGTACCAGCAGCTAAGAACAGCAGTTCTACACAATTCAGACCTCAGAACTCTGTAGCAATGGCGAATCGAGGACTGGAATATGGAAACGAGCAACAAGGTGTAGCCCTTCTACGTTTCAAAGAAGAACAGATAACTTAGCTCTCTCTCTTTCAGGGTATTTTAACAATACATGCCACGAGGTAAAAGAGACGTGCTACGCTTCGAGCATCTACTCGAATATGATGCCTACATTCATTGTTAACACGTTCACAGAGGTACAAAACCAGGTTATACAAACACAGAAATACCAAAATCATGTGAGTTTTGAATATGGATTGTTTGTAAATTTTCATCAACAGGAAAAAGAGTGATTGTAATGTTACTGATATATGCTTTCTTTCTGTAAATTATTTATATTGATAATGCCATATTGTGGAACTCTGTGTGAGCAATGATGAAGAAGGATTATTGGACCTGCCATCACAAAAATAAATTCTTTGATTTTTTATTTTTTTTGTTCTTATTCGAAACATTCCGTCAAGGATAATTTATTGATTTAACGATTTTTTGTAATCCATCTATAAATTGGACGGATAAATTGTGAAAAAGTAATAGGATTCCACCTATTCAGATCAATTTATTGCATTTTGGCGTTGCATCTCTTATTGAGCTGTCGGATGCTCGCCACATTTTAAAAATATCTTCTAAATTAACAATTTTTTTATAAAATTCTTTAATTATTGATGATTTCTGAAATATTTTTAACACGAGTATCAAACGATGCAATAAGAGATGTAATATCAAAATGGTATCGAAGATCCGAATTGGGGGTTTCAAAGAAAAGTTGCATTTTGCAATTTTAGGGAACATAATGGAAATTGAGCAAGAGAATGAGAAATGTGATTGATGTTTGATGTTATTAATACTGGGTGCAACTACTAACAGTTAATTTGACATCGCTAACATTTCAAGAAAACTTTCAGATGACTCATAATCACCATAAATCATGAACAAACACACACAAGATAAACCCCATTGCCATCAAAACTCCAACAAGAACAGAGGAAGAACTTCACAAGATGCAAATCATTCAAGAAAGATCATAGTTCATCATGTAAAAAGCTTTCTAGAGTCTACATCTCATGTACATCTCCCACAATTACACAAGCAAAGTAAACCAAAGATCCAGAACAGATCATAAGCAACAAGCAAACCTCTACACAACGTAAACAACATGGGAAAGCTTCCCATCGTCATAAGGCAACCGTATGTATTCTTGAGCAAACTCCTCTGCAATCTCAAATGCAAGCTCCCCCTTCAAAGCCTTGCAGTACATGAACAGAACTGCAGTCGAGGCCACGCCGTAAAGCATCACAATCGTCAGGAATCCACTGTAGACGACTGCTTGGAACACAAAGGCCCAGCTAATCCAATCTCTGCTGCTGAATCCGCCGGCGTGAGGCACCGCCGTCGGACACATCAAGCCCAGGAAAAAAAACAGCGATTCGAACAGTAAAATCATGGCCAAGGCGACGCCTCTCATCCCTTTCACCAAGTAAGCGCTTCTCTTCAGCGCAGAGATGCCCCAATTCGACTCCACGACGACGATCACACTCCACAGGCACCATTCGATCTTCAAGTAAATCAACACGATCAGTAGCAGAGTAGCGATCAAGGCTGAGAATCCCATGAAATAGACATTATGATAGTCGAATTCGACCCCAATTAGGGCAAACCCTTGATACACCAACACGGTGAAACCCCCAAATCCGAAAGCGATCAGCCCCAAAATGAACTTGCTGATTACTAGGGTTCCGATTAGGGGGAAGAACGAGCTCAGGACGTACTTAATCGACGAGATGAACTTCACTGGCCGGCCGTAGAATCCGTGGAAGGTGCTGTGGGTGATTGAGGCGGTGGCGCAGAGGGATAGGAAGACGACGAAGAGAGCGTAGAGCGCTGCGAGGAGGAGAAGGGATCCGTCGACGGCGGGGATTCCCGGGACCGGCGTGGAGAAGAAGGAAACGGAACGGTGGTAGTGAGAGAGAGGCGAAGAGGAGCGAGAGAGAGAAGGGAAGACGACGAGAGAGAAGGTGAGAGGGAGGATGAAGAGAACTGACAGCGCCAAGAAATGGCGGGAGTGAGCGTTGATTATGCGCTTGGTCTCGGAGAGAACTCCGCTGAGGTTTAGGCTGTTAGCTGCCATGGATGCAGGAGACGAAACTTCAACCTTTCTCTAGAGAGAGAGAGAGAGAGAGAGAGAGAGATGATTCTGGAAGAAGGTGAGATGAAGAGAGATGGCTATGAAAGCTAAGTGCAATTTCTCTACTGTTTTTTCATCGATTTATTTATTTATATATAATTATAAAATAATGTAATTCTGGATATCGATAATTTTTTATTTTAAAATTCATAATTATACTGTATTGCAGAAGAACGTTTAACAAAAAACTCAAAAAGGGTAAAAATACTAATTCTCTAAAACCTGACTGAGCTTTTCTCTCCGCCGGCGCCGCCGCTATTGCCGTCTCTGTCTCTCTCTCAAACCGCAACTATCCAGCTCGGAGAGCTCTTCTAATTGGTGTACGGCTGCCATGGATATTGGCTTATCAGATGAAGTGAAGAAGCTCGAAGAAATCGTCGAAGGGCGCCTGAAACCTAATCTCGTGCGTGCTATAGCTGAACGGTAATTCTCCGTTCCGTTCTCCTTTTCCTTTTTGCTACTGCAACTACTTCTGCAATCACTTCCTAAACTTTTGCTGTTCTAGTACACGAAGTTCATTCTGTTAGGGTTTTGAGGAAGAACTTTGTAAATGTTACTTTCCTTTAACCAGAAGAATTTGTCCCAATTTTGTGGCTGAAAAAGATGTAATTATTGGTGCTTTTGCAGGGATAAGGTCTTTGAACGGCAAAACATTTTGTATCCTTTGTGTTCTTCAATTTATCTCCACTTTTTGGCTATATGCATCTTTGATTCAGGCTGCAGAAGTTATGTTCAGATAAATAAGAGTGTATGATGATCAGTAACTCAACATTGTATGGATTTTTGACCTTGGATATGTTGGATGGATTTATTTGTGAATTTGCTTTTCTTAGCTTGATCTCTGTAGCTCGGATCTTCGTAGAAACATCGAGAACTTGGAGAAGAATACGGTGACCAGTATGAAGACGCTCGTCAACATTGGCTCCGAAATCTACACCGAAGCTGAAGCGTGAGCACACATCTTGTTACAATATATGCAGTAAATCTCATAAGGGGAAAGTGATTTTGGAACTTTTGAATATTATCTGAATTGCTTATATGGATAGTCTCTAACATGTAGTTGAAACCTAATTACGTGGAGAAGTTTAGTATAGAAACAAAGAGAAAAAGAACTTACATTGTCTATACAATTGTTGAATGTTTATCGAATACGATGCTTTACAGTTTGCAGGGACCATAATCTTGTGTTTGAACTGACTTGATTCATTTTGATTTTATGAAACGGTTTCTTGAATTGTAAATTACTTGGTTCTTATTTCTGCATATTTTCAGGCCGAATACCCAGCATATATTCGTCGAAGTAGGACATGGATTTTATGTGGAGTTTACTTGGTCTGAAGCTCTGAATTATATAGCTGAAAGGGAAAAATTGTTATCCAGGTATACTTTCTGAAATGTTATCAACTTTAAGGAGTGTACGAAGTACATGGAACCCACCCTCCTTTTAAAGAACTCTGTATAGACATTTGTCGAAGTCTCAACCTGGAGAGCTTAATTGCGTTTAACTTCTCATTTTATGGGTGGGATCTGCTTAGGCGCTTCCTGTCTCCTCTTGATGAAACTTTTTCTTGAATGTTGTTGAGTAGTTGAGCTGATTTTTCGCTTTCTATATGCAGGCAAATAGAGGAATACACGCGCAAAATCGGAGTCATCAAGGTTCATATTAAAGTGGTAATTATGCAGCCTCTTTCTCCATTTTCCAACTGTTGCATCTGTTTATGCGCAAAGATCTGAAGCTAAAAACATCGTTAAAGCTTAAAAGCTTTCATATTTTGATGGGATTCTTTCTTTTTGTGAAACTGAAACACTTTGCTGGTGTTTATGCAGGCATTGGAAGGAATAAGAAAGTTACTCAATCTACCAGCTGATGAGCTATAATATACTATTGAAAATCTGCCAAATTGCTTTAGATATTTTGGAGAAGGAGATGAGATTTCTTCTTTTTTTTTCCTTTTCAAAATTCTCCAATTGTAGAAATGCCAGGTAATGCCTCTGTATGGAGTTCTAGTGATGGAATTTAAAATTTTGTGGACTAAAATATCTTTGAAATTTGTCAACATTACGACTTTTCAACTAATGTGGTTAAAAAGGATTATGTCAATTATGTGTGACAATTTGGGCAGACACTTTGTGTGTGTCGGATCGTTACGACCCAACCTGTTAAATCCTAACCTGAACAAAATTTGTTAAGAATATGCTCGATCAAAACATATACACAACACGGATCAATCCAATTTGAACACGACATGAACGTGATAGTAATATGATTTAGTTTGTGTTGGCATGATAAAATAATGAAAAGATACAACATGACATAATTACAATTTGATTTAATATGAACATAACAAAAATTAAATAAATAATGCACTAATGGTATTAAGAAATTTTGAAAAGTCAAAGTTAAGTGAACGAGGGTAACCCGTAAAATAATGTATTAATGAATAATAAGGAATAAAAAATAATATATTTTATCCTAATGAGTTACCTGAATTAGACATGAAACTTTCAAGTCCTTATTAGGTCGACCGATAATGCAGGAACCCAACAAGCATTAACAATGATTCATTAATTCCGTGTGTTTTCATGTCGAGTTATAGTGTCGTGTTAAAAAATGTAGTCCTAACGACAATGTCATGTAGGACGATTGACATTGAAAAAAGTTTTTTTTTTTTTCTTTTCACTTTAAAAACATGAAAATGTTTGGGTGCAAACAATGTGATTTGCACTATTATAATTGCGTGTCCAATATACTACTACCTTCATCCCACTTCATTAGTCTTATTTGCTATTTTGGTCCGTTTCATTTAATAGTTATCTTTCCTAAAAAGATAAAAAAATTGTGACTACAATTAACCCTCTCTTCTTAGAATTAATTATAGCCACATATCTTTTTATTTCTTGGTTTCTTGTGCCCATTATAAATGGGACTAAGGGATGGAGGTAGTATTATGTAAATGCGAAATTTAAGACAAATACCGAAATAGCCCACATCTATATTTGGCCTGCATTTATTTTTCAATTAAGTTGATCTCCTCAAATAAGCTAATTATCCTTATTCACAATTTTCTTTTTCATCTATTCTTTCTCTCTTTCTTTCTTTTCTTTTTTTTTTTTTTTTTTTTTTCTTTTCTTTTCTTTTCTTTTCTTTTCTTTTCTTTTCTTTTCGTTCTTTCTTTTTTTTTTTTTTTTTTTTTGTGAGGAGTTTTTCATCTATTCTTATTAGATAGATAGATATGTGGAAGAAGTAAAAAAAAGAAAAAAAACAATTCTTTAAACACTCGAAAATGAAAATGGCGGGGGTGCCCGCCAAATCAGTGCATGCCCTAAAAGCTGAAATTTAGGGTTTCGGATTTGAAATCCAACTATTTTTTTACATACTCTGAAGTTTCAATTGAATTCGTCGCGAGTACGTGAAGTCACTCTCTTCTCCTGAATCTGAGATATTCTGTCTACTACCTCAAAAAATGGATTGGTGGGAAGGCGCAGATGAAACTCGAGTTCTCATTGCACAAGGTTTGATTTTCAGTTATATATGTATTAACTGTTCTAGTTTGGTTTGGCCATGAGCAATTTGTTTGTGTTTCATATGGTTTAGTTATTCAATTAATTTGTCTAAACTCATGTATACAGATCCTTCTACTAGCGAGAAGAATCAGGGTTCAATTCTATCACTTCGGCATCCCAGAACTGGTAAATTTTCCATGAATTTGTGTTCCGCCTCTCTTACAATGCTAATTGCTTGAAAGATTTCTGCATTTTTCTTTTGTTTTTATTTGAACTGTGCTCTGTTAGCTTGTTTATGTGTTTAATTTTTTTTTTTAATTTTGAAATTCTATTATACTTTGCATAGTCTGGAGTTTATGATTTTGGGATGATTGTGTTGTTTAAAATTTCCAATGAATTGTGTTTTGCCTCTCTTACAATGGTAAGTGCTTGAAAATTTTCTGCATTTTCGTTTGTTTTATTAACTGTAACATGTGTAGTGTAGCTCGTGTGCTGTTGGTTCGTGCTCTGTTACTTGTTTATGTGTTTACTTTTTTAAAATTTGAAAGTCTATTACTTTGCATAGTTTGGAGTTCATGATTTTGGGATGAACGTGTTGTTTTAACCAGGAAACACAGCATGCTACCTCTATATTGGTGGAGTTTTTCAAGAGATTCACTGGTTTAAGCAATCTTATGGATCTTGGTTCCTTGGGGATTATGTTTGTGAAGGTAACGATCGATGCCAAAGATTAACGAATTGAAATGATTCTGTCACATCATGTGATATGCCAATCACCAAAATCAAATTATTATCAGTTTTTCGTTGCATCACCAATCTCCATGAAAATACATCACATGGAATTCTTACAACCTTTTTGTATTTTGACCCCATACAGATGGCCGATTGTATACTGCAACTCCTGTTGATCCTGTTTTCATTCTTTTGCCAGTCTTTGAGGAAGCTCGAATGAAGGTTGTTTGGTATTTCTGCTGTAGTTAGTTCCGCGTTAGAACGAATCCTCTTCCATACTAATATCAAATGCTTCTACTTTGATTTCACAAAGTAAAATGCTTGTCTGAAAGGTTTCAGTTATATTCTACGAGCTCTATATTGACTTAATTGTAACAAATGCAGAAAGGAAATGAACTGGGCAAGTTTAGGCAACTGGATGAGATAATTTACATCGATGGTTTTCCTGGATATCAATCTCTGTTATCCGTTGCAGAGAAGGCTATGCAAGTTGTTTGTGATCTTAAAGGTAGCCCACTAGCCATTACTTGTGAGAGTAATTGAACCCTAACTATTATGCATGTCGAACACGAGTAACATTTTTATTTTGGGATTCAAGTATTTCTGGACATAAATAAAATCATATTTTTACTGGCTATATCGTGACACTTCGATCAAACAAGTGTCAAGGTATGAAGTATTAGCTTTCCCTGGTTCTGAGTAGTGTTGAGAAGTCATTTCTTTCTCGGTAAACAGATTATGTTTATAAAGCATATTAGTTAGTTCTACTTTCATTAAGATTAAAAAGAATTTGTGGGGTTGAATTATTAGTTTTTAGTTCGCTCTTAAGTTGTCAAAAATCCTTCGTTTCGAATTTGGATGTGAAATTGGTGCTGTTAGGTGGACTTTATTGCAGAAATCTTTAGTATTTGCATTGGAGGCCTCTGCCTGTGTTATAACTAGATGAAGAATTCTTTCACTCTTTATAGACCCGATAAATAACTTCTTGCTTCTCTTTGAACAGAAGTTGGGTCTACCAAGTTTTTCAGGCTCAACGACTTGAAGGTACTGAAGTGGTTGTGCTATAAGGTTAGTCTTGATTTCCTTCCGCGTAAATCATAGCCCCCATTGAAGTCATTATGGATCCATTTCATACGAGGCATTCATACCCCCTTTCTTTCCTGTTAAATATTTTGCAGGTACAACAATTGAAGCAAACACTACCCACATTAGATAAGAATTATGCTGCCCGGAATGAGAAAGATACATGTAAGTTTTCATCAAGTAATTTTTATCATCGTTTTTCTTTGAGGCCAAATATTAGTTCACCTCAAACTTGTCAAAGTAAAATATGTATGTTATCCTGATTCCATTCCTTTAGCACGTCATTTGAATGCATGAAGATCGTACTCATTTCATGCAAAGTCAATTCCTCGACGTTCTTTAAGCGAATTGAAATCTTTATATCATATCGGTTACCAAATGTGAAGAGGCTATAATCTTTTTCCAACGTACTGCAGATCACTGATTAAGAATGTTTTTACGTTTCAGTATCTGATGCAGTTTCGATCATTCGGGAATACTTGAAGGATGAGCCTTGGATGAATCTCCTTTGCAACAAATTAAAGTACTTCTCATAGACAAGCAAAGCTTCAAGCTTCAATTATCGAATAATTATGGATTTTAACTTATTCATGTACGCTCCTAAATCCTTGGTGCTCGTTTTTTGCAGATTGAACTTAGAGGACTGGACAAAAGCACACGATGTTGCAATGCTTCCGCCTACCACAGGAAATGATCTCGCCTCATTTACTCCGATTCAGGTACAAATTTGTCTACACTTTTCAAATATTCAATGCAAAGAGCCCTTCCAACTGCGTTTCCAGCTATGGATGTCGGAGATGATCGTCATTTCTTTTACTTTAGGAGAATAACGGAACGGGAAAGAAAGCCGTCCGGCCCACAACAAGGCAAGCTAAGAAGGCTACAGTAGAGACAAATTCACATAACATCAAGGACATGTTCAACAGAGTTACTAGAAAACGAGGGTAAATTTTTTTTTCTAGTCTTCTGTAACGCTACTTTAAATTTCAGTAAACTTCTTTTTAAAATATTTTTTTTTTCTTTTTTTTTCTTTTTACCATTAATTACATTACTGTTAAAATCAAATGAGAAAAGCATGAGCTGCAATAGTGGTTTGTACTTTACTTTACTCATGGTTTCTGCTTGTGAGTTGATTGATTTGCAAATTCATGCACGTTAGATTCTCTGTTTTTTACTGTACATTTTTTTTTATTACAGTTAATGCAATATTTAAAAAAAAATAATAATTATGAAAGAATGTGTATGTAAACAATAAAAAAGCATTTAGTACGTAAAAACAATTTCCTAATAGTGTTTGTACTTAAAAAATAGGGTGAAAATTTTAAATACCCTGTTTTTAAATCAACATGTAAAATCTACCCCTTTTAAATTTTTATGTACAAAATGCCATCTTTCTTATTTTAATTTAAAGAGCTGCATTGGAAATTGAAGATTGTGTCAGTGCAAAGTTTTGACCGTTGCTGTTGGTGAGAGAATCGATTCCCTCTCAACTCAACCCAACAACAAAAAGACAAAAACTTTTAAAATTTTCACCCTCTATTAATTAAACAAACTCACCGCCCACCACACCCTAACAAACTCACCGCCAGCACCCTCTCCCTTAACCCTCTTTCCTCCTCACCGCCGCCCCCACCTTGCCCCATCAACCATCGCAAATTATTTATCAAAATAGGGAATATGCCCAACGACGCAGCCTTTGCACCTCCGCACCTTATTTGAACTCTCCACCGCCCACCTTCGTTGTTTGAAAATTACCACCGCCGGCGACTACATGACCTCAAAATTTAATTGCTGTCGTTGCCTCGCCGTAGCCGTTGCTGTCCGAAAAATTTCTCACCCTCGCCGTTGTTGCGTGCATTTGCCACCGGAGACGAGCGGCGACGACGTTATCCCTCATCCCCACGACTCCATGCCGCCCCCGCCTTGCCAGAGATTCAAATAGGCCGCGAATTTCAGAAAATGGCATATGATTCCGAGGAAGAATTTACCGACGAGATATTGGTAAGTAAGAAAAATAAAAAATTTTGGACGATCCACCGCCGGCTTCCCGTCGCCGGAAACTCCCCACCGCCGGCAGCCGTGCATTTGCAAGGCTGCCGGCGGTGGGAATTTTTCGGCGACGGGAAGCCGGCGGTGGATCGTCCATTTTTTTTATTTTTTTTCGTATGTTATTTAAATATGTGTATATATATTGATTAGTCAAGTTTATATATGATTGATGATGATTAAGGTGCTTAATGTTAATTTTAGCATGTTAATATTAGGTTTAGGGTATGTGAATTAAACAAAAAATTCCCTATGTTAATTTTTGGCATGCTTAATTATTTTTAATTAATTATGTTACTTTTAGTTAATTATTTTATAATTGCTTAGTTAATTATTTCATAATACTTAAGCAATTAGTTATACTAATTGATAGGTTAGTTTAATTTTATGCCTTGTTCATAATATAATATTTACAATTAATTAGTTGATAATTAGATTAGTAATTTGTTTACTATAGAAATTAGTTTAGTAGTTCTTAACAATCCGTTTATTGTTTTTGGGAATATGTTAAAAAAATAAAATTAGATCCCATCTAATTTACACAATTTAATTAGTTTGGATTAATTAACATAAATATTCATATTTATAATCATTACATTAGTTCTCATAACAAAATAATAGAGACGTATTTGACTAAGTTGTATATATGATGATGAAATAGATATTAGTACGACTAATTGTTAGATTAGTTTTAGGATGTGAAACTATACTTTTATGTTATGTTAGTATCATGCTAGTTGTAGGGAAAAAATCTATGAATAGTATATTAGTACTAATTAGGTTTATTTAATTTAATTAATTTTTACCTTGGTTTATCATTCGTAATTAATTAGGTTTATATTAGTTAATTATTCCCTAATACTGAAGCAATTAGATTAAGAAAATATAATGATTAAAAAATAAAAAATGTGGGCCCATCCACCGCCAGTAACTTCCGCCAGTAAATCACGGTGGCTGGCGGTGGGACGCTACCGGCGGTGGAGGGCTGGCGGTGGATGGGCCCACATTTTTTAATTTTTTTTTTTTCATATTTTCTATGTTATTAATTAGTTAAGTTTGTATATGTATTATGATTAACATGAGTATTTCAGGAAAAAATAATTACTCGAGTGGATGATTTTGTATTGTTTCTTAATAAAATTAATTACTCAGTGGATTTTGTATTGTTTTTGTATTTGTTTGCATGTTTGAAGTTTAATTATGTTTATTAGTGCATGTAATTTGTGTATTTTATGCAATTTATGAATAATCTATTTATTTTTTTTTAATGAAAAAATAGGCTAAGCCCGCACCGGGATATCGTCGTCCACATTATATCAACACGCTAGCAAAGCCCAATACATGTTATTACATTGACCAGTTGGAGGGCATCAGGAAAGCATTGGACAATGTCGGGGGTAATGCTTTAGTGGACAGATTCAGAGAGGGACCTTTCGGTCATTTTATCGGTTGGAATCCAAAGAGGAGCTACGGGGGCGTACTAAACAGTATACTGTCTCGGGCAATTCATTCAAAGCATGGACTTTGGTTCCACATCGGTGGTCAAAATATAGAGTACTCCCACCGCGACCATGCCTTGATTACAGGATTGAAATTTGGGCCTACACCATTTGATCCTTGCCGTAGGCGTAATCCTAGGCATTCACGTATTTGACAAGTTGTTTGTGGAGGGGCAAACGAGAGCGCCAACACATTGCTTCAGATGCTAAGTCAAAATCCTAGCCCCTTTGTCGACCCGGACGGTGATATCCACTTGCGACTGGCGCACATGCTGATAGCAAATAATTTCCTTCTTGGCCACGATGCGCGAAAACCACCGTACAGTTGGCTGTGGTTCTTGGCTGATGATATGCACACATTTATCGAATTTCCGTGGGGTGCATACACTCACAAGACTTTGCGGTATTATGTGAGAACGTTTGGTGGGACCGATACGAAATACCATTTTCGTGGTCCGGCGTGGGCGCTCATTGTATGGGGGTTTGAGATAATCCGAGGGCTCGGGCATGTAGCTGGGATGTTAGTGGCGGGTCATTTGTACCCCCGAGTTCTGAGATAGCATTACAGGGTATCGCTCAGACGTACGACTGATGAGGAGTTGTACACATTGTTTGATGAGATTCAGTATCTTCTTGAGAATGTAAGTGTCGAGCCACGTGAGGTTGAAACTCGAGGGTATCGCTCTGTAGATGTCGAGGGTTCTTACTCCGTAAGCTTTCGCGAGCCGGTGAACGCAGTGGAAGGCACACCAGAGATTACTGATGAGGCTCGTGATGGTTCACCGTTGCAATTTCCTATGCCCGATGATCCGACAACCTCCGGAGCCCGACCCAGAAGGAGCGCACGCAGTAGAGTGCCTGAGCATGTTCCCGATACCGGCATGGCCACCTCCCGACCGCATCGGGAAGCACGCGACACTGGGAAGCGTGTGTGGGAGTCATCTTCTACCTGCAGTGGTGGGCACCATCAGGATTCATCTTCTCGGCGTGAGCAGTTCAAGGAAATCATAGAGGAGGTGGTGGGGAAACATACCGATAAGATCATGGAAAAGCTGGAAAACGACAAGAAAGAGGTTAAAGCCGATATCAGAGCCACTGAGAATCGACTATTGGCGTTCATGAAAGACCTATTCGGCTGCATGTCCGCCCGTCGTTCGCCCCCGGTTTACGAGCCACGTCGTCGTAGCCCACCAATCATTTCATCAGCTCGGGATTCGGGGGTAGACCTCCTTGAGCCTCGATCTACTGGGCATGTCGAGACGGTTGGCCTTCGTAGGGACACATCTCTCCCTATTTATACACATGATGCCACCACATCTGCAGCCGAACTTATCTTCACTTCGATCTTCGGAGAGGTAGAATCTTACATGCAACTACGTTTTATTTTTTGCATTAATCTTTTTCTATAGATTCGTCTTTTTGAATTTAATATTTATGATCTGCACAGACGGCTCCCGTCACTACCGCGCCAACATCATCATACATTCCGTCATACGGAGTCCCCTATGATTTCGAACGTTAGCTTTATTTCTATTCTAAAATTGATCCAAAATTGTTGTTTTTATTTTATTTCTATTCTAAAATTGATCCAAAATTGTTGTTTTTATTTTTATTTCTATTCTAAAATTGATCTAAAATTGTTGTTTTTATTTTTATTTCTATTCTATATGTTTATATATCGATGTTTGTAGTCGGGAAAGAAATATAAAATGACAAGTTAACAAGACATAATCTTAATACAATCGATTCACTCTAAACACTAATCAGCTAGATTCGGGCAATCTGCTGGTTTGTGATCTGTAAGGCCGCAATGACGACGTCTACGACCACGACGACGACCTCCACTGCGACCACGTACTCGTTCAGCTCCTCCCGGGATCCTTGACTCTCTCGGTCTACCCGGCAGACGAATCCTTAAGTTGGGCAGGACTTTCATACTTTTGACATCGGGCGGTAGTATCCACTGCGACTTCATAGGAACTTGATAAATTAGCGTCTTGTAAGTTTCGACATATGTTGTCCTCCTGTAATAGTGTGCAATGTATTGTTGGACATCACGTCCATGTGCACTGAGATAACACAAATTAATCAGTTAATAATAAAGGAAAAACTGTATAGTGGATCGTTAAGTAATCGAAAAAAACTCACGTCATTGCCGCAATTGCATGCGCACAAGGGAGACAATCAGTCTGCCATTTACTGCATTGACAAAGAAGCCCATCTAGGTCCACATGCACTGTCCTCCCAGATGTGACCACTCTGTAGTGAGCATGATCATCAATCTGTGTGGCGGTATACTCGTGGGATCGTTCCAATTGCACACAGACTTTCCGTCGGGCCTCCACTGTTATTGGATGACTGTCGTTTCGGGCCTTTGTTCGGCAGTCAGTGAACCAGCGGTCAATTACGATCCGCACAGCATCTAGACAAGCACAGATTGGCAGGCGTCGCGCCCACAAAATGGACTTATTGAATGATTCTGCGGCGTTAGATGTCATGTTGCTAAACCGTCGAACAAGGCACATACATTTGGACCACTTCTCTACTCCGAGTTCAATCAACTCTCGATATGCTGCACGTGCCTCTCGTTGAAGTGCTGCCATGATGGTGTCAAAAACGTGCTTATCATACGTGTAAGCAGCTCGCTGGAAGTAGGCGCCAACTTCGGATCCGTAGCCCAACATTTTTTTACTAAGATGATAATAGCATAACCCGTGGTGGGCTTCCGGAAACACTTCGGCTACTGCATGTATTATTGATGCGTGCTGGTCCGACACGAACAACCAATCCCGCATTGCCCCATATGCCGTCCTAAGAGCTGTCATGAACCAAGTCCATGACTCGTTGTTCTCGATCGGTCCTATACCGTATGCCAAAGGGAACAACTGCTCGTTCGCGTCCTTCGCCACAGCTACAAACATTGTGCCACAGTTCTTTCCCTTCAAATGCGTGCCATCTACACAGACCACCGGCCTAAGACACTTTGATCTGTAAGCATGTCGAGATGCAGCTAACGCAACGAATATGTGTCTGAATCGCTCGTCCGGGCCAAGGTCAATCTCGGTTTTCGTGCCCGGGTTTGACATCTTCAGCATGTGGAGATAACCGGGTAAGTCCTCGAAGGATTCCGTAAATTTGCCGTATATCATCTCGATTGCACAATTCCGCCCCTTCAAGCAGACATCGTAGCTGGCATCGATGCCGAACATCGCACGAAGCTCGTTTTGAATTGTTTTTGGTTTCATAACCTCTGAATCACACATAATTTTCTTGGCAAAAAATGCCCCAATTACCTTCGAATGGACTTTTCTACAAACCACGTTTGTTATGCCCACCTCGTCGCACGTGTGTTGCAGACGTATTTTTTTAACCGTCCAAGGCCCGCCGAAGCTTGTTGCGCGTAAATGGAAGTGACACTCTTGTGATAACTTGCATTTCAACACCACTCGCGTAGTATCAGATTTCTTCACCTTGTATTCTTTCCTCCTCTCTAAATGCCACAAACCGACTGCAATACCGATCTCTGCCTTCGTATAGTAAACGACATTTACGGCCAAATCTTCGATATTAAGGTTCTCATCGTGGAAAACTGCTGATGATCCAGGCTCAAGCGGGACCATCGGAACCAACCAATTGCTCATGTGATCGGTATCAGTATCTACCTCCGGTTGATCCGTGTTTGACTCTGGATACATCATATCTAACAGTTTTTGCATCCCGCCTTCCTCTTGTATCCATGCCGTCCACTCTGCAAACAAGGCACTGTTCACGGTCCTATCACCAGCATATAAATTCGACTCGCCTTCGCTCTCAGAGCTCTCCTCCGTTTCAAGAACATAATTTTCATCCTCCTCATCATCGTCATCGTCAAATAGAGATGGTTCAGTTTGAGCCTCCTGAGCACCGTCGACCGTACGATTGAGGTCCGGGATAGTATCTTGAAATGAATCAAATCCGTTGTTGATCAGTGGGTGATAGACGTTCTCCGTCCAGTCTGTAGAAGTTGCAAATCTCCGTATCAGCTCGAGCTCCGCCTCCAAATTTCTGGTGCCATCGGTATCCTGACCGAATGACCCTGTGTACGGGTCATCATGGTTGATTGTAGGGACATATGAAGATGATGCTCCCTCGCTCGAAGACACGTACACTGTTGGAAATGACTCTGTACGGCACAACCAATTAAGTTGTTGATCGGTTCTGAGACGCGATTTAACAGTCCGTCTGTGCTCCGACATCGTCAAATAGAAAATATCATAAGCAGTGCCCCAGGGGTATAGTAGAGAGATATATGATATTGCAGGTTGTCTATCGAAATTGCATCTCTGGATAGGGGGACATCTAAATATGTGCCACCATTATAGTTACAATCAGTCCAATAGCCTCCGTAAATGACCTTAACGTACTCGAAAGCCATCTGTAATAAAATAAAATTTAAAAATATGCATATGTTAGATAGTAATAATTTTTTAAAATTGTAACATATCATTAACTTAAGAGAATTAAAGTAGGTCAATTTAAAATATTGAATTAAACAATACTAAATCCTAAATTAATCATTTAAATATATATAATATGACAATTAAACATGTAGTGATAGGTAAAATAATTCAATAAGCAATAATATAGTATTCACCGCCGGCTAAAGTGGCCGGAAATCTCCCACCGCCGGCGACACAAGGCTGCCGACGGTGAGAGAGATCCGACCATTTTCGCCGGCGGTGAATAGTGTATTATTGATCTAATCATTTTTTTACACTCAATTAATGTACTATGTTCAATTTAACAACAACATTTCATCAATTAAGAGATTAATTAAAGAAATTAAATTCAAACTATTATTTAATCAAGTACTAAATCCTAAATTAATCATTTAAATATATATAATATGACAATTAAACATGTAGTGATAGGTAAAATAATTCAATAAACAATAATATAGTATTCACCGCCGGCTAAAGTGGCCGAAAATCTCCTACCGCCGGCGACACAAGGCTACCGGCGGTGAAAGAGATCCGACCATTTTCGCCGGCGGTGAATAGTGTATTATTGATCTAATCATTTTTTTACACTCAATTAATGTACTATGTTCAATTTAACAACAACATTTCATCAATTAAGAGATTAATTAAAGAAATTAAATTCAAACTATTATTTAATCAAGTACTAAATCCTAAATTAATCATTTAAATATATATAATATGATAATTAAACATGTAGTGATAGGTAAAATAATTCAATAAGCAATAATATAGTATTCACCGCCGGCTAAAGTGGCCGGAAATCTCCCACCGCCGGCGACACAAGGCTGCCGGCGGTGAGAGAGATCCGACCATTTTCGCCGGCGGTGAATAGTGTATTATTGATCTAATCATTTTTTTACACTCAATTAATGTACTATGTTCAATTTAACAACAACATTTCATCAATTAAGAGATTAATTAAGGAAATTAAATTTAAACTATTATTTAATCAAGTACTAAATCATAAATTAATCATTTTAATATATATAATATGACAATTAAACATGTAATGATAGGTAAAATAAAATTCTCACCTCACTAATTGTTGAACACCTCTTTTGCAGTCTGTTTCCAGCCAACCTTTTCTGGTTTCACTTCTATTCTAGAATAATTCACGTAATGAAGTTTAAAATGTTAATTATCATGTACTAAACCTTAATTTATTGAAGAATTGCAGCTTACAAAATAAATTATTACCTCACTAATTCTTGAATGCCTCTTTTTGCAGTCAATTTCCGACCAAACTATTCTTGCTTCACTTCTATTCCGAACGAACATTTTCTCCTTCACTTATCTTACACACAGTTTCAAAATAATTACATGCGAATGTTTTTTTTTTTTCCCTCTGATGGATAATTGAAATTTTTACGTGTTTATGTAGTGTTTATGTATAGTATATATAGTGGAGATTGTTCAATAGTATAGAATACCTTCTTCGAATATTAATTCAAATACGGTTCCTACTTTAATAGAGAGCATGCATGACAATTTTTCATGCATGTGTCGAGTCGAGGGCCCGGACCTGAGTCCAGTACGGACGCATGCATGCATAGTAAATTCATATTAAAGTAAAAGCAAGAAAAAAATGATAATATCTTACCGACAAATAATATAAGTGGACCCCAATTTTATATTTTTTTAAGAAAATGGATATTTTTAACATATCTATTAAAAAAGGGGTAGATTCAATATCTACAATTAAAAAAGGGCAATTATAATTATTAAGACTAAAAAATAATACTAATAAAGTGTTGCGCATAATTAATTTATAAAATAAAAAGAAAAAAAAATCAAATGTATGGCGACGGTGACGCCAGGCAAACTGCAGCGTAGTGGGCCCAGGGGGAGGGCTGAGGGAATCTGGCGCGGCGCGGCGTACGAAAAATTGCGTGGGCCCATCAAGAATCAGAGGGGCCACGTGATAGATGGGATGGAGGATGTACAAGTACAAACAGCGGAGGGTACAAACAGCGAAAAGGAGTTATCCGGCAAAAGGAACAAATACCCGTTTCAACATTAATCGTTGCCGCTTGGAATTGAATGCTTTTCTTTTTTCCTTTTTTATTAATTTTTTTGATTACGTGTTTCTTCAAAATATAAATAACATTAAAAATATAAATTCATAGACGTATAAAAATTAAAAATATCACAAATAATAAATATAATGAAATACATAGCGCAGAAATTGCCACGAATACGCTCTATTTTACGTCAGATTCTGCAGTAATAATAGCAATAGAAATTAGGGATCTGTCGATTTATCATTTATGTAATGATTATACTTTTACGATTTTATAATTTTAGTGCTATATACAGTTTTTTTTATTACTTCTTTCATCTACGTAGTACTCCCTCTCCCGTTTACTTCGAAGTGACATCTTTCTATATTTAATACCTCATATAATGAATATAAATGTGTCACTTCAGAGTAAACGGAACGTGATTTTAATAAAAAATTGGTGGGTGTTTTTGTAAGGGAGAAATGAGCCTACTAAAAAGTTGGTGGCTGTTTTTAAATACTCTCCCGGTCTCATCCAATTTGCCGTATTTCATTATTTTACTTTTTCGTCCGTCATTTATGTGGCTAGAATATTTTGACACACATTTCGATATATGAAAAAATGAATGTTAAGATAAAGTTTATATTTCTCTTAACAGAGAGAACAATTAATAATAAAAATACATAAAATATAGTATATCCAAAAAAAACAACAATTTTTATAGAAAAAAGAAAAACATAAATTTTGTGAAGTCAACTAAGCTAACCAGTGCAATGAAAATGAAGGACATGTACATTATAAATTATGAAGTAATTGAAGTTTACACATAGTTGGACCCCTTGCTTTTAGAATGCAGAGAGTAAAGACAGTAAAAACACACTAGAAAAAATATAGACATAAAAGTTGTACCCAACAAAATAAGTGAGTAAACAAAAATAAAAAAGGAAGAAAGAGAGAGGAGAGACAGAAAGGAAAAATGGGAAAAGAGAAGTGATGGAAGAGACAAAAAAGGAAGTCACAAACTCAGTACACTTTGGCTTTTACTTCTACACCAAATCTCCTTTTTCTTTTCTTTCTTTCTGCCTCACTTTGCCCATTCATTATTTCTTTATTTTTTTTAGAAGGATTCATTCCTCTAATTCTGACTCCTCCACTATCACTATATCTATATATGAAAAAAAAGCAGCTTCTCAAATTTAATTTTATCAATTCCCACATCTGAAGTTCCTCACTAATTTTCCAATAGAGCCATCTATTGATTAGCTCCAATAATTAGCACTAAATGATAAATTAGAAAAATATTCTACGATTTATCCCAATTTTATTTAACAGCACATGGTAGATTTCATGTTTAAATAAATATTTCCTCTAATTTTTTATTTTTTTTTTCTAAAAATTGATTATAGAAAGTCCCTCTAATTTGATGGAAAAAAATAATATAATTGCCCCTAAACGCAAAGCAATTTGTCAAATTCTAATTTTATAAACGAATTTTAAAATATGTTTATATGTACATATCTTTCAATTGTTTCTAATTTTGCATACGATGTCAAATTTTTTTTATTTTAATTCCGTCATATTTCATGCTAATATGGAAGTCGGATTTATCGAACCATTATTAATGAGATTCTAACTTCTTCACATATATGAATAACATAATTTCCAACAGATTCAACTTCTGATTTCCATATTAGGACGAAATCTGACGAAATTCAGAAAAAATCAAACTTGTGTGCAATATCATAAACATTTGAAAAATTATTTATTTATACAAATTTTAAAGCTCATGTACATAACCAAAATTTAACAAAATGTTATGTATTTTGACATAATTTTCCCAGTAAAAATAATGGTTTCAAATAAATGCTTAACAGAGCTTTATAGTCAGACAATTTATTTCTTCTACTCCCAGTTTTTCACATCCCAAAATACCCCTAGCTAGATTCTGCTACCTCTCTCTTTCTCTTTCTGTTCATTCTTCAATTCTGACTGTGACTATTCATCTTCAACCAATGACACATTCTCTCTCTCTCTCCCCTCTCTCTTTCTCTCTGCAATTATGTGACCCTTCAATTTGTGTGGCGTTTTCAAAATGATACTTTAGCCTTAAGAAGCCTAATTTCTGCTGCATAAATACCTTCTCCTCTACTGCATATTATGTGACCATTGATGTCAACTCAAAAAGTGTTAGGTTTAGTTCCATCCAAACCAGAACGTACTCCTTCATTTATCACTCCCATTCCCATTAATGGACTAAACTACTAAATGACAAATTTCTCCCATCTTTATATACTTACAGAATTTCTATCCATTTTTCTCTGACATATAATATACTATGCACACACACACACGTATTGCATGGAGGGTAAATTCGTACTTTCTCCTCTCCTTGTAGTAGTACTATATTTTAATTTAGCATTTCAAGAAAATTTTAATTACTTCAAATTCTATTTTTCTTTGATGATGCCCCTTCTACCCTCAAGAACATTCTTGTGCTTTCATGATGAAGCTTCAGCAAGCATGATAATTATTTTTCAGAGTTAAAAAAAAAAAAAAACAAGAAAAAGAATCACTGTTTTGAAATTTTGTCATATTCTGTAAAGAAAAAGATAGTATGTGTTGGCAGTGGTCACTTCTTACCTGAATTTCCAGCACATCAAGATCAATGAACAATAATAGATACCAAAAACAAAAAAAAAAAAAAAATTAAAAATCAAGAAAAAAAAAGTGGATAAAAATCAAGATTCTCCACTTCCACAATCTTTAGGTAAATGTATCGAAAATTAAATATTAAGATTAAATTCGAATCTCACTTAATTAGTGTACTATCAAGAAGAATAATACACTATGAACACTATAACGAATGAGACCTAAACTTTATCTTAACATTCAATTTTTGGAACATAAAAATACTATAACTATCAAGAACTATCATGATTCTGTGCTCATACTCGGTCAAAGGAGGAAGTACGTCAAACAGTAATGTCAAGAAACATAATTTTTTTGAAAATATATAAACATCAATCAAGATTTTTCCATTTCCAAGTTGAAGATCATTACATCACATAGTAGAAAACTGATGAAACAAGTTATCATACTATAATTTACATGCTGCCTAAACAAGAACAAAGATTTATAGTATTAGATCAGTAACACGACTATGATCAAAAACTACAACTATCAAGAACTGTAGTTAGACCTACGTTTTTCTCCAGATTTTCAGCAGTAAAACATCAACTTCCTAATATTCTCACTAAGCTTAGGTAGAGGCCTCGCCTTCGGGGGCGAAGATCGCGAAACATTCAAGCTTGTCACGGGATCCGAGCGTTCGAGGTACAGTCTTCCTCGATACGCAGCTAGATGAGCGTAGTATGCAGGCGGGACCAGAGAAATCGGCTTTGTGCACCTCATGAAAGTGAAGCAAAGGTTGTAGACGAGCTTCTGAGCTTCGTCGGAAGTGAAGTTGCTTTCGTCCCACAAGATATGGTAGTGGATTGGTCGACTCGTGCCCTTCACGCCCCAATGACTGCAAAGGTAGAAGTCGAACTCTTTAGGGTGAGTGATCACGGTGTCCACTACCGTTCCGGGATGGATGTTTTCCTCGTTCGGGTTATGATTCTTGGTTTCAAACGGGAACAGTCTAGTGTGGTGCCTTTTCTGCACTACTAGAAAGGTGATAGGTGGATTGTAGTTGATGAACTTCGAGCAAGAAGCTCGGATCGCCTCCAGCTCTTCTTCTAGAACTTTCTTGAACTGAGTCTCGCTGACCCCGTCTCGGAAGAAGATGATCCTTGTCGGGAGTTGGGAGAGCGCCTCGTTGAAGTCATCTAAGATCTCCTTCACCATTGAAGACAGATCTTGAATGATTTCTTGCCTGTGTGTTTGAGACTTCATTCTTGAGACGTACTTGTTCGCATTCGGCCAGTTTATGCTGCCTACGACTGCAGCAACCGAGGGGCTGGAGTCGTCTAAAGGGTGAGGATGAGTGACATCGGCTCCCATGAAGATGACCGGATCTTCGTTCCTAAAGAGCCTCGGCATTTGAGAAGGGAGGGAGTTGTAGAGAGCAACTGTGCTTCCACCAATCTTGGCATTGATCTTGAGAGCTATGTTTGTGAGGAACTGTGAGGTCAACTTCCCGAGGTTCGAGTACAGACAGCACTGGCTTAACACACCGATGCTCGTCTCAGCAATTCGTTTCAAATCTGCATACCCTTTGTGTTTCTTCTCCATTACACAGATCAAGAGCTGGAGATTGCTGAAAGAAGCCTTCTGAATCTTCTTCAGCTTCGATTCCAGCAGCTTCGGATTTCCAAGAACATGCATCGGCTCGAAAATCGGGCTAATGACAGTGTTCTTGTTGAGGGAGATACCTAAGTGCTCACACTTTTGAGATAGCTGGTGTATGAATCTTGAAATGCTTGATTTCTGATCAATGGATCCACCAAAGCTTATTACAGCCCATCTCTCGATGCGAGTCCCTTCGAAGACGTGGCTTTCTAGAAGGTTCCATTGCCGGTCATGGCGCGAGGGAGTTAGGTTTCTTACATGTCCACCATTTCCAAGCTTGAGCTTTGGAGGCTCAAGAATTCTTCCTTTCAACTTTGTCATCTCCCTCGAAACTTCGAGCTTGAACTCTTTCGCGACGTTCCCACTGTTGAAAGACGGAGAAACCAATCAAAAACACAAACTTTATAGTAAAGAAGTTAGGACAAGCATTTGAAGGTAACAACATTAGTTGTTTGACTGAACCATACCTGGTTGGTCCTGATGTTCCTTCCATAACTCCATCGATTATGGCTTTCCGATCCAACGGTTTCTGGCAGCCGATTTTGATCAGTCTCGACGTCTGCTCATCCGAGAGCTTTCCGAGAAACTTCTGCCCTTCACAAATCACACAAAGCTCCATAGGTAGATAACAAGGTTTCCTCCTACTAATCTGCAAGCATGGCAGATTTCTGTACTCGATTTCATAGTCGTAATGATCTTTGAAATAGTCCACGAGTCGTAAATTCCCACCATCTCTATCCGGAAACCAGAGACATTCGGTGACTTCTTCGGTCAAGCTATGAACTTTATATCTCTGAACAGTTTCCCTATGGCAAACAAAGATCCTCATATTCTTCAAAGCTCTCTCCACTTCCTTCCTCTCTTCGATTCTCAAGCACCTCGACTCCCTCTGGCAGACCTCGTGCATGAAATCGAAGCGTTTTTGAAGATAAGGGATCACTCCAACACTCTCATGGAAGGCTGTAACTGAGAAATCCACATTGAGGGAGAGGCCTTGTTGAGTTGGCCTTAAACTCTGAAAGAATCCTCTATATGCAATAGCTCCCCCTCCGATTTCTTTCGCCCCTCCCATTAAACTCGAGTAAAACGACTTCCCCGAAGCTATACATTTCTCCGAAGGCCCCTCCCTCAGAACCACATCAAGGGCATGAATATACTCTTGAGGTAGAGGAGTGGATTCATCTCCTTTATCTAAGTACTTGCTCAGAACTTCTCCATCCAATTTCGACACGAGCTTGACATTCACTCGAAACATCTTCTTCTTCGCCATTTCTAGAGACGACACGCCACTTCTTTTGCCTACGGACACCGGGAGGCCGATGAAGAACTCAAGCCTATCTTCTTGGAATTCGACGGGGCTATACAGTGTTCTCCGGCCATCATAAACCGGGAGAGCATTAGATAACGGATTCGGATGATCTTCAACGAGCTTCTTCTTGATCCTACGAGCTATATCCTTGGAGGGATTCGGAGAAATCTCGACATCGTAATGGAAAATCTTGTGAGAAGGGCTGAATTTAACTAAGTAATGGTTAGCAAGAAGAGTGATAACTCTCCCTTCCACCCCACCAGAATCTGGCCTTCTTGCTATTGCATATGGCATTGCCTTAGAATTTGAATTATTTCTTACATTATTTCCCTTCTTGTCATAGATAACTGGCTTTGTCATTTCCTTTTCACCTAACCAACAAATTTTTTAATGATCAAATTACCAAAAAACAAAAATTGCTATAACTTAAGCAAAAGTTATCATCAAGAACCAACTAGGCTAACATGTTAGTACCAAAATTTAATCCCAAAATCATTACAATATTAGTGGTGAAGACAAAATGAATACAAGCATATACTCAACACTTTAAATATTGAACTAAGCACCAAGAATCTTTTCTTTTCTTTTTTTTGTGAAAAAAAAAAAAAAGGAAATGAGAAAGCACATAGCATGGAGTAATCAATCAACTTTCAAGAAAACATGCAATATCAAAAATCACTACACAAACATAGCAAAGACAAAAAATCCCATATTCAAGAAACCAAACACAAAGGGTTTTAACCTTTTTTTTTTATTTTTAAATTTTTTGTTTTTACCTGGAGCAAGAGAGAAATCTTGGACATGGTAGTCCGAGGAAGTTGCAAGAGAGGGAGTGTTGTTTTGCCTACATAGTCCTTTCCGAAGATGGGATTTTTGTCCAAAGGTGTGATTTTGAGGGAAAGGTGAAGTAACTGTGAGGTGCAGAGGTATGGTTGGAGGCAGAGGGAGCAAAGCAGGGAAGTTTTGGTATGGATTTTGGTAACCAAATCCGAAGCCATATCCAAAGCTGTATGAATTCTGCAACAAGTGATGGTGGTGGTGGTGATATTGATAGGTGTAAGCTCTCTCTCTCCTCTCCCTAAAACTCTTAGTTTTGGGACTGCATTTTCTGCTAGTATTGGACTCTTCTTCCTCCATGGCTTCTTTGAGAGAAGAAGGTGAAGGAATAAGCTAAAGGGCCAGTGTTTATGCAACAAAAACAGCAATTTTTATACAGCCAGGTATTAATGGTTAAGTTAATTCCCACTGCTGGAGAGAGAAAGAGGAGAGAGAGAGGGCAAGGAACAGACTGTGAGTTTATTTTGCTCTCTACTTTTGCTGCTCACTGCAAATGCTAATGGTCAGGAGGTAAAAAGGTGGGCCTTTTTTACCTTTTTCAAAAACAGAACAAATAAAATTATTAAAATTAAAAAAAGAAAGAAAAATTCAAAAACTTCTTGTTTCTAATCAAGATTGGATTTTGATGAAGGCATTATTCTATTCATGAACTCTGAAACTGTTATTGCATCAAAGATATGACCCTTTTAATCTTTTTTTTTTTTTTTCTATGTTTCTTTCTGACTTCAACATAGGAAAGAATTCTTTAATGCAATCTTAACCTTTTGTCTTCTAAAGTAAACAAAAATCAAAGGCTTTTTGTTGTGATGCTTTTGTGCTTTATCAACTGATTTTATGACTTGCAATAATCTTGATTTTGATTGAACTTGCAACTGATGATTCCTCATCATAACTACCTAACCTCATCTTCAAAAAAAACGAAGAAAAAATAAAATAAAAGAAAAATTGCTTCTTTAATCATCGTAATAATCGACATCGTCGTCATCATCATTGTCTCTCTCCTCTTGTTGCAGATTGCCGATTTCACGTTTATGTTTAAGCCAATTTTAAGACAATAAAGATTAGTTTTTTATTTATTTATTTTTAATTAACTTTTTTTTAGGGTTAGGTTAAACTTGAGTTTTTGGCCTATCTTTTTTGCAGGCATAAGAAGTAAAGATTCCTTCCTTTATAATAAATCCAATTGAAATAATCCAATGTCCAAAACTATGTAATTTTTTCTTAATTCTTACCATAGTTAATTACATCAAATTTACAAATTTGTTCTATTTCGAGTATTGCAACTGCAAAAAAATAAAAAATAAAAAAATAATAATATCATATTGGATTTTAATTTCAATATTTTAAAATTAAAATGAAAATTTTAAATTCAATAAAAATTGTGCCATTTTACAGCAATCAATTCATGTAAATTACTTGAAATTTTGAACTAATAAATTGTAGTAGTTCATATAAAGTGTTACTGAAATTAATTGTACGTTTCTAAATTTTATAATTATTGATGTGACTTATTTTAGAAATGAGTGAAATTTCTTCCTCTTGTTCTATACGGTTCTTGTTGACATAGATTGAGAAATTCATCGAAGTAGACGAAAAAATATATATTATTTAAACTTCATAAAAATAATGAAAACTTCGAAACCGTTCTTTTTGGACATTTTAATATTCCAGTCTAATTTTTGTTTCTTCTTGTATCAACGGCTATGAAATTTAATTATAATTTAATCAAATTCAACCTAATTAAATAATGGACTTGAGATTGATCTTTAATTATAACTATATTAAAGGTAATTCTTTCAGTCTTATTTAATATCCATAAAATTAGTTTTTATTCAAAATTAAAAAGAAATTTGTTAAGCTCGCTCTATCGAGATCAGGGGTGAAAACGGATAGAATACGGACGGATAGTGCTTATATCGTATCCTAACCCATATTTTTTTCTCGGATTCAGAGCGGATACGGAAAAGCCGAATTCGAATACGAATTCGGAATATTCAGGATACGAACACGGGACGGATATGCGATGAATACCGGCCGGATTCGAATAAATATAATCGGATAATGTATTTCATACGTAAATCATCCGGATGCGATTTAAACACATGAAAAACACAAACTACACAATATTTCATAGAAGGTCTAATGCAAATTATAAGAATTGTATTTATTATAAAAAAATGCAATTTTTAGGATCAAGAAAGTACAAAATAAATTTAACAATTCAACACAAAGTATCTAGCAATAATGAAATATGCATCTTGAAATATAATTCAAAACTGACATAAAATAGTTTGCACCCAAGTTTAAGAATTATAAGTGTATCGTATAAAATTTGACATGACATGATAACAAATAAAATAAAATAGTTATTGAACATCAAATTGATGCCTCAACTCTTGGATCCTCATCAATCCTATCACTGTTAATTATACTTATTTTTATTATATTAGTACATATTTGCAATAAATATATGTAAAATATTTTATATATTTGTATAACTATAAGAATTTGCATATAATGAAGGATAATAATAGAAAAATAGTTGAAAATTCATTGAAGAATCGAAAAGAGAGGGTAAATATTGAGATAAGTAAATATAAAAGTATTCTGTTTTAATTATTTTAAAGTAAAGTAAAATAAAATGTTGCAAAATTACAAGCAAATGTGGTGGTGTAATGGTAAAATTCTTAGCCTCATTCTAGTATTCAAGGGTTTGAATCTTACTATGAGCAATTAAATCTTTCTTCATATTGACTTTTTTCATAACTAACATAAATACTAATATTATATAAATAAATATATAAAATAAAATATAGTAGTTTTTTGAAGAAAAAAAAATAAATATATATATATATATATATATATATTTATTTATTTAAAAAATCCGGGTATCCGGATTTATTATCCAGATAATATCCGATAAAATATGGGAAAATTCGGATACGGTCGGATATTATATAATCCGAATTCGATTCCGAATTCAACTATCCGGATTCGATCGGATATTAATTTTTTATCCCGAATTCGATCCTAACCGGATACGGTTCCGTTTTCACCCCAAATCGAGATTGATTTGACAAATCCAATGTAATGATAATTTTGAATTTTGAAAAAGAAGAATAGAAGTTTCAGTTTTAAATGTTAGTCCTCTATTTAAGCTACTAGGTAAAATAAAATATGTCCTACTCTATGCTTTTCAGCCACTCTTTTGCCTCAACTTTTATAAACATATTAATTCTTGAACTTTGAAATATGGGCCCTCTTTTTTTTCTTTTTCTTTTTTTCTATAAGGATTATTATTATAATATTTGGTTGGAATTTGGTCATGCCCAATATCATTACCTTTGGATTTTTTAACTTACAAAAGGTATGAAGCTCAATTTATTGATATTACTACCCAATTACAACAAACGTGGCAGCCGATTTAAGTACTTATATACTCTTAGGGTGTGTTTGGTGGATAAGATGAACCAAGATGAGGTGAATCATCTTGGTTCATCTAAGTGTTTGGTACCGAAATGAAATAAACTGGAGGGCCCGAGATGAAGCCCAAACCCGCTGCTATTTTACTGTTTTCGCTTGTTAACTCATCCGACGTTTTTGGTCGGATGACTTCAACTCATTCGAACAATAACACAACACTTTCTCTCTTTTACCATTTTACCCTTATGTATTTATACGATTTCAAATAATAATAATAATAATAATAACATTAATAAATAATAATAATAATAATAATAATAATAATAATAAAATAATAATAATAATAATAAATAATAACAATAATAGCAATAATTATAATAATAACAAGAATAATAATAATAATAATGTAATAAAATAATAATAATAATAATAAATAATAACAATAATAGTAATAATTATAATAATAACAATAATAATAATAATAATAACAATAATAGTAATAATTATAATAATAACAATAATAATAATAATAAAAATAATAATAATAATAATAATAATAATAACGTAATAAAATAATAATAATAATAATAATAATAATAATAATAATAATAATAATAATAATAATAATAATAACAAGAATAATAATAATAATAATAATAATAATAATAATAATAAAAATAATAAAAATAATAATAAATAATAACAATAATAGTAATAATAATAAAAATAATAAATAATAACAATAATATTATAATAACAATAATAATAATAATAATACAGAGTAATAAATAATAAATAATAAAGTGTACTATTTAATCCCAACGATAAAAATGAAATCGGTAGGGGTATGTAATAAGGGTAATTTGGTAAATTTAAGTCTTCATCTAGAGTTATGCATATTGTACCAAACACAAATATAATGTCATCTTACTTTTAATTTTTTGCTACCAAATGGAAATATGAACCCCTCATCTTGACACTATTCACATGACTCATCTTTAGATGAGTCATCCTTCTACAACTTGAATGAATCACCAAACACTACCTTAATGATTTCTTACAAGTTAGTATATTGAAAATTTATTTACTGAATAATAAAACGAAAAAAAAGAAATAAGTGAAGTTAATTATGCCTGCATTTTGGGTGGGCCTACATTTAACCGACATAATCGATTTTGGGCCTGATAGAATTGGCCCAACTCGGCCCAATCCAACTGGATATATTTATAATATACTCCATCTATCCAGACGAATCAATCAAACGTCTTATCTTCGTCGAGACAAAACGAGTCGTATAATGATATAATCCACTATGTTGGTCGCGTCTAGTGAGATTATTTCCTATAATTAGCTTTTGATTTACACATACTACTAAGATTATATAAACTCCTCAAACATAAAAAAATTATATAAATGTTTGGTTGATAATCAATATCAAACATCAATCAATCAATCAATATATATATATATATATATTATACGTTCCGTTACGAATTCGAAGCACCACAACGATCCACACGCCTACATGGCGCTTCCTCCATCAGTTATTTCTATTTATCTAAATTCTCTTATATATAATAATTAAATACTTAAAATCTTATTTATTCCATAATAATAATTATGATTATGATTATTTTAGATTTTATTTTATACTATATATATATTAGTTGCACATTCGAAGCGTCACAACGATCCACACGCCTACATGGCGCTTCCTCCACCAGCTAATTCTATTTATCTAAATTCACTTATATATAATAATTAAATACTTAAAATCTTATTTATTCCATAATAATTATGATTATGATTATTTTAGATTTTATTTTATACTATATATATTAATATTGGTCCGTATTGATTGATAGAGAGATATGTAAGTATTGAGAGATATTATATATATATATATATATATAGAGAGAGAGAGAGAGAAATGATATGCTACTCCCCTTTGGTGGACACTTTCATGAGCACCTTCGTCATTTTTTCACTTTGGCATTGTTTTGTTCGATTTTTTCGATTGTTTTATATTCTAGTATCACAAAAATTAATATATAAATCATTAAATCTACAAAATAAATAAAAATCAAAGCTCGAAGTGTGTTATTAATCATTTTTTAAAGTTAGAAGGGAAAAAGAGCAAATCGAGCTTTGATTTTTCATAATTTGTTGGATTTAATGATTTCTATATTAATTTTTATGATACTAAAATATAAAACAATCGAACAAAATAATGTCAAAGTGAAAAAATGATGAAGGTGCCCATGAAAGGGGGAGTAACATATCATTTCTCTCTCTCTCTCTCTCTCTCTCTCTCTCTCTATATATATATATATATATATATATATATAATCAATTGTGAAAATTTAAAATGCTCTATTTGAAAATGAAGAGAATTATTAAATTAGTTAAATTTAAACTAATAATTCATCAAGTACTAAACATAAGTTTAATCACTTAAATACATAGATTAATACAAATTTAAGCATACAGTTAAATATAAAAAATAACTATAAACAAGGGGTATAAAAAATTATACTTTAAAAGGAGTGTGTAATAAAAAATTATACTTTATATATTAAAATAATAAAAGGGGTATAAATCACATATGTTTTTTAAAAGGGGTATAAATGTCATGCTAGTTTTTTTAAAAAAATATATTTTAAAATATTAAGACTATAATCAATCTATATCTGACGATATACACTATACTAAGTCCATTGTATATTTATATACAATTTCGTTGTCAGTAAAAACATTCTAAAATTATTTTAGTATGTATCGATAACAATATATATATATTAAACACAAAATTAAATTTGAGATGGTCCGTCAGTCAATAAGTATTGACTGTGAGTGGAATATGTGACCCACATTGAAATGTAATTTTAAATTTTAAGTGTAATAGGCAGACCACATTAGTGCGAGTAAAATATGTTGAGTTGTGTGAGCCAAACAAGAGCATATGATGTAAATAAGTGAGTGTAAAATGTTATACTACCTCCATCCCATTACATGTCCTCTTTGCTTTTTGATTGTTCGGCACATTTTTCCACCGAAACCTAGTACGAGTTTTAAAATATAATTTTGACGTATGTCATAGTACCCCGTGAAAAAATGAATACGTCAAAATTATATTTTAAAACTCGTACTAGGTTTCGGTGGAAAAGCGTGCCGAACAATCAAAAAGCAAAGAGGACTAATGTAATGGGATGGAGGTAGTATGTTTCATGGATTTGTGTGGGGTTATGCCAAAACGGAATAGACAATGAATTGGTGGACGGATTGAAATGGAAAGTATGCAATGAATTATATTTTTAATTTTTAGATACAAAATCGATTTCGAGGTGGTCCATTGGCCAATAAAATTTTCATCCTTTAATACGTATTGATATTGATTTTGAGGTGGCCCATTGACCAAGAAGTTTTTGAGGTGGTCACAAAAACGATTTTGGCCCTAACACTACTTCAATGTTGAGGTGGCCTATTGACTATTAAGTTTTTACAAAAACAAAGGTGGTTACAAAAATGATTTTGGCCTTAACACTATTTTAATTTTGAGGTGGTCACAAAAACGATTTTAAGGTGGTCCATGGCCAATAAGTTATTGAAATTCTTTTAGTACGTATCGATAACTATGATTGTCTTAAACAAAAATTTGATTTTAAGGTGGCCCCCTAATACTATCGTTTAATGAAGTATTATAATTCTATCACCTCAAAAAAAACATATTAATATTTTTATTTACCAAATATACTATAAAGTGATACCCCGTCGAATTTCGACGGGATACAAACTAGTATATATATATGTATATATATATATATATATATATACATATATATATAACGGATCTCCATCCTACGTGGCATATTGTATATTTTTCGTGATTATTTTCTTAAATTCTCATAATATTGCCTATTAATCAATAATTTGATATTGCTATATTACTCCCTCCGTCCCAGTTAAGTAGGCATGTTTTTCTAATCGGGACATCCCGCACGAATTGGTTTGTTTCCTAAAAGGGAAAGAATTACCCATTACTAATCATCTCATCACCCACTCATCTCTCAGCACATATTTCAGTATAATTTAAATTCTAAAAGTTTAAATTATCATAAATTTTTCGTTTGTTCTCCGATTTTTATGATTTTTATACCAAATTAAAGGTTTTGATACGATCTTTCATTTGAGGTCAGACATCAATATATTTTTATGCATATATGATGCTCTAGTTTTAAAACAATGAAATTTGCATTAAAAATATTAAACTCTACACTTTATCTCTACACACTCTCTCCTAAAATCTCGTGGCGAAAAGAAACAAGTCATTTGAAGTGGGACGGAGGGAGTATAATATATCTCAATATTATCTCCATATTTATGCATATCTTTTATCTTCGTATTATTCTACATCTAGTAATCCTATATCTTTTATTTTCTTCGTGTGTAAGCCAGAAAAATTTAAGATTTTTTACTAATTAATCATTTTAATAGGTGAACGTGATGTACATAAATGATGTTTGCTATTGTGTATTTTAGTTCTACTAAATATTAGCTATAAAGTACTTCCCCCGTCCATGATTTTTTGACAAAATTATTATATCGGGACGTCTACCATTTCTTATCACTTTCTATTTTGGGATGTAGGCCCTACATACACTTTACACTTAACACTTTAATACTACGGAGTATTAAAAATATTATATGAGCTCACAATTATATCACTTTATGATAGAGCTCGTTTCCTCTATCAAGAATCCGGCGCCTTGTCGCACAAGGTCGTCGGCGTATGAGAGCTGAACGCGGGAGACAATCCCGTCGGCAGCGATGTGAAGGCTGAACGCGGATGCTTCTCCGTCGGCAGCTTGAGATAGAGATTCACAAAGGTGAACCGAGAGAGACAATTATGGCAAATAATTATGATTCTTATTTCTTGATAATGGAATCGTGATTACAATGATATATTTATAGGACTAAATACCTCACAAATAAGGAAAAGATATGCTAAATAATAATCAAGATATGCTAAATAATAATCTAAACGATATAATTGAAAATAGAATCTCCTACGAGATATACTCGTATCAACTCCCCCACGGTTGAAATCCACCTTGTCCTCAAGGTGGGTACCACGTTGCAACGAACCACACACACCGTAGCGAAGTGAAACCAAATGAAATCTGAGATAAGATATCCCCTCCGGGATCAAACACACGCCAAACAATTCCCAACATTTGACCTAACGCGGCACTCATGATAACGGAGCGGTTATAATGGCGAGTGAGTGCGTGGGGCCGCGATTCAAGCTCCAAGACCGCGTGTGCTATCTCTAAAATGGAGACATCGAAAGTCCCACCGCTACGGTCGAACACAATCATAATACCAGCACTCTTGGTGGGTTGTCGATGGACGTCACCAAAATAATCTGGAAACGTGATATTAGCTTCAGTCCACAACTTCCCAGGGTATTCTGCTGCAGCGTCCTTCAATTTGGTAGGAATGAAAGCTCCAATTTGTCTCTGGAAGTGCTGCTGCCCATTATCTGCAACAACTGCATCGCACGTCTCGTCGGAGAGATGCAACAACGGAAATTCCGCACGGGTGGTTTCCAGGGAATCGGAGTCGGATGCCGAATCAGAGAGAACCAGAACTTCTTGGCTATGGATGACGTCTATGTCGACGGCGGGAACCGAGGTAACCAACGCAGATCTCTCCTTTCTTGGTTCTGGCTTGGAGTCGTCTGTCTCCTTGGCAACATCCTCCACAGCGCCTTCTTCCTCAATCGAGAGACGATCGGTTGTCCAATTCGCCGTTGCAGACCCATTGCATCGGTGCACTAACAACGTAATCTCCTTCGGTGATTTATGCCGTGGCTGCTTGACGTCGGTGGAGTTGCGGGTGGCTGGGCGATCCCAAGACGACGGCTGCTCGGGTTGGAAGTTAGCCGTAGGCTGATCCCAACACGTAGCAGGTTTGGAACGCTGTCGATGAAGAAGAGGATCCCAACACGTAGGTTGCCGTGGGACACGAAAAGCATGATCATTATCGCGATGGGGCCGGGTTGGAGGACGGTCCCAACAAGATACAGGCTGATGATGATATAGCGGTCGATCCCATGAAGACACCGGTGGTGGTCGGCGCGGCACCTCATAGTCATCGACTTTAGGCTGAAGACGAGAGAGAGGGCGGTCCCATGAAGAAACCGGTGGGGACCGGCGCGGCATGAACTGCTCATCCTCCGTGTCCACACGCAGCGCGGGGCGACCGAATAAGGGCCGGCTATGGCCCACGAAAACACCGCGGCGTGGGGCGCTGTCCCTCCTCCGATAGCGGTTGAAATCCCAAGACTGCTGTGGTGGATCGTAGTCCGGCGCGGGTTGTGGTGGATATTCCGAAGTGAGGGCACGACGATCGGTGTCCGCAAGGCGGGCCTCCAACCGATCCAAACGTGCCATTAAACGATCCAGCCCATGCGCGTAGGTATCCGATGGCAGCGGCTGCTGTACGATGGGATCCTCGTCGGCGTGAATGGGCCATGTACTAGAGCCAATCATCTCGCGGGCGACTGCCGCCGGGTTATGCCGAGGAGGGCCGTCGGGGCGGAGGTTCCCCGTTGTTGGAGGACGGAACGAAGAGAATGGGGGCTGGGTGTCGTCGTTGTCGGCCATGGCTCTCTCTGCAATTTCGTGAAAGAATTTTCTCTTTTTTTTATTTTTTATTCTTTATTTATTTATTTTTTTATTCTTCTCTTTTCTTTTCGGCTTTGGCCATGAGAGTTCAGCAGTAGCGGCGGATCTTCTGCCCGAGAACACCAGTAGCGGTGGAGGTTGTGAAGCCGAGACCGGTGTCGGCGGAGAATCGATCCCGACGTCTACGATTTTGCGCTTCAGGTGTGCAAGGAGAATTCAGAATTATGGCTGAGGATACTGAGCCAAATCACACAGCGAGGAAGAAGAAGAAGACACAACCTGCGCGTTGAAGCTTGAGGCTGACTGAGTGCGGAAGTTGTTGTCGGCGTGAATGATGTGATGATGATGTGAATTCTGCGAGTTCTGCGATGATGTGAGTTCGGCGATGGAAGCTCTCAAAGAGAGCTCTCAATGAAAGCACCAGTTGATAGAGCTCGTTTCCTCTATCAAGAATCCAGCGCCTTGTCGCACAAGGTCGTCGGCGTATGAGAGCTGAACGCGGGAGACAATCCCGTCGGCAGCGATGCGAAGGCTGAACGCGGATGCTTCTCCGTCGGCAGCTTGAGATAGAGATTCACGAGGGTGAACCGAGAGAGACAATTAGGGCAAATAATTATGATTCTTATTTCTTGATAATGAAATCGTGATTACAATGATATATTTATAGGACTAAATACCTCACAAATAAGGAAAAGATATGCTAAATAATAATCAAGATATGCTAAATAATAATCTAAACGATATAATTGAAAATAGAATCTCCTACGAGATATACTCGTATCACTTTAACACTTTAATTAATAACATATCATCAAAATATATTAAACTCCGTGCCCAAATTTTTTTTATCAAGAATTCATGGATGGAGGGAGTATATTTTATTGGATTAGTCCATATTGTGTGGAAATTGAAATACTCCATTCCCAAAAAAAATATAATTGAAAATTCATTAAAATTGAACATGTACATGTACTTAGATATAAACTAAGCATTTAAAGACGTAATTAAACAATATATTATTGGCGTTTTGGTAGATTTCAATTTCTTTCTTTTTTTAATATCCGATTGGATATATATTAAATTTCTTCCAAGTCGAATTGATTGGACTGCTAATTTTCTAATTTGGGTCAAGAATATTGTTTTGGATTCTTCTAATAATTAAGTTCTAATGCAATAAAAAAAATACAATAATGTCAATATATATAACGAACACAAATATGTCCTACTCATTAACTATTTCCTACTCATCAATATATATATATATATATATATAGGGATGAGTTATGGTGAAAACTAATTATTACGTGAAACCTACAACCCATCATAAAATGTTGCATTTTATGCACAAAAGTGTTGCATTTTTATCATAAAATGTTGCATTATCATGATGATGCATTATATGCATAAAAATAATATAAAATAAAATAAAATAATATATTTTATCATGTAAATTCTCATGATGATGCATTATATGCATAAAAAATAATATAAAATAATATATTTTATTATGCAACATTTTATGCACAAAATGCATCATTTTATGCATAAAATGCAACATTTTATGATGGGTTGCAGGTTTCACGTAATAATTAGTTTTCATATGATCTACTACATATATATATATATATATATATATATATATATATATATATATATATATATATATATATATATATAATACTAAAACGGATTTCCATCCTACGTGGAATTATGTAGAATTTTCGTGATTATTTTCCTAAATTCTCGTGGTTTTGGCTATATTAGGCAATAATTTAATCAATATAAATACTATATAATAATATATGAGACAAAAAATAAAATACCCAAAAATACATTATAATATCAAATTTTGCTTTGGAATATAAAAAACACAAATTTTACCCATATTTTGGTAGGGTGGACAATAATACCCTTGCCCACTCTCTTCCCTTCCCTCTCTCCCAACCCAGCCTAGCCCCAACCCAGTTCAGCCCGACCTGACCCGGCCCGAAAAATTTTCCTTTTTTTTTTTTTAAATGTGCAAGTACACAGTGGTTTTTTTACTCATTTAGTACTGTTTACCCGGTAAGTGGTAAACGAATAATGTCTATTTGTAACTGCATTACGCAGCACGTTTATGTTCTATTAGTACTGTTTACCGGTAAGTGGTAAGTGATAAATGGATAATATCAAATTATAACTGATTACGCAGTACATTTATGTTCTGTTAATACTGTTTACCGGGCGGGTCGGGCCGGGCCAGCCCGGCCCGGGTGAGTCAGGCTGGGAGGGGCTAGGCTGCTACCAACCCTAGGGGGAGGGGAGGGACATTTTTGTCTTTCAAACCAAAAAATGGGTAAAATTTGATTAAATTATATTACAAACCAAAAATTGATTTTACAATGTGAAAGTGGACAAAAAAGTGTATTATCTCATAATATATCTCCATATATATGCATATTATATAATATTTTCCTAAATTTTCATCATCAATCAATTAATATATAAAAAAAATGATATTCATACAAGATTTGCATCATTAATAAAGATATATATTTTTTAACTAAATAAGTATTATACATACCACGAGTTAAATCTATTCATCATTAAATTCATTTATCATTAAATTTATTCATCATTAATAATCTCATCAATCAATATTTTTTATTTGACATAAAGTGATTATTGTCGAAAAATGTTCATCATTAATCTATTACACATATAACGGGTGCATTGACATAACAAAAAATTGAACATGTTCGATTAGTCAAGAAATGCTACCCACATTAATCTATGTTTTTATTATTATTGTGAATAACGAGTGAGTTGATATTCAAAATTTAATGGGCAACTAGACATTTTTTCATTCGATATTTATATCAAAAAATGGGTAGGTTTATACCCGAAAAATATTATATCTCTGATCCGTAATCCAAACAACGGGCAATTTCATATTCAAAATGAATATAACTATATGCAACCCAATAAATGTTATCTCTCAAAATAGTTGACCCGTATCTCCAATGGATAATCCAAACAACGGGCGGCTTCATATTCAAAATGAACACAACTATTCGACTTGAGAAATGCAACCCAACAAATATTATTGCTCAAAACTGTTGACCCAAACAACGGGCAACGTAGTTTTCAAAAAATATTACATTAAAAATGAATACAACTGCCAACAAATGTTACTCTCAAATGGTTGGCCCAAATAACGGGCGGCTTGACATTCAAAATATATATAAATACTCGAGAAATATTATATCTCCAATGAATAATCTAAACAACGGGCGACTTCATATTCAAAATGAATATAATTACCCGAACAAATGTTACCCTCAAATGGTTGAACCAAACAACGGGGGGCTTGATATTCAATATGAATACAATTACCCGATAAATATTATATCTTCGAAGGATAATCCAAACAACGGGCGACTTTAAGATAATCCAAACAACGGGTGGCTTCAAGATAATCTAAACAACGGACGGCTTCATATTCAAAATGAATATAACCACTCGACTTGAGAAATGCAACAGAACAAATGTTATCCATCAAAACAGTTGGCTCAAACAACGGGAGACTTTTGAAATAAATATAATAACTCAAAAAATATTACTTAAAAATTTATACAACTTTCGACAAATGTTAACTTCAAATGGTTGAACCAAACAATGGGCGGCTAGGCATCAAAACGAAAATGCCTAAAAAATAATATCACTATTAAATCTATTTTTCTATTACATGTATGACGAACGTTTTGAAAAAATAAAATTTGAATAAATAGGACTACTCGAAAACTTTATTAATCTAATTTTCTATTACCGTGAAATGGACGGCTTGGTATTGCAAATATGTAATGCTAAATGCGAAATATTATATTTCATTTATCTTTTTCTTTTGATATAATTTTATATTAATATTTTAAAATGACTTTTTGCATTTTTATCAATTGAAAATAAATAATTAAATTATTTTTAAATTTATACTTTAAAATTGCAATATAAAATGATCCCGTCGAATTTCGATGGATGGTACACTAGTTTACTATAAATCTTTTGAAACTTTGAATTAATCCTTAAAAAGTACTTCCTCCTATCTTATGTGTGTCATTTGAGTCTTTTTATTTTTGTTTAATTTATATGTCGTTTATATTTCAATTCAAAAATTAACTTTAACTTTACGTAAGAAATGGCATCATTATATTAACTTATTTTTCTGTTACGATCCAAAAAGGACAGTTTGATAGTATAAAAGATACAAATATTTTAAAATTATCATTTTAACAAATAAAATATTTTATTTTATTTTTATTATCTTAAGTAGCACACCACGAAATTAATATCCTTAATCCCTTTCCTTCAGCTGGTATCCTTTATCCAACTTAAATACCTAAGGGCGAGAAAATATAATATAATTATATGAGAAATGATCACTCAACCTATTTTTAATAATCACATGTATAACGGGCATCATCTTGATATTTAAAAGTTGAAAATGTACAACTTTCCGGGAAATAATGTCCTTATTGACCTACTACCTCCGTCCCCTTCTACTTGAGTCATTTTATTATAATAATAGACTTTGAATAATAAAAGCGGACTCAAATAGAAGGGACGGATGAAGTATTTGCTATTAAAGCGAACAACAGACGTTTTGACATTCAAAACGAGTAAAACTACTTGAGAATCATTTTCCTTCGTTTACAGGAATAACGGGTGAATATACATCAAGAGATGTAAAATTACATTCAAAATGTTATTATTCATTGACATATTTTTCTACTATAAGGAAAAACGAGACTACTTGAGAAATGATACTCCATATTGACCTATTGTTCTATTACAATAAACAATAGATGCCTTAATATTCAAAATAAATATAACTACCCCATAAATATTATCATAGAGTACAACTACTTGATAAATTTTATTCATCCTTAACATATTTTCCAATTATAACAAATAACTGCGAATTGACATTCCAAATAGATACAAGAAATATTCCCCTCTCCCTTTTAACCTCTTTTTTAATGGTGAATGTTGGGTGCTCAAAGATTCAAACCATGTATAACTAGCCTAAAAATGGAGAAAGTCATATATAACCACTTTAGATAAAGAGGCAACAATTAATATGCCCTTTTACAACATAAAAAAAACAAAATCAACCCACCACATAATTTTAAACAAATTTTGCCCAATATTTCCCCTTTCTTCCCCAAATACCCTTACTTTTCTCACTTTATATCTCTCTCTCCTCTCTCCTCTCTTTAATTTCTGACACACACGTTCTCTCATTTCATTCTCCCTCTTTTCTTTCTTCTCTTTCTCTCTATCTCACACACACACATACTCACACCTACACACACATGAGAAATTCTTTGTCCCTCTACTTTCTCTCACACTTGACACACACACATATGGAACTCTTTGATTTTTTTATTTTTCATTTTTTTCTCTTTTCTTATCTCCTTTTTTTTTTTTTTTTTTTTTTCCGTTTTCTTAGCTTTTATTTTATTATTTTTTTAATTTTATCTACTGTAAAGAAATACAAATAACTTGGTAAGACCTTCTTCAACTCGTTTGTAAGAATTTGATTATTTCTTATGTTAACTAATTCACTTAACTTGGTAAGACCTTCTTCAACTCGTTTGTAAGAATTTGATTATTTCTTATGTTAACTAATTCACTTTGTAAGAATTTTAACAAATGCATTTGGTAATAAATTGTATGTAAGCGCCGTGACTTGGTAAGAATTTGATAATTTATCAATTTGGTAAGAAATCACACACATTGGTAAGAAATACATTTCATTCTTATCACTTAATCATTTAAAGCACTATTATTAATTTCATATGAACATTCATTGTCAGGAATTCAAATTAACTATTGTAATTCAAATTAACTATTGTCAGTAATGTATATATTCTAACCAATATGTTAAATTTTTATAAATTCTAACCAACGAGTAAGAAATACACAAATTCTAACCAACATCTAAAAAATGATTATTGATTATAGAATACCATATTCCAAGTTGTCATAAATGTAGATTTTCTATCCAACGTATGCATAATTCTAACCAAAACACAAAAGTTTAATCAACATCTAAGAAATATCAGAAATTATAATAAACAAATCCATTTCATTATAGTAAACAAAATTACATATTGCCAGAAATGTAGATTTTCTAATTATAATGTGCAAAATACTAACCAAAACACAATATTCTAACCAAGATGCAACCCAATTTTTCAATTTCAGAATTCTAACCAACGACAAAACAAACAAACATCTGATTCTAACCAACGTCCTTTAGGTTATCAGAAATGTTACTTTTTCAAACCAACATGTGCAAAATTCTAACTATAACATATAATTCTAATCAACTTTTTTGATTTTTTCGAAGTGAAATTCAGAATTCTTAATACATTTTCAGCACACAATCATCATTTCCAGTTAAGAATCATTTCAAAGCAGCCCATTTTACTCTTCAACCAACAATACAAAACACCAAAACTAAACTCAAGTGGTAAGAAATTGAAATTTCTAATTGGTTAGAAATTTCATTTTCTTAGCAAATTTGTTGGTATTTCTTACCAAATTTATATACCAACAAATAGAGTTAAAATGAGTTTTTCAGACACACAAAATCATAAAAATAGAGCAAACACACATTAAGCACAGTAGAAGAACCAAAAAAATTCTCACATCCGCATAAACTCATTTCCTAATCCCTAACCCATTCCCTAATCCATCAATTTCAAAGCCAAAAATTGAAGTATCATACCCAAAAATAGCTTGAACACACAAATATCGGGAAAAAAAGAGAAATCGCAAATGGAAAGAAAATAAATTGAACAAAATAAATAAAACAAAATCGAAAAAGAAGAATAAAAACATAGCGGTGGAAAGTAATCACAAAATAAAAAAAAAAGAATCAAAAATCATTACAAATCCAAAACATCAAAAAAGTGCATTGATTGTAGGCGAATGAGGCTTTAAAAAAACTATAAAAAAACATTGAAAAAAAAAGAAAGAAATAAGGAAAGGCAGATAGACGGAAGTAAAAGGAACAAAAAAAAATAATAGGAATTGTTGGATATTGAATCTTCGAACATAGTGGTGGTGTTGACAGCGGGGGGAGGGGTGTTGCCGACAGTAGAGGCGGTGGTGCTGGGCCTCCACACGAACCCGATCTGGACCGTCGGAGAAGGAGCAGTTGCTGGAGGCGACGCAGGGGCAGTCCGGCGTCCGACGTATGGGTGCGTCGGGAGGTCGCGGCAGAGAGAGGGGGAGATGAGTTTGTGCCGTTGAAGAAGCTAGGGCTTTTAGAGAGAGAAAAGAGAGAGGGAGAGAGAGACTGAGGACTGAGGGTGGAAGGGGTGAAATAAAATGAGATAGGGTTTGTGAGAGATAAGGGCATTTATGTCCACAAATATTAAAAGTGGGCAAAATTTGGGTTTTACTATATGGAGGGCAAATTTTGATTTGTTATCCTCTAAGAGGGTATTTTTCTACATTTCCTCTTAGATAAATGAGTATGTTTTATAACCACTCATATAAAAGCGGTTGTTTTATAACCACTTTTCAATAAAATGATTATAATACCCATAGTGGCGAGTCCACAACTTACAAAAATAAAAATGAAAAGAACAAGTCTATACAATATATAAAAGTAGAACTGTTGACAAAATTTACAAAAATGTCATTTTTCCTTCAAAAGTAACCATTAATTGTTCAATGGTTTATAAAGATGATCTAGCTCAAAGTTGTGAATTGTCCAATGAATTTGATAATAAATGTATTTTAAATTATAAATATTGTTTCATTGTTTGCTAATATATCTATTTTTGTATTATTTTATTCTATTAATTTTATTATTTTGCTATATCTATAGTATTTGTTTACTTTATCAATTATATTTTTTTATTGTAAAATTTTGTTGCGGCAATACAAAATTTGGATACATTTTCACTAACAAACCTAATTATTAATTGAACTTTGGTGAAATAATACTAAGTTAGATTTAAAGCTATTGATAGATAAATTTAATGCAATCATGACTTATTACTTAATATCTTGACGTATTATTGTTTTCAAAGACATGTATTAAATTGCTAAAGGAACATAGCCTATAGGGAGCTTATGTTTCTATCGCATAAATATTTTAAATTATATTTACTTATAAAATTATGGTAATTAAATTTTTATTAAAGATAATAATAACGTAATGTAATGTATAACGTTGTTCAATAATGATGTGGGAGAAAAATATATAATTTCAATTTTTTTTATTTTTTTTATTACTTTTATAATTTATATCTTTCGTGCAACACACGGGTGCAACACTAATGAGAATAAAGACAAAAAACTTATCTACCCACATAGATTTTCTCTCTCCTCTCTCTTTCTCTTTTTTTCTCCCTCTCTCCTCTCAAGCATGCTAGTTTCAATCCGGACGACGACCATGTAAAATTCCTCCGATGATGAGTAGAAGTAGCACAAAGTCTGACCACAAATGACCGCCGCCGCCGCCTCAGTTTCCGACGAGAGTGCCCCCGCTAGTTAGTTCCAATATAAATTTATATTTTAAACTATTTTAAGGAGAATGAAGTAATTTTGTGATACATTGATGCCATTTGGTGTTTGTGTACATTTATTTATTGTGTGAATCGAAATTCAAAAATTTAAAAATTAGTCGTGTTCTTAAGGACATGGTTAAGATTGGAATTCTACCATGTTAGTGTACACGGTTGAAATTCCAACTCAACCATGTGACCATGTAGGATTGAAATTTGATTATAAGAATAATGAAGCATATTTATGATAAATTGTTGCCATTTGTCTCTCTTTCTCTCTCTCTCTCTCTCTCTCTTTTTTTTTTTAATTTTAGATTTGTCATTTTGATTGTATGATAATTCTCTTGAATCAATCCCCAATGATCTCGCATTGTGCACGGTTGATAAAGAGCTTTACCGTGTCTCTAAGAGCTCTCAACCGTATCTTATAGAGATTTTTATCCGTGCCTCTAAAAGGTTTTCAATCGTGCAAGAATTTTCAACCGTGCCTCTAAGAAAATTACAACCGTATCTCTAAGAGATTTTCAACCGTGTACTAAAGAATAATAATTTTTTTTAATAATTTTATTTTTTTAGATACATTGCAAGCATCTAAAAACCTTTCCTGAATGTCTTTGGTAGGTACTAGAAGTCTTGTTCCTTCCAAATGTTCTAGAGACGAAATTGGAACTCTCCGGTACACCGAGCGGAGGACCAAAAGATAAGTCACTGATGCTAAATACTCCTTAGGCCCTAATTTTGCATCCACTCCCTTCAAATTGAAACACAAGATACCTTCTCCAAATGGATCAAGTTTTAGATATTTGAGAAGAACATAAATCAAAAGACCTTGAAGACTCATTTCTGGCATATCAGGGTAGCGCCCGAAGTATGACATCCGAAAATTTTCAAGATTGGAAGAATCCAACCTTTCCTTCAGTAGAGAGGTGACCTGGCTTGGCGACGGCCGCCCGTTAGTTAAAGCAGCATGCCTAATGAAATGAATAGTTGTGGCTGGAAACTTTATCTTAGTCATACAAGTGCATGCATTTATTTCAAATATACTGTATTATACTTATACAAATAATCTCATATGATCCAAAATATGAACATAATAAGCACATTCTTATTGTGCTTTTTTAAGGAACACGGGAACAACATAGCAGCACAAAGAAAAGGAAATTACAATCTAAGATTACATTAAAGAAAATGTCAATATCAACATAGGCTATCAAAAAAGAATATTGCGTCCTCCTTGAAATAGCATAATTCAACAAAAGATGATTCAAAAAATAATAGCTTCGTTAATCCTCAGTGAAATAGACATAATTCAACAAAAGATGAAATGGCTGGACTCGGTATAAAAATAATAGCTCCGCTTATCCTCACGCATGCATAACAATTCAAACAAAAGAAGTCATAATACTTATTACCTACAAAATACTTCATTATATAAATATCTTAAACATGGATCAGCCACATCTAACATCCATTATCTTACTTGTTTGGTTTTTTAGGCACATCTCTGTCTCAAAAAATAAGTTTTGTATTCAGGCACTGCAAGACCTAAAAAATATATGAAAGTTTCAAAATTATAACAACCCAGTTCATTAGAAATCTTAAAATTGAAAATGAATGCAACCAGGAACTACATATTCAGTACACCAATCACGTCATTTGGAGGTAATCCGGCATAGTACAACTGACAACAATAGTAGCAACGCAGCCTCAAACACTTTTTGGTTCTCACTAGCACAAGGGGTACTCGGATGCCAAGTTTTCCACATACTTCGTAGTAAGGATACCGCAGTCGTTTAGCCCTGTCTGAAACAGATACTCGCTGCACGATTCCACGGGCCAATCAACGTGGTCATACAGCAGTAGCATGAAGCTTGGATCCAACTCCTTAGCTTTTTTCAATAAACGGGGGATAAACTGGTTTACATGTTTAAAATAAGAGGCAACCTTGTCCCAATCATTAGACTTGGACTTTGAGTCATAGATGTAGATCTTCCCATCGAACATATGTGGGATGAAAGGAGTACAATTTATATCGGGCTTCTACTTCATACACGACCTTGTATATCGTATAGTATCCATACCCAAACGAGCATTTGAAATAAATCATTCATGTTTTTTAATTTAAATTAATATTTAGGGTTCCAAAAATTGCTACTATAAGATTTTAGGTCATAAATCTTCTTCTTTTTTTATTTTTCTTTTCAAAATTCAGAATTATAATAAGTGTGAGTTTTTTATATTATTATTATTATTATTATTATAACACAAAATCGAAGTCGAAATGAGCTTTACGAGAATGAAATTTCCCCTTTCTCCCTTATCTGAAATCCATGCGAAGATTCTCACTTAGATTTTCTTCCGTCGATAATGGCGTATTTCGCGCCTAAATTCTCCATCACGCCGGCCCCAATCTGCTCATTCAACCACACAACTTCGATTTTCCTGCGAAGAAACGAGTTCTTCGTCAACAACTCAAGTTACAGATGTCGGAAAATCCATTGGCATCAGCTGTTAGTTTCCAATGGAGCGAACGGCCGTGGAGACAGTGGAAATGGAGTTAGAGAGATGGAGAGACCGAAGCTTAAGCGGGTTAGGGTAATTCCTAAACTGAGCGAGGAGCAGAATCGAGCTATTACGCAGCTGCCGCCGAAGATGACGAATCGGTGCAAGGCGTTGATGAAGGATATTATTTGCTTCTCAGCTGAAAATGGGAGCGTTCCTCGAATGTTGGCGGCATGGGTGAGGAATACGAAGCCGCAGAGAGCTGATTGGCTTGCCGTTCTTAAAGAGTTGGAGCGGTTGAATCATTCGCTCTATTTTGAGGTTTAGTATTTTACTTTTCTGTGATTATTCCCCTATTTTTGGATGAATTTCTGCAAAATTATCTGTTTATTTTTGCGCTCGAGTATTTCCTTCGTAAGTAATCTCTTCGACTCATTAATATCGATATTATGCTGTTTTGATGTGTAAGCTTGATGTTTTGCAATGTGTAAGAGAAACTGCTGCTGTTGATATGAACTGCTTGTTTTTGAAATGCTTGTCGACTGTGAATGGTGTGAACGATTCAATTGAATTTGATATTGAATCTCATAAGAATAATGTTGATGATTGGTTCAAGATGTGGAAAATGCAGCCACCATAACATAAATTTCAAGGGATTGGTAGTTTATGTTCTTGTTTTGTTCTTGAAGTTATAGCAAATTCAAATCACACTTCTTGATTTTGATTGTGTTATTTCTTAGATTTTCGAACTTGCATTCACCGAAGAATCTTTCGAACCTAACATTCGTGATTACACCAAGATCATCCATGGCTATGCGAAGCAGAACAAGCTAAAAGAAGCCGAGCACGCTTTGGAAGCCATGAAGAAGAGAGATTTTATGTGTGATCAAGTCACTCTAACTGCATTAATTCATATGTACAGCAAAGCAGGTAATCTCAAGCTAGCTGAAGATACATTCGAAGAGATGAAGTTGCTCGGTGTTCGACTAGACAAGAGATCCTATGGCTCCATTGTCATGGCCTATATAAGAGCTGGGAAACTAACTTCTGCAGAGAAACTACTCAGAGAAATGGAGTTTCAAGAAATCTACGCACCTCGAGAAGTTTACAAGGCTTTATTAAGAACATACTCGATGCTAGGTGATAGCGAAGGAGCTCAAAGAATCTTCGATGAAATCCAAGTAGCAGGCATTATACCTGATGTTAAGGTATGCGGGCTTCTGATAAATGCCTATGTTGCTTCTGGGAAAACTCGTGAAGCTCGTATCGCGTTTGAGAATATGAGAAGATCGGGACTCGAACCTAATGACAAATGCGTGGCTCTGGTTCTGACCGCTTACGAGAAGGAAGAGAGACTAAAAGAGGCATTAGATTTCCTGATAGAATTAGAGAGAGATAGCATTATGATTGGGAAAGAGGCTTCGGATTTGCTCGTGAAATGGTTTCGTAGGCTAGGGGTTGTAGAGGAAGTCGAGCACGTGCTTAAGGATTTTGCTTCGAGGATGGTCGAGCCCTTTTTATAGCTAGTCATCTCGACACTTTGGTGCTCGTGGACAATCTGCTCCGACCTTTGCTGGTATTTGTTGCATCGATCATACGATCTTGTTGAGCTCGAGAAGTGCAGGTATTGATCTTTCTTGAGCTTCTTCGACTGTTTTTCGTTCCGAACCTTGATCTCTGCATCACATTTCTGTGTAGCCTTTGCCTTCTCCTCAGAACTGTGAATGTGAAAGGATCTGTTTTCCTTTGCCTTCTCCTCAGAACTGTGAATATGAAAGGATCTGTTTTCTGGGCAGATAAATTCCATTTAATTGTATGTCCATCTTCATCACAGTTCGTTTTTCTAATTTGTTTTGTTGTAAAAAATATATAATAAAAATATTAACTGTTGCATCCAGCTCCATAGTCGTTTCTTTTTCTTTCAGTTTCTATCTTTCAAGTTATCAACTCTCCTATACAAAAGAAACACAAACACGCATCTCGCTTCTTTTTTCTTTTTCTTTTTCTTTTTAAATTCTTGTATTATGATGTTATTTGATCTTTAAAAACAGTTGACATTATATTGTAAAATGAGTTTTTGGAATTTATTTTTTTTTTGTATATTGTATTATAAAAGTCTTCTAATATATACACATTTTAATATACACTACAAAAAGTATGTCATGTTGGCATCCACTTGTTATAAATATTAAAAGTCGAGGCCAAAGATTATGTGCATAAATAAAATATTGTAGACGGAAAAATCAAATGTAGACATGCCGAAATGTCTGTTTTGCCCTTGTATTGTATTTGCCGCGAGAATGTGAGAGCTAGCGCAACACGTGGAGCGTCGTTTGTTTTAGGCATTCAAAGATTTGGTGATCCGACTTTGACCCGTGAGTCGTGTACAAGTATCATTTTTCTTCTCCGCGACGCGACCCGACCCGACCCGATTCTAACGCAGAACCCAAAAAAATATCTCAAGATTCATAATATATATACAGAACAGAAGAATCGTGAATCTCCAAACTCCAGTTCTTCTAATCTAACGATCTAAGCTCCATTATTTCTGCTGTATTTAATTTATAGAAAGAGAAATTTCAACAGAGATACGGAGCTCGTAACCATCATTTATGGATTCACTGACATCGGTTTCGCCGTCAATCGTGCTCCCGCTCCGCCGCCACCACCACTACCACCGCCGGCGGCCGGCGGCTGTGCCGTTTTCATGCAGCAGATCCGTTGGCGGATTCGGAACGTCCTGTGATTTTCGTGGAAGAAACCGGAACCTGCGAGTTTGCTCTAAATTGGGCGGGAAAGAGGAGCAGGAAGGCGAGAATCAACGGCGAGATGAGGAGCTGGAGAGAGCGATGCGGATGGACGGTACGATCCCCGGAACTTCGGATGAGTTTGTGAAGCAGGTGTCGTCACGCGCTTACGATATGCGCAGGCATCTCCAGCAGAGCTTTGATAGCAGTAGCTACGATGGTAAGTTTGCTCTGATGGTTTTGAAATTTGGTGTTGCTGTGTTGCAATTTTATTCCCGATCATGTCGTAGTAGGCAGCTGTTGAAGATGATCATATCTATGGTGATGATGTGCAATTTGTGATTTCGAACCAGCATCTTAATTGATTAGAGCTTGATTTCATTTTTGGTTAAGACTTTATGGAAGATGCACTGAATGCGCGTAAATCCTTAAATAATTTTGAATTTTGATAATTATGGTTTTATCTGAATAAGGAATATAGGATAGATTAAGCATGACTTATGAATGAGTGCAAGTTATTTCTGCCATATGTGGGAAATCTTCATCATCTTCTTCCCTCTACGCCTTTCTTTCCTGCGTGTATGACTGCATTTCTACAAGCATGATCCAAGATTTTGGATGGTGCTCAGTTTGTGAATTGGTTAAGACTTTATGGAAGATGCACTGAATGCGCGTAAATCCTTAAATAATTTTGAATTTTGATAATTATGGTTTTATCTGAATAGGTATATAGGATAGATTAAGCATGACTTATGAATGAGTGCAAGTTATTTCTGCCATATGTGGGAAATCTTCATCATCTTCTTCCCTCTACGCCTTTCTTTCCTGCGTGTATGACTGCATTTCTACAAGCATGATCCAAGATTTTGGATGGTGCTCAGTTTGTGAATTGGTTAAGACTTTATGGAAGATGCACTGAATGCACGTAAATCCTTAAATAATTTTGAATTTTGATAATTATGGTTTTATCTGAATAGGTATATAGGATAGATTAAGCATGACTTATGAATGAGTGCAAGTTATTTCTGCCATATGTGGGAAATCTTCATCATCTTCTTCCCTCTACGCCTTTCTTTCCTGCGTGTATGACTGTATTTCTACAAGCATGATCCAAGATTTTGGATGGTGCTCAGTTTGTGAATTGGTGCATCACCATTTACACTAAATTGTCGTTCGCTGCTAGACATAACTTTGTCTTTGAATGTTGATCCGTGCAGTATTGGAGGCCAATCCTTGGCGAGAGACTTCAAAATCTGTCTATGTTCTGACTCACCAAGAAAACCAACTATGTACAATGAAAACTCGAAGAAACCGCAGGTGACTTGGGTCTCAATTTCCACGTCTTGTATTTCAGTGTGAATACTTGCTCTCGACTTTATCTGTACTTATTCTGGATGCAGTGAAGTTGAGAAAGAGCTTGGACTTCTGTTGGGGAAGCGGAGAAACCAGTCAAAGAAAGCAGAAACCAGCAACAAATTTCAGATGCTTGTTGAGGATATTCGAGAGGGTGTACTGGTAAATTGCTTTACTCAGTGTTCCTCTGTCTCGTTTCAATCCTTGATTATTTCTCTACAACACCAAACAGTACGGAGTATGATTTGACACTGGCACTTGGTCTCTAAATGTAAGCAAGTAAAACTCCAGTCTATAGGATTCACCGAGATTTAATTGTCCAAGACAGTCGGATGAAGAGCATTTTGATATGTACGTATGCATCATACTGATTTGGGATTGGCTCATTATGCAAATATAGATTTTCATACTTCAAACCCTTCTCCTATTGTGTTATTTGATTGTTTATATCGGACTATCTGCTGTTTTGATAAATGTTTCTTCTAAACGAGAGTTACATAATCTGAAAGTTATGCAATCAATTAGGCCTTCTAAATGAGAGGTACATAATCTGAAAGTTATGCAATCATCATGACACATTAAATGGTGATTTCTAAAGCAAAACCCAAAGAAAATTTTGCATTTGTAGAACCACTTAAAAATGTTACTCGGTTTCTAAAATTTTGTGATCTTCAAAAGGTATTTGAAGATCAAAATGAAGCTGCAAGGTACTGCGATCTGCTTCAAGGAGGAGGGCAAGGCTGCGAAGGTGTTGCAGAGATAGAAGCCTCATCAGTAAGAAACTCAATCCCTTCTCGAATCGAGACTACATTTTACATATTTTCAATGTTAAAACCATAACTTCTTGCAGGTGTTTGATCTCTGCCAAAAGAACAGGGCGCTTGCAGTATTATTCCGTAGGGGTAGAACGCCGCCTCTACCAGACAGCCTCAAGCTTAACCTCGGAGCTCGTAAACGCTCCCTCGAAGATGAAGAGGACTCAGCTTGAAGAACTATGCAAGAAATGGGTACATAATTACATACACACTTATATAATAATCTCTTGTGAAAGCTAATATTTGACAGAATTTCAACATTATATTGATTATACTGTATATAGTGGAAATGTTACATCCAAATTGGAATGGAACTTGATTCTATCTGAATTGCTGTTTTATGAGATTGGACAAAGGAAGAATTCGGACCGGCCCAATCCCGAGCCCATGACCCGAACGAAGAATTCGGATCGGGATCTGGCCCGATCTGAATTCTCCAAAAAATGATGAGAATCAGATTCTACAACTGTAAATTTATAAGGCGAGTGTCGGCAAGTTTCTTTCACTGTTCAATGTTTCCTAACTTGAATTTCCATTGACAAAACTAATAGTATGATTAAATAATCTTTCATTTGGTTTTGACTTTTATTAGAAACTCAAAACCCATTATTAATATATTATGACGTGGGAAAGTGAAATGAAAAGAATTTGACTATTTGTACCAAGTTAAGTTTCCAACTTCTTCGTGTTACCTATTTTTAACTTTCAACTCTCATTAATTTTCTTAGTCCGTCGTTTTACTAATTTCTATCTTATTTCACATTTTTTTCCCCCTAAACGAAGTCACAAGTTTCTTTAATTCTACCTATGATTAAAGATTAAAGAAGACATCTACTCGCCTGAAACAAATTTGAATAATTTATGTATATTGCTATTATTCAATACGAATTCTCAATAATTCCGATAAACTTGTAATTTAGTAATTTAATGTACATAGGTCTTTTTAATCGGATACATTATATAAAAAAATGTATCAATATTTAAAAAAAAAATTATGATTGACTTTATGTATTTTATATACCAATTTTTAAAAACGAAAGTATTTGAGTTTGATTTGGTAATCATAATTACATAATAATCATATAAAAATGTGAAAGAATTCAAGTTTAAATTGGTAATAATAATTACAAGTTTGATTTGGCAATCATGAATGATCATAGACTATAGCTAAAAGTCAAACAACTGTTTTTGGCAAATCGAATACTCAACATTTTTACCTCAAAGATTAGGAAAGAAAAAAAAAGTACTACTGGATTTCTATTTTAGTCAATGCCCAAGTGAAAACTTTGAAGGTTAAATAAAGCAAAAACAAAAAAAAAAAACAAAAAGAAAATCTGAGAGTGAGAAAGCGAAGGCAAAAAGAGAGCGGTTATTGATTCGGGTTCAGTCGCCAAAATCAACGGTTCCGAGCTCGGATCCATGAGCGGAAGCGAGGGCAGCTCCGGGCACTCACCGACCGGAGACGCGCCGGCGGCGGATAAAGAGAAGAAGAAGGAGAAGACGCGTGTGAACCGGACGTCGCTGATTCTGTGGCACGCGCACCAGAACGACACCGCGGCGGTGCGGAAGCTCCTCGAGGAGGACCCATCGCTGGTGGCGGCTAGGGACTACGACGACCGTACGCCGCTGCACGTGGCGGCGATCCACGGCTTGATCGACGTCGCCAAGTGTCTTCTTGAGTACAAGGCGGATGTCAACGCGCAAGATCGCTGGAAGAACACTGTATAATTCTCTCATTTTTGTCCTTTTTTTTTCTGTTGGAATTTGTCTGTGTGTGTGTGCTTGTGCAATTGTGAACTGTGTTTGGCGTGTGATTATGTTTGTTTATGGGTTTTTATTGGCAATTGATGAATCCGATCGGTAATTGATGTCGTGAGCTCTGCTGCGTGAAATCAGTACTGTTTTGATCGGTAATTGGTCAATTATGCTTATCAGGGTACAATTTTGTGCTATCTGGTTGATAATTATGTTTTTATTCAATGGCTACTTTGTTTCTCTCACTTCTGGACACAAACTAAGATCCAGCTCAACTCATTAGGAATTTAGGATCAAGAAAATAATAAACGGTACTCCCTCCGTCCCAACGAACTTGAGTCAACTCAAGTTCGTTGGGACAAGGGAATACTTCGTAAACTTGGAGCAGTTGTGGAAATTTTTATCTGTTTCCTACCACAATGCAATAGTCACTGAATTTGAAGTAGGTTGTTGAAGTAGGATGTGCGATTTGCTTGTTTTTACGGAGTTAGCTAATTCTACCATCAGAGTTCTTGCTCAACTTTCTTTGGTTTTGCTACTTTTACTTTGTAGTGGTAAGAGTTGCAGTTTAGATTATTGTTATTGTTTGATGATCGCATGGTGCGATTGTGCTGTTGGTGCTTGCGCAAGTTCCTATTCATGGTATGCTTATGCGCACCAAACCCAAAGCACGACGCCTAGATAGAACCTGTACAAATATTTCTTCGTTGTTAATGCGAGTCCTTGTTAACACACAAATGGCTATAGAAGTTGTTCGACATATGAAGCTGCTTATCTGTCATAACTTTTTCTTCTGAAACAGCCATTAGCTGATGCCGAAGGAGCAAAAAGATCTGGCATGATTGAATTATTAAAATCCCATGGCGGAGAATCTTATGTAAGTTTCGTGCTTCTGAATTACATCAGTGGGAATGTCTCTTTTCTCTTGGATCGCAAAAATCCCTCCCATCTCTCCTTATCTCCTTTCCTTGTGCTTTAGCCTTCTCTAATATCCTATGCGAGGCTTATTCTGCAATAAGTATCATTTTCCATATTGCAGGGCCAGAATGGAAGTCATTTTGAAGCAAGACCTGTACCGCCCCCTCTGCCCAACAAGTGTGACTGGGAGATAGACCCCGAGGAGCTTGACTTCTCTAACTCAATTCTCGTAGGGAAGGTCCGTTTCAATTTGCAGTAAAGTATCTATTATTTCCTGATCAATCAATTGATATAGACTTGTGAACTCTGAATTCTTTGGACATGTTGATGCCATAAGAACTCTAGAAATCTTTAACTTACACGCATATAAATCATTTTTTGTCCTAGGAACTGGATTTTTCATGTAAGGGTCCTTTTTTTTTTTCTGTTTTCGCTATATAAAATTTACTCTTGCCATTGAACTGTGTATGAATCCAACTTAGATTTGATACGATATAATTTATTTCTCGTGACACCATCTGTCTTTGGGTATACTGTCCTGGAATTTTGAAAGTTGTAACTTGTATATGGAACTTGTTACTGTAGGTCTTCTAATTCTCTTTTGTGATAATATACTTCATACACTAAATTACACAAAGTCAAGGGAATTATTTTGTGGACGTGCTTGTGTTCAATCAGCCTTTCCCCAACCTCAAAATCTATGATTCTGCCCTTTATCTTTTCATTCACTGACATCTGTTTATTTTATGACTTTGGCTACTTGTAACTCATTCGTCCTTTTCTGTTCTGAAAATCCGTGATGACACTTGATATTGATAGGGTTCTTTCGGTGAGATACTAAAAGCTGGTTGGCGGGGAACACCAGTCGCTGTCAAGCGAATTCTTCCGAGCCTTTCAGATGACAGATTAGTGATGTATGGTTTTCACATTACTCTTCCCTACTTCTCGTCATCCCATTATACTAGTATATATTGTTGTGTTGCATGCCTGATAGGTACCCGCACTAAATCTGTCATAAAGTATTAAGATTGTTCTAACCAGCTTCCTCAATCCCTTGTAATATTCGTTCGACCTAATGTACTCCAGCATCTTTTCCACCTTTCCTTTTTTTGTATCTGATTTCCTGATCATGATACAGTCAGGACTTCAGACATGAGGTCAATTTGCTTGTGAAGCTTCGTCATCCAAATATTGTCCAGTTTCTAGGTGCTGTTACTGACAAGAAGCCGTTGATGTTAGTTACAGAGTACTTGAAAGGGGTAAGTAAATATGTTTTCTTCGAATGGTAAAGTACTGCATTTCACTTTTAAATGCCCCAACCTTGAGTGTCCTCTTTATATCCTTTTCACAGGGCGATCTACATCAATATCTTAAGGGAAAAGGGGCCTTGAATCCGTCAACTGCAATCAATTTTGCAATGGACATTGCCAGGTAAAGTGGAATCATTATTTGTTTAGGTCTATCAGAGAGATCCTGAACTTACATCAGCCGTCATTCCCCCATCTTAATCCCTCTCTATTACCAAGCTGTCTCTCTTATGCTCATGCTTACCTTATATTAGGAGAGGAAATATGTTCATCTCAATACATACCTTCTGTGCCGTGTAACCTGCTATTTAGAGATGGGTAGGACTGGGAGGAAGGAGAGTCGAGAAGGTTTGGGGTTCACTAGCTTTGCCTAGTAATTTGTCATACATCTGGCAGTATCATAATGCGATCATTAGGCAGCCATGATCACATCGCAATTATTAATTGGTGCAAGTTATGCTATTACATTAATATGTATTGTGTTTTTATGCTCCTCTGATTGTTGTAATCTTGTTTGGACAGGGGCATGGCTTATCTCCACAGTGAGCCAAATGTTATAGTACACAGAGATCTTAAACCAAGGTTAGTTGGTTTCACGTATTGTGAGATAGAATGCAGATTAATTTCCTTGAAGCCATTGACTTACTGTCTTTATGTGATAAACACGGTGTTTCTCCAGGAATGTTTTACTTGTCAATAGTAGTGCTGATCACTTAAAAGTGGGAGATTTCGGGTTAAGCAAGCTCATCAGGGTAAAACATTCTCATGATGTCTACAAAATGACTGGCGAAACGGGAAGCTGTGAGTTGTTAGCTACTTCTAATACAGTTCTAAGTTAGCTGAGAGAGTTTGATTTATTTTTAATAATGTAAATATCGTTTATGTGACCTCAATAGACCGTTACATGGCGCCTGAAGTCTTCAAGCACAGAAAATATGACAAGAAAGTTGATGTTTTTTCTTTCGCGATGATTTTATACGAGGTAAGTTTTACTTTTATAATGACGTTAAAATCTGGTACCAGTTGAAATTCGAGTTAAAGAGACTGTTAACTGCAGATGCTCGAGGGAGAAGCTCCATTATCTCATTATGAACCATACGAAGCAGCCAGATATGTTTCAGAAGGACACAGGCCGATTTTCAGGTCAAAAGTTATTCCTGAATTGAAAGAGTAAGGATTTCTTTGATCAAATGAGTTCCACTTTCCTCATTATCTGCATGAATTTGAATTATATTACTCAGATTTGCGTTCTAACTGAAAAATGGTGTATAGGTTAACTGCACAGTGCTGGTCTGCAGACATGAACCAGAGACCACCATTCTTGGAGATTTTGAAGATACTCGAAAAGATGAAGGAAGCACTACCTTCTGATAATCACTGGCACTTATTCACGTCGTGATGTGAATATCCATCGACACCATGAAAAGGTACTCTCTACTGGGCAGAACTAGTTCTTTGCGTTTTCTTGCAGTTAAAATTCCTATCTTCAAAATTGTGTTGTGATTAAACTCTCATCAATGGCATTCTTCCTCTGTGAAATTTGTTTCTTTCTTTCCTCGACGTGATGTAGTTTCAGCGCAAGCTGAGAAACTTTACACACTAATGAAAATATGATACTGTTTTTCTGGATATATATTACCTTGTGCAAATTTTTATGAGCTAAAAGAATATCATCACATTGAATTAGAAAAAGCGTGTAGCAATTTATGAAAATAAATTCTACTATGCAAAGGATTAAGTTAAATAAGCTTCTTCTTTTGAAAGAATGACTTCAAATGCCAAAGCTGCAGTGCTGTGACAGATAAGGAAACGATAAGCGACAGAAAACTCAGCCATGCCATTTTCGAATTGGTTGATACATTTAGCTGCTGCATTTCCCTTTCCCTGTTGAGAAAAAAAAAACGCATTCGAAAATTCTGAAAGTTCTGGGATTTAACAGTGTAATTACTCGAGAGAATTTACCTTTCGCGTAGAAAATATATTTCGTCGTGAATGGATTGGATTTGATCATACATCCTCTTCAACTCTATCTCCATGGACTGGTGACAGGTAAGTGAAACTATGCTCATTAACGAACGATTAACGTATAATTAGATCGCATTCAGGGTCTAGAATTTAGTAGAAGGCAAAAGTTGTTCATTAGTGTAGTGATTTAAGAAGAGAGAAAGCATGGCACTAAATGTTATAGCTTCATACATCCGATCCAATGCTACTCCATCTGTCGTCCCATTGTGCTTGACACGTTTATATTATTTTATATTTACATATATTTAAGAAACGTGTCAAGTTTAATCAGACGGAGGGAGGGAGTATAACAATTTACAAACTCAATCTATATTTTCCTAAGAGAAAAGGATAGTTTAGAAGTGAAAATAGAGGATAAAAGAGAGTGTGAGCACTAACCGCGATGGAGCCTTTCTTGGCGACATTGCTCCAATCCTTGGCGGCCACACCGGCCTTCCAGTCGAAGTCGACAGTCATAAAACTCGAAGGTTTGGTTTCGGCAGCGAAGAAGCAAGCCATGTAATCTCCGGCATCCGCTGCCTGAAACGCAAAATGCCCCTTCACCACATTTTCTGCGTAGTGATAGTTGTTCCCGTACGCTGATGTCACCTATCAGTTCGATACAACTGATGTTAGTTACTCACTCCGACCCAAACCAATTGTAACACTTCTTCTCTTAAAAAAGAAAAAAAAGCTCCAACAGATTTGAGAGAAGTGTTATATAGAGTACAATATTTGGTACCAACTTTTTTATGAAAATCCAGCCAAACATAAGGGTGAATCCAAGGTAAATAACGAATACTCTTTTTGTCCATGATCTATCTTTTATAATCTTTTGGCACATATTTCAATATGTCAAAAAACGTGGACGTTACGATAAAATTTAGGTCTCATTTGATATAATGACTTTATCGTAACATTGAAATGCATGCCGAAAGATTTTAAGCACGTATATTAGAGACGGAAGAAGTATAACAGTTAGAAAATCATAAACAATTTGCAGAAATATATTAAATCAATCACATCCAAATATTTAGAGAGAGGGAGAGAGAGAGAATACGCGAATGGTAATTTTATGGGAATCGGGCAAAGGCAGGCCTTCATTGAAGTTGACGACTTGGTACTTTCCCACAGTCATGGAATTGGCCTTGATATCTTCCGCTATGCATTTGGTGTGACCCGTTTCCAGATCGAACCGGATCGACCCGACCCTCATCGTTCCCACCATAATCAATGCCGCCACTATCACCACTAACGCATTCCCTCGAATTTGGAATTTCATCTTTACCAATTTCTCAGATTATTCTTGCCTGTTTGTTTATTGATGAAAATGGAAATCTTAGACTCGCAAGTCTGATGCAGAAAATATTACCTACTCCTACTATGGAAGAATTCGTCCACTGCTTCAATAGCCGCCACGTGTCACTTCTGCTCTATTATTATTTTTTTGTTGTTGTTGTGAATTTTAGGTTTCTTATGGAATTAATTAATTACTGCTATTAATCATTGACCGTGAATCATGAAATTAGAAATGTGAATGTAGTCCGAAACCCGTGGGTTGGCCTGAGTAACCCCAGCAAAAGGCAAGTTATGGTCGAATATTTTTAACTTGAATTTTTTTTCAACTCGAACGGGCTAAACCGAATAGCCCGACAACCCGATAGAGCTGGCCAAGCAAGTTGGTGGGTTGACCCGATAATCCGAAAATTTTTCATTACTTAGTTGTTGAAGTTCATTACTTTGTTTCAAATATTAAAGTTTATGTCTTGATTTAAATACTTATGAAAAATATTATAATTTTATATGCTAGTTTTACTCATCATATAAATTTTAGAGGAAATGTATAGATTTGTCCCCTTAGAGATAAGAAAATAAATTTTTACCCAAAATATAAGCTTACACAAATTTTGCCCAAATTTAAAGTGATGAGACAGATTTGCCCTTATTATGTGTGATATAAATATTTTTCATTCCTCATTTTCATTCTCATTTCAATCTTCCCCCTTTCTCTCTAAACCCTAGAAGCTCCACACACTCTCTCTCTCTCTAAAAGCCCTAGAAGCTCTTCACTCTCTCTCGACTTCTTCTTCTCCGCCGGGCCGTTGTTGCGTTGCTGCATCTTCTCTCTCTCTCTCTCTCATCTAGTCGGCGGAGCTCACCTCGAACATGGCCGACCTCACCTCGAAGAAGGAGACATCGCCGGCGACGGGCTAGGGGTACCGGATCTCTAGGGTTTGGAGGAAAGGGCGACGGGGCTAGGGTTCCGGATCTCTAGGGTTTGGAGGGAAGGGTGACGGGGCTAGGGTTCTCTCTCTCTCTCTCTCTCCAATTTTCTAGATCTGGATTCGAGCTTGCGGTTGAGGATGAATGTAAGGTGTTTGATGATATTCCCAAATGAAGGTGTAATTCTTTTGTTATGATAATTGCATTTTCGTGGTAAGAAAATGCAATATTATCGGTAAGAAAATTGTAATTGCATGGTAAGAAAATTTTGTTTAGGGTTTAAAATTGATGCTAATTGGTAAGAATCTGATATTTTTCTTACTTTATTTTGTCTGATTTTGCTGTAACAAATTTTCGGTAAGAAAATTGTTTGTTCTTACATTTTCTTCTTTGTTTTCTGTAAGAAAATTTGATACTTTCTTATTTTAGGGATTACGAATTGACTGTTTTTTTTTTTGTAAGAATCGACCAAAAATTCTTACTAATAATAGTGCCTTAATAAATGATTAAGTGGTTAGAAATGTGATGTAATTTTTTACCAATGTGTGTGATTTTCTTACCATCCCATGTACAATTAAATATATTTTTTTTCTTTTTTTTCAAGAAATTGGAGAATTTGTCAAATTTGTTACCAAATTTTTTCGTAAGAAATTTCTAAAATATTATAAGAAATTATAATATTTCTTATTAAGTTATTTGGTAAAACGTAATGAAAAATAAAATTTCTTACAAAACGAGTAGAAAAAAATAAGAAATTGATGATTTATTATCATGTTATTTGGTAGAAAAAATCAAAATATTTTGTGACTCCTTACAGAAAAAAAAATAAAATAAATAAAAACTACTGAAATATGAGTGGGAGAACGAAAATTGAATTTTTTTTTGGCTTGAGGGGTATTTTAGTCCCACCATACAAAAAATAGGCAAAATTTGTGTTTTCTTATATTTTGGGCAAAATTTAATTTTTTATCTTCAAAAGTGACAATCCTAGTTGCCTCTAAATTTTATATGTTAAGTTATACACATAAGAAAAAAAAAACAATTATTACACTTATGAAATGAAAAATATCTTCATATTTTCACATCTCAAGTAGTTACATATTATATATATTATGTAAGTTGGAGTCAAATAATACGATGGAAAGTTCCTAAGTTAATATAACACGACTTATTTATTTCTTACAAAATTACTATTTTTTAAAAAAAATATACACAAATTTTCTATTTTTGTTAATTTTTTGACCTGAAGGCCGACGGGTTAGAGCCTTGAAAATTTAGGGTTAAGATTGAAAATTTTTAGCCTGAAAAAAATCCAACTGGTTCAACCTAGACCGAGTAACCCAAAACCGAATGAGTTGACTTGATTGACATCCCTACATAAAATGAAGCTAATCGAAGTTTTATTTCATACATAATAAATATGTGAAATATGTTGTAAATATATTATTTATGGACATTACTTATTAGTTAGGGTTTTTCCTCTATTGTATATATATATATCTCATAACCCTATTTGTAAGATACAGATATTGAGAGATTAATGAGAAAAGCGGCCGTCTCTTTTCCTCCTTTCTCTGCGTCTTCTTCTTCTCCCAATTCTTCTTCTTGTGTTCTTTTTCAATGCTCTACAATATTTACTTTATAACAAAATAATAGTTTATGAATAACTAGATGCTTAATTTAATCATTTTCTTATTTTTCATATTGATAATTTAAACAAACAATTTTCTAAGTTGATGGTTTACGTTTCATGGATACTAGTCCATCCCATTTGATTCCCAAAAGATTTGTTAAAAGAAGGTAAAAAAATAGTAATAATAATAAAAAAAGGGTACCAATTTAAGATTTATTCAAAAGATTTATGACGATAAAATTTCACCAAACATTAGATCTCTCTCAAAAGTATAAAAATATTCACCATTTACACATCGACTTGTGTCGTGTGCTCCATATATATAATTCACAAGAGAATGCTAAAAGGATTGTATAGGGCTGTTAATTTTCGATATAACCCGATAACTCGACATGAATATGCATAAAATTAAAGGGTTAGTGTCAAAGTTTATTGGGTTCGTATCATTATCATGTCGACTCAATAAAGACCTGAAAATTTTGGTCGGGTTAATGTCGTGTTCAAGTAACTTGTTAATATAAATATATTATTTATATATATTATTATTCATTAATATATTATTTTTATTTATTTCCTAGGTCTGGGTTAGGGGTTAGTCGTTTACTTTATTCTAGGACTTTCATAATTTCTTAATGTCATTAATGCATTATTGTAATCGTGTCATATGTTAGGGACTGCTGTACGCACCATTGAACCACACTAGTATGATATTGTTCGCTTTGGTTGTATGAAGGACGATTTTTCTAGACAGCGACAAACGGACCACGCTCATCGCCTTCATGTCCAACAGCTTCCAATTGGCGTCCTTCATCTCCTCTGGCTTCTCTTCCAGAGGTTGATACAGATCTTTACCATACAGGTAATCTTCAATCTGTAGCTTCCAAAACCCGAAATCCGTACCATCGAATTTCTCCAACGGGGTTTTCTCATCAGCCATCGTATTTGTCCTACCGAACCCGATGCTCTAGATACCAGTTTTTATTGAATTGAACTCGTTGATATGATCTGCTACTGCTGTACCATCTGAAATCTTTAGGTTGAAAAGACGTCTCATCAGATGAACCTTGTTCGCTGCTGATGGCTTCTCGTACATATTCAAGAATATTTTCAGCATCTCCTTCGTCGTCTTGTGGAAAGGAAGATCTTGCAGTTGGAGAAGATCCTTGGAAGTAAGAATCCAGCCGACATACTAACTAAGGTTGTGGCACAACCTTAGAGAAGTTGAAGCTTTGCATAGCATCAACCAGCCTTGGAACTTGAAGATGAAGGCTAGGTGCTAACGCGCAGAAACGGGGAAGAAGAGAAGAAGATATGGTTACGTGAGAAGTAAGTCTCCAGATGGGAAATTGTTAACGTGGAGCCTGTTGTTGGGCCCACGTATTCAAGCCCACGTTGAATCCTAAAGGGTTTAGGATTAGGGCTCGGTTTATTAGCTATATAATAGCAGTTTCTCAGTGTAATCATCATCCGAAAAATATAGTGCAAATCCCTGCAATCAACATATCATCAACGTATAGCAGCAAGATGAGATAACTGTTGTCGAACTTCTTGTAGTAATAAAATGGTCGCCGTGGCATCTAACAAAGTCGATTTCAAGCATGAAACCATCAAATTTTTGGTTCTTGTTTCTCCAACGGGGTTTTATCCTCGGCCATCGTATATGTCCCACCGAACCTCGCTCTGATACTACTTGTTAGGGACTGCTGTATGCACCATTGAACCAAACTAGTATGATGATGCTCCCCTTATATACAATGCGTATCTTCCTTATATTTTCAATGTGAGACTTATTGTTTGTACTAACAATCCTCCCCTCAAACACAAGGACCACACTGTCCTTCATGTGTCCTCCCCTCCAACGATAATCTGTTCATCTTGTACCGCCGTTAACACCCAACGGGACCCGCTTACCTGAGCACCTCACCAGGAAGACTTTCGACACAAGGAACCCACAGATCTCCCATCGTTGAAGTCACACTGAGCTAGGGGACACTCCACACATTGCAAATGCAGTCCACCACTTGGGCTCCACTCCTGGCCCCTGCCGAACCTTCGGCTCTGATACCACTTGTTAGGGACTGCTGCACGCACCACTGCCAAATTAGTATGGTGATGCTCGCTCCCCTTATATACAAGGCGTATCTTCCTTATATTTTCAATGTGAAACTTATTGTTTGTACCTAACATCATATTGTATCATATCATTATCGTATCATTCTTTTATCGTGTCGACACTAACTAAATCGTGTCACTATCGTGTTCAAGTCGTGTTCAGGTTTTGATCAAATCGTGTCGTGCTCATGTTTAGGTCGAGCATATTTTTAACAGACGATGTTCAGGTTTGGGTTTAACAGATTGAATCGTTATCATATCGACACACAATAAAAACCCGACACGCAAAAACTAACGGCCCTAATCGTACATGTGTGGGTTGCACTTGCACCTGCATACCCCTTCTTAAATATAGCAGAAAACCTTTCTTCTTTTTTTTATCGGCTTTTTTTAAGGATGATTATACATTTCCGTCAAAATGATCTTTCTTCTAACATTTTAGTCATTCAATTTGGATTTGATTTTCATATCATTATAATTTGAATTCGTCAGCAAAAACTGATTATTTTTAAACGCCAACGACGAAGTTCAACAAATCGCCTCTTTATTTTTGGGACAAATATAGTCCACAATTTACATTAATGAAGTCCACAACAAATAATCATATTCATGTATAAATAAGGTATTTTGTTAAGTGAGATTGAGGGCTAAATATAAAGGCCTTGAGCATAGATCAATCAAGGAAAAGAAGAATTTTTGTCCATGATTGCAGCATTTCTACAAATCAATCAAGAAAAATAAGAACACAAAACTAGTTTCTTGATTCTAAATGAAGCTTTCTATGCATCCAATACACGAAAAAGAAAATCTTGACTGAAAACCACAGTTTTTATTCATTCATTCAGATCATTACACAAGTGAAAGAAAACTCAGATTTTCCAACTAAAATAGGCAGCAGCTAAAGAGCAGAGAACCACACAATAAATATATCATTAGAAAAAACATTCAAATGTAAATTGCGAAATCAAAGTCCACAAATTCCCAAAGTTAATTATACCATCAGCATCCTGCAAAAATTTTCCATTCAAAAATTCAATGCAATTTATTCTGGGAAAATAGCGATTTCTATCATCATAGCCATTAAAATACCTCCAATTAAAAATTGTAAATCAATCTCGAACCGTATAAAATCAGGATCAAGGCGACGCCGTTTACTCAGATTTCCCCAATTTCTCTTCCGCCGCCGCCGATGCCGCTTGATCGGCCTTCTCCTTCTCGTTCTCCGCCTCCAGTTGCTTCACCGCCGCCTCCTCCGCCTCCAGCAGCGGCGCGTAGTAATCGGAATGCGCCTCCATACACTTCTTCAAAGCGGAAGTCACCTGAAAACACTTCTCCACGATATCCTCTTTATTCTTCTCCCCTTCCTCCACGCACTTCTCCCAATCCGTGAACGTCTCTCTGCAACCGCCTGCTTTCATGAACAAGCAGAATCCGCACTCGCCTTCCTCCTCCTCCTCTCCGCCGCCGCCGCCGCCTGCTTCGGCCGAATCTTCTGGAACTTTCTCCGGAGAGGCGCCTTCGTCTGGTTTCGGCGGATCAGGGGATTCTCGAATTAGGGATTCGGGTTGGTCAATTGGGGCTGAATTCGAAGGAGACATTGAAGCCGTGGAGGTGGAGCTAGGGTTTTGTTGTGAGAGCGTTGAAGAGTACTCCATGGCTGCCGATCTTAAACCCAACTCTCCCCTTAAACCCAACTCTCTCTCTCTCTCTCTAACTTTTCTCTTATAAAAAAAATTCAGATTCTTTTAAGGCCAACAAGTTAAATCTAGTTTTATTTTGATTGAATCTATAAAACAATAAATTTCTATGCCTTAAATTTCTTCAGTTCCCATTGGAGAAAAAAAAAATTATATGTTCAGCAGGGCTGTCAAATGTTCGGGCCGGGCCAGTCCAAACCCGTTATAAATATGTCATCTATTATAGTTCTTAGGCTGCGTTTGGTAATCATCTCAAGATGAAGAATGATGATTCATCTCAAGATGACTCATATGAATAGTGTCAAGATGAATCATTCATCTCACCATTTGGTAGCAAAAAATTCAGACCCGGATGATATCATATTGTGTTTGGTACAAATTGCAAAACTCTAGATTAAAATTTAAATTGACTATTTTACCCTTATTAAATACCTCTACCGATTTCACTTTTTATCATTGAGATTAAATAGTACCCTTTATTATTATTATTACTCTGTATTATTATTATTATTATTATTATTATTATTATTATTATTATTATTATTATTATTATTATTATATTGTTGAGTTATTATTTTTATTATTCTTGTTATTATTATAATTATTACTATTATTGTTATTATTTATTATTATTATTATTATTATTATTATTATTATTATTATTATTATTATTATTATATTGTTAAGTTATTATTTTTATTATTCTTGTTATTATTATAATTATTACTATTATTGTTATTATTATTTATTATTATTATTATTCTTGTTATTATTATAATTATTACTATTATTATTATTAAATTATTATTATTATTTATTATTATTATTACTATTATTATAATTGTTACTATTACTATTACTATTATTATTATTATTATTATTATATTAAATTATTAATATTTATTATTATTATTATTATTATTATTATTATTACATTAATATTATTATTTTATTACATTATTATTATTATTGATTTATTATTATTATTATTACTATTATTGTTATTATTTATTTATTTATTATTATTATTATTTTATTACATTATTATTATTATTATTTTATTATATTATTATTATTATTATTATTATTATTATTATTATTATTATTATTATTTGAAATCGTATAAATACATAAGGGTAAAATGGTAAGAGAGAGAAAATATTGTGTTACTGTTTGAATGAGTTCACCTCATCCGACCAAAAACGTGAGATGACTAAACAAGGCGGAACAGTGAAATATCAACGGGCCTTGTATTCATCTCGGGCCCTCCAGTTTATTTTAGTTGGTTACCAAACAGTGAGATGAACCAAGATGATCTCTCTCATCTTGGTTCATCTTGGTTCATCTTCTTTACCAAACACACCCTTAGTATTTGATTGTCATATTATTATATATAGTGGAAAGAGATTGGATTTGATTCCAATTATATCAGATGCATGTTCTTTTTTTTAGCTTTTTTATCGATTAAGCTTCTAAAACGATATTAGAAGTGGTCACTTATATTTCAATATGTGAAGTATAAAATATAAGTAAGTCACTTAAAAAAAACAGAGGGAATATGTCACGGCCCCTTATCCCTAAGGACGGCTCAGCCGGAGCGTGACTAGGATTGGATAAAAGAAACGGGGAAGAAAGGGGAGAATACTAATAATTTCGTGATTAATGGAAATGAATAATTGAATAGACTTAATTAATCAATAGAGAAATAGAAGACAAGTGAAGATACGAAAAAACTCAAAGCTCAAATATTATATAAGAATTTAAGAGAAGAAACCTTATAAAGTCGAATATAATCCAAGTTTATGAAGAAAGGTAGAGAAGTTCTCGATTTACTAGTTCATGAAGCCAGTTACATATCACTTAACAAAATATGAGAATTTAAGCGTACAACGGAAGTCTATAACAAAATAGATACATATATGGAGATATGTATTGAAAACGAAGATAGGATATTCTTCTCTCAACACTGCCGCCTTTGCCATCTCGCTCAATCTGCAAGTTTTTGGAAACACGAGCAGGGCTGAGTACTTGATGCGCTCCGTGTGGTTATGCCAAAAAATATTATTTTTAAAGTATTCACCAATCATGCATTTCACAGTTATCACAAGGTTTTATCAAAAGACTTGTGAAACTAAATAATCTTTGCTTTGATAAACAATTGGAGCACGCCCCCATTTTCTTCCACACATGTATTATCCATATCTATAAGTACGCCGGCAAGGTGGCCACCTCACTGGACGTTTCCATGCATAACCGGCCCACCTTTGGAGCACACAGTCACGACTTCGTGTACACATCACCTGGCTAGCGACCTTTGTCTAACTCAGGCTCGGTCAATATAACGTTGGCAATCCAACACAGATAGACATCACACATAAAACCAAAAATATTTTATGCATGAAAGAGTTTTGAGTCAACTTGCTTTATTTTCAAAACATGCTTTATTATAGCAACATTATAATTTTCTTTGTAAGAACGCCCACCTGATTGCAAAAGTGATTGAGCGGTTCCTGGTTCTTCTTCACGTTCCTCGACCCTCGCCACTTGCTTGACCTTTAGGGAAAAATCTCGTTTCAATAGATATTCTAGTTTTAGAGATATATATTATTTCTAAAATTCTCGTTTTAGTCTTTTATCTCATTAAAAGATTTTACGATTTCATAACCGCTTCTAGTTCGTATCGAGTCTTAGAAATATATTAATTGAGAGGATAGAAAAGTTCATTCGAGAAATTCGGCATGATCTTGACGTTCGATATATCTACTCGATAATTCTAAATTATCATAAATCAGCTAATGTCGACTAGTTTAAATGAGAACTCCCTTTCTCCATTCAAACTAGTCCCAAGACTCGATCAAGACACTTAACAAAACAGTAAAAATGTCCGTCATATGAAAAACAAGTTCAATGAGGCTCCAACCTCGCATATTTTCACAATTTGCAATTCAATAATAATTCACAAGGCTTCGATCTAATATATAAATCATATCGTCTCGATAATTCTTTATCTAAAAAAATAAAATAGAAAACTCTTAATTAATAAACTTGATTAAGCAATTTATTCAAATAATAAAAGAAACACTCTAGGTCAATACTTGGACTATATATTAGACGTAGAGCTTGTAATAAACTATCTGCAATAAAAAGAGAAAATGAGGGAGGAAGGTGAATGTCAAGAGGTTCGACATCGCCGTGCGAACCCTAGATCGGCGGCGGCCAGTCGTCAGACGGCGACTTTCTTCTTCAGGAATTTCCCCAATAACTGCTCGGTGGTGGAGATAAGAAACAGATTCCAAGACGTGGGCAAGGTTGCCGACATTTTCATTCCTTTCAAAAGAGACATATCTGGAAGAAGGTTTGGCTTTGTGAGATTCTTGGGCAAGGAAGATGAAGGAGAGTTGCTGCGTAAGTTAAACTCGATCTGGTTCGGTTCCTTTGTTATTAGAGCGTACAGACCAAGATTTCAAAGAGCTAGGGAAGGGGAAGATAGAAGGGCGAGCCCACTGAAGCCGGAGGCGGCCAACATAGGAAGACAAGTGGCTAGGGGGGGGGGGGGGCTCTATTCGGAGATCGGAAAACCGCTCATACTCAGCAGCTCTTAGAAGTGGGTTCAGGGATTCAGGCAGGGGATTGTCTTCGTTTGCATTCCAAAGCTCTAAGACTGAAGTCTCATGGCTCAAAAAAGCCTTCACAAGAAGCTTGAAAAATGAATTCTCCTGGGCCGATCATGGAGAAGAATTGATCGAAGGTTGTGCGGGCTCTCTTAGCATCTCCCATCTTGGTAACAACCTTGTACTGATCCAGAAATCCAAGGAAGGGAAAACGGCAGAGATCATCAACGTCCTGGATGAGTGGAGCAAGTTTTGGATGGAATGGTGGCGGCCCTGGATGCCGACTGATGTCGTTCAGTCCAGAACAGTGTGGACAAGATGGAGTGGGGTTCCTCTTCAAGCGTGGAGTGCAAGATTTTTTGAGCATGGGAGTAGGAGTTTCAAGAAGCTGGTCGAGATTCACGAGCAAACGGACAAAAAAAACAGATTAGATGCAGCTTATATTAAGGTTTCTTCTGGCCTTGCTCCCATCGATAGAATGTTGTGGTGCGTGATCGACGGCGTGAGTTTCAATATCAGGATAGAAGAAGTCAAGATGTTTGGGAAGGAGGGTAGATCCTTTAGTTTACGTGGATAACAATTTGGAAATGGAGTATGACGCGTCGAAATCAGGGTCGTAGGGTTGCTCTGATTTAGTGGATGCCTTGATTGAGTTCAGTTCGGAGTCGGAGGACGGTGGAGGACCGTCGGTGAAGGGTGGAGGGGACGATTCGTATCCCAAACCGCATGAAGCAGGGGAATCGCGAAGGTCGACTTTAGGTTTCGAGAAGGCGTGTGAAAAGTCGGTGGACTTTACTGCATGTGGGGATTTTGTTCCTGAAAGAGTAGGTCTCGAGGAGAATGTCGGAGAGGGAGATGTGAATGAAAGTGGGCCACTATACAATAAGGAATGCCAACTGGGCAAAATTGTAAGTAATAATTCGGTTGGGCTTGCAGACCCATCCCGCTTTATTAGGCCCACGGAGGTAAGTGGGCCCATAAATATTGATCCGGATCAAGGAAATAAAGTGTTTCCTTTGAATGAGCCCATCACAAAGTCAACAAGTATCAGCTTGCTTCTGCGAGTCTGAAGAAAACCTCCGCTGGTATTTGTCGGTGCATTCGCTGAATTCAGGGGTCAGGAGATTTCTCCAGCAGGGTGAAGGAATCTGAGATTGAAGGCAAGGGGAGTCGGCATCTATTGAGATGGAGGGAGAGTAAAAAACACAGAAGGAGAATGGCTCTCCACACCACAAAATTGTTCGAGGCTTTTATCAGAGCTATGGCTCCGACGGGAGAATCGGGACAGGTGGGAGGTAAGAGTAAAAAAGGAAGGAGAAAATTAGGAGACAAGGGGAAAGAGACGGCTTTCAATTTTGCGAATGGTCTAGAATGTGTGCAATTTGGGAAGAAGCTCGGGCTGAAATCGAGGGTTCCGGATGATGAGCTGACTCGGATGTTGGAAGGGAAAGTGGTGGGAGAGAAGAGGCAGGGGGAGGGAGAAAAAAGGTTAGAATGAAGATTGGGTCATGGAATGTTAGAGGGCTAGGTTGTGTTGCAAAGAAAGATGAAGTTTTCTCTCTTTTTTCTAAGTTTGATCTAGATATTTGGTGTATACAAGAAACAAAAATCATTGCGTTTTCGGAGGAGGATGAGAGAAGAATCTAGAGGAGTAATGGATTAAAATGGGTCACTGAAGGAACCGTGGGTCGATCGGGGTGGGTGGGGGGTGTTGTCTTTCTGGGATGATTCTAGATTTTGCTGCGTGAGTAGCTGGGGCATTAGAGGAGGGGTAGTTATCAATGGTTTTCTGAGGGCGATGGGAGAAGAGATTTGTTTGATTAATGTGTATGCCCCGTGTAGACTAGAGGAAAAACTTCAGCTGTGGGATAGGATCCTCCTTGTGTTGGAGCAAAGGGCGGACGCGAATTGTTGCATCATAGGGGATTTTAACTCTATCCTAGCTGAGAGTGAGAGGGTGGGTGTTGGCGACAGGGTTTTCAAAAGGGATATTAGAGAGTTCGTGGGATTTGCCGAGAGGGGGAAATTGATGGATGTGGCCCTTAGAGGGCAAAAGTTTACTAGATACAAGGAAGAAGGACAATGTAAAAGTAGAATAGATAGGGCTTTCATCAACGAAAAGAAGGGTTCAACTTGGAGAGACACGGAGTTGAGAGGGTTACCTAGAACCATATCGGATCACTGCAGTCTGATTCTCTCATCTAGAAACATGGATTGGGGTTCACGCCCTTTCAGGATCCTCAATGTTTGGCTTTCTAGCCCGGGCTTTAGAGAGAGAGCGGAGGAATCTTGGAAGGCGGACGGGATCGAAGGGTGGGGAAGTTTTGTCTTTAAGGAAAAATGAAAAGGCTGAAGGGGGATCTAAAACTTTGGAACAAGGATCAGTTCGGCGATTTTAATCAGAAGATCGTTGAAGCCAAGGAGGAAATCCACGTCTTGGATGATGGGAGGGGACTAACAAAGGCAGAGGCTTTGAAAAGGAACAAAGTACGAGCAAATTTGTATCGCCTTCTTAACATCAAAAAGAGAGTTCTATCACAAAAGGCGAAGATTAGATGGCTCAAGGAGGGAGATACAAATAACAAATTATTTCATAGAGCAATCAATAGAAGAATAATTAAGAACAGGATCTCGGGGCTTGAGGTTGAAGGCATTTGGGTGGATGATCCCGGCAAGGTTAAGAAGGAGATATATAAGCATTTTAAGAACCATTTTAGTGAGAAGGGGGGGCGGTGTCTTGAGATGCTGGTGGAATTGGTGGAAAGCAGGCTGGGTGATAGAGACGGGGAGCTCCTCACGAGGGCATTCACGGAAGAAGAAATCAAAGACGCCGTGTGGGACTGCGATGGCTCCAAGAGCCCGGGCCCGGACAGATTCAATCTCGAATTCTTCAAAAATTGTTGGGACATCGTCAAGGTGGACCTTATGAGAGTCTTGGAAGAATTTTTCGAGAATGGGAAGCTGGCCAGGGGATGCAATACCTCCTTCATCGTGTTAATCCCCAAACACGAGGGGAGAGGCGGCCTCAGCCAATTCCGACCAATTTCGTTGATCGGCAGCCTGTACAAAATCATCGCCAAAGTGCTTGCTCGAAGACTGAAGCTTGTAATTGGTAAACTCATCGGTCCGTCCCAATCGGCTTTCCTCCAAGGTAGATCCCTTCTTGACGGCGTAGTTATGTTAAATGAACTCGTGGAGGAGACCAAAGCTACCAAGAGGGGAAGAATCTTTTTTAAAGCGAATTTCGCTAAGGCTTATGATACGATCAGTTGGTCCGACCTCCTCAGTATGTTAAAGCTGTTGAATTTTCTAGAGAAATGGATTGGTTGGATAAAGGAATGCATTTCTACTGCTTCAGCCAACGTTCTTGTGAATGGCAGCCTTTCCAGAGAGTTTAATTTGGAACGTGGGATTCGCCAAGGCGATCCTTAGTCCCCATTTTTGTTTCTCGTCGCTGCGGAAGGACTGAACCTCCTCACGAGGAAAGCGTGTCGAGAGGGGATGATTAGATGAGTGGAGGTCGGCCACGATAAGGTGCTCGTCTCCCACTTGCAATATGTGGACGACACCTTATTTGTGCAAGAGCGATTAAATGGTTGCTGCTGAATTTCGAGTTTATTTCCGGATTGTCTGTCAATTTCGACAAGAGCAGAGTTTTTAGTTTTAATATGGGAGTGGCAGTGGTTGAAAGGGTGGCTGAAGTTTTGGGATGCAAGACGGGATCTGCACCAATACCCTATCTCGGAATGTTGGTGGGTGGCCGGGCTGGAGGAGTGCAGAACTGGGCCGGGGTTATGGAGAGAACAAAAAAGAGAGTGATGAGATGGGATACAAAGGCGATATCCCTAGGAGGTAGGGCGATGGTGGTGAGTTCGGTTCTTTCATCCATTCCTATTTATTTTTTATCTTTTCATAAACTCCCAAAATCTGTGGAAAAGGTATTTAGATCCATCTATAGTAGATTTCTTTGGGGAGGGAACGATGATGAGAAAAAAATCGAGTGGATTAAGTGGGATGATTTATGTAGAGAGAAGAAGGCAGGAGGGTTGGGTTTTAAAAATCTGATAGCTTTTAATAGAGCCTTGCTAGGGAAGTGGATTTGGCATTTTCTAATCGAAAAGGATAGTCTGTGGGTGAGAGTGGTAAAATCAAGATTCGGGGATCTTAACTGGGGTCGCGACGGTGAAAGAAGGTCAACGTCGAGGAGGAGTAGAGTGGGTTGGTGGAACGCGATGATTAAGAGCATCTCGGGCCAGGATGGGGAATGGTTTTGGAAGAGCATCGTTCAGGTGATTGGCGATGGAATGACAGTTGATTTTTGGGATGGCCTTTGGTCCGGAGAGCAGCCGTTGAAGATGACCTTCCAACGCCTTTTCAAACTCAGCATAAAAAGGGGAAAGAGGGGGAGATGGGATATTGGGAGAATGATAGGTGGTTTTGGGATATGGGGTGGAGACGAGAGCTGCGAGATTGTGAGAGGAGGTGGGAAGGTGAACTTCTTCACTTTTTGCAGAATTTCTCCTTAACACAAGGAGTTTGTGATTTATGGAGGTGGAGCGGATCAGCAACTGGGTGTTATTCGGTGAGAAGAGCATACAAAGAGATCATGCGCAGGCAAAGAAACCCGGATATTGGTAGTCGAGCATCCCCCACTTTCAAAGACATTTGGAGATCCTATGCGCCTCTCAAAGCGCAGACAACAGCTTGGAGGCTTATCCACAATCACTTGCCAACTAAAAACAACCTTGAGAAGAGAATTCCATCCGGTCAACTGAGTTCAATTTGTTGCTGCTGCAACCTGATGCATGAAACGGTGCTTCATCTTTTCTTCGGCTGTGAAAAGGTAAATAAACTATGGCAAAATATTATTTCTTGGGTCGGGAGTAGTTGGGCAGAACCGAAAAGAGGGGACAAGCACTTTCTCAGTTTTTCTAGCTTGCTCGGTTCCGGAAGATGTGAGAAGAGGCTTCGTGGATTATGGATTTGTGTTATTTGGGTGGTTTGGAAGTGGCGGAATTCGGTTTTATTCGAGGCAAAAGAATGGGACTTTAGACGCATTGAGGGAGAAATAAAATGTAGATTCTGGAATTGGTGTGTGGCGAGAGGGGATACCGATGTCCCGTCTAGTTTTATGGACTGGACAAAGAACAATCTCTGTAACATCTGGGATGTAATCTGATTTTTCCGAGTAGTACTCCTTGTACCACTACGTCGATATAAAATTTTCTTTTTCCGATAAAAAAAAGACGTAGAGCTTGATTTCTCAATTACTTAACTAACTAAACTAAGCATAATTTAGATTTACTCAATTGAATTATGTAAACTCCAAAAATGGTTTGCAGAGTCAAACCTCCCCAAATGTGAACAAGTCCAAAACTAAGAATTTCTTATTTAAAAAAAAACTAGATAGCCCACATAATCAAGCCAAAAGGAAATGGAGAAAAGGGATACGGAAGAAAAGAAGTACTCAAAAGGAAATATATATGTATGTATATATATCAAAGTTTCAATTCTCAAACCCAACCCCCTTTTCTCTCTCTTTCCTTCTCGATTTTTCTTCACTTCTCCTTCTCTATCTACAGCACCGCCATTTCTCTCTATACATAATTAAAAATCACCAACGGCAAGGCTCGTTCCAGCATCAAATTCACAGCATCGCCGCCAACATTTTTAGCCGTTGTTGCCCCACTGTCTCTTTCGCCTAGCAGCATCAAGTGTAGGAGCAGGGAAAGCCGCCCCTCTCCAGTTTTAGATTTTGGCGCTTCGCCGCCGCATCTCACCGGTGTCGTGTTCTCCAGGACTGCACCGGCTGCCCTCGATAATCTGCACGTCGGCGCCACCGACATCGTCGCCCATCGCCGTCGTAGCAGCAGCAGTAGTAGGGACAACAGCAGCAGGGGCACGGATTGCCGCCCCTCCACTGTTCTCATATTTCTCTCTCGGCTCTCAATCTCACTGGCCAACTCTTGACTCCGCCATTTGAGTTCCCGACACTACCACCTTCATCAATAACTCGCCACCGGTCGAAGACGTTGCCCAATAAAAGAAATTCGAATCGAGGGTGCCTCACTTCCTTACTTCATCTTAGTTTCTAGTAAAAGTTTAGCAACTTAGTGTAGGATTCCTTTTATAAAATTATTAGCAAGCTCACGTGTCTAGTTCATAGTTTCATCTATGTTGTCAATGGTGATAAAAGCTTGAACAATATTAGTTTGATTGGGGTAATAAGGTTTTCAATTGCAGTGAGAGCTAAGAAATTGGGTAGGAAAACCACTTACTGATTAAAGATTGAAATTGGATTTGATGAAGATGGACAGGTATGAAAATGTAGGTGAGCTTGTAGTTGTTTTTTTCCTCTGCATTCTTTCCTTTTCTTGATTTCTTTGTTCCTCTTCTTGCTTATGATGTTCCTTAATCTCCTTCCTTCTTCTTCTTCATAATCCTTCCTTTATTTCAATGATGATGAATGGAACAACAAAATTACCGCATTTGATTTTCATCTTTCTCTTCTCTGCTTAACTATTTTCTTTGCTTGCCTTCTCTCTCGTGTTTTGCTTCTGTGGTAAAAATGAGGGGATAATCTTTTGGATGGTGAAAATTGGTGTAAGAGGATGAAAAAGTGAATTGGCGAACGTGGCTTCATTCTGTCCATTCTCAATGGGCTTCAAAAATTGGGTTTCTACTTGGGCTAAAATAAAAGGTTGATAAGATCCTAAGAGATGCAGCCCATTACTTAAAATCGTGATAAATAATACTATAGCTCGATTTTCAAACGAGACCTAAATCGTGTGAAGGAATTTATCGACAACTATCGATATGTGTGTAAAGACTGAATGTATGTATCATTGATTATGTGTAAAATGAATATACAAGGGTATATATAGTGCTAGGGTTACAACTAGGGTTACATGAGAGATAACCTAATACACAAGACTAATGGGCTTTAACACGCCCCCGCAAGATGGAGGATCCATTCGGAAGACCCGGCTTGGACCGAAAACGTTGAAATGCCGAGGTGGACAACAGTTTGGTAAACACATCAGCGATTTGATCACCGGAAGAAATATGAGAAACCGATATGAAGCCCTTTTGCACAAGTTCACGCACAAAGAAATAATCCAAGGCAAGATGCTTCATACGAGAATGAAAGATGGGGTTCTTGCAAACATAAGTAGCTCCGAGATTGTCACATAAGAGAGTAGCAGGAGATGAAACAGATACACCGACCTCTGAGAGAAGATTACGAACCCAAATTGCTTCGGAAGAGGCATAGGCGATGGCTTTATATTCCGCCTCTGTAGACGACCGCGAGACGCACAACTGCTTGGAAGACTTCCAAGAAATCAGATTCTTACCAAAATAAATAACATAGCCAGTGGTGGATCGGCCATCATCAAGAGAACCGCCCCAATCATCATCGGTGAATATAGTTAGAGTAGGAGCAATACGTCGATGAAGGAAGAAGCCAAGATCTAAGGTGCCCTTGAGGTACCTGAGAACACGCTTAACCGCATCCTAATGCGGTTCCTGAGGCGTGTGTAAATATTGAGAGAGTTTGTTCACGGCAAATGAGATGTCCGGCCGGGTAAAAGAGAGATATTGAAGAAGTCCTAGAGCACGACGATAGATACTAGCGTCTGATAGTGGTTTGCCCTCAATAGATATAAGTTTTGCATTAGGAGCCATGGGAGTGGCGACAGGTTTTGATCCCTCCATGTTGAATTGAGCCAAGATGCTCGTGATATAGGTTCGCTGGGATAGGAACAATCCAGATGTTGTGGGTATAACTTCAATACCAAGAAAATGACCGAGAGACCCCAACTCTTTTAGCGAGAACTTGTCAGCAAGTTTCGACACAAACTTGGCCAAAAATTCTGGATTATTGCTAGTCAATATTATGTCATCCACATACACAATAAAGTATACCACAATCCCAGACTTATGATAAATAAAGAGAGAGTTATCGGCCATGGATCGCTGGAAGCCAAACTGTAGAAGAAATGTGGATAAAGCAAGGTACCATACTCGGGGTGCTTGTTTGAGACCGTATAGAGATTTTTGAAGTCTACAAACATGATTTGGGAGAGAGGAGTCTCGGTACCCTCGAGGCTGATCCATATATACTTCCTCAGTTAGAGAGGCATAGAGAAAGGCATTATTTATGTCAATCTGGTGGATTGGCCAATTCGCAGATAGAGCTACTGATAGAACCAACCGAATAGTAACTGGTTTAACAACGGGACTGAAAGTCGCAAAATAATCATGTCCTTGCTTCTGCTGAAAGCCAAGAACAACGAGACGGGCTTTGTATCTGGCAATAGATCCATCAAGATTATGTTTCACACGAAAAACCCACTTGCAACTTATGGTAGGGCGACCATTTTTCAGAACAAGCTCCCATGTTTGGTTCTGAATTAGGGCATGGTACTCATCATCCATAGCATTTTTCCAATTGGGAACACGAAGAGCATCAGTGACAGTGGAAGGCTCTAGGGTAGGGGGTAAAGGGTGTAAGGATGTATGGTTGACAAAGTTAGGATTAAAATATCGGGGGTTAGGGCGATGCTCGCGAGTAGGGCAAGCTTGGACAGACGGGTTAGGGGCTGGGGTAGGATCGGGACATGGTGTAGGCGATGTGGGTGCTGGAGACGAGAGTGGTGGATCTGGTGGACGAGTTGGTTGGGATGACGAGGCTGGAGGAGTTGGTTGGTCTGGAGGAGACCGAGAGAAGCGACCATGAGGAGGAGGAGAGGAGAAACTGCTAGAGGAGGTGAAGGTAACGTAATGTTTAAAGGGAAACACGGTTTCGACGAACCTAACATGTCTGGAGTAATAGAGACGGTTAGTAGATATGTCTAGACACTTGTAGGCAGACTGAGCCATGGAATACCCCAAGAATACGCATGGAGAAGAACGTGGTTTGAGTTTCGTGGATCGATAGGGACGTAGCCATGGAAAACATAGACACCCGAATGGTTTAAGCTTGGTGTAAGAAGGCTCGACATGATACAAAGCTTGATAGGGGGATTAGTTCGCCAGAGCCGAGGAGGGAAGCCGATTTATGAGGTAGACGGCTGTTTGAAATGCATGAGACCAGTAAGATAATGGGAGAGAGGCATGATGAAGGAGTGACAGACCAGTTTCGGCTATGTAGCGATGTCGTCGTTCGGCGGTGCCGTTATGCTCGGGAGTATAAGAAGGTGATGTATAGTTGTTATACCTAGTTAATTAAGAAGAGGTTTGAGTTTAATAAATTCCCCACCATTATCAGAGAAGAGTGATATGATTTTGAAGCCAAAGAAACATTCAACTAAACGAACGAACTGGGGAAAGATGATAGCCACATCAGACTTATTTTTCAACGGATATAACCACACATATTTAGTAAAATGATCGACGAAGATGACATAATATAGATAACCATCAAAAGAATGAACCGAGGAACTCCATACATCAGTATAAACCAAATCAAACGGTTTTGTACTATGCATAGAATTATCATAGAACGGCAGTTTATGACTCTTATGAACTAAACAAGACTCACAGTGAAAGTATGTAGGAAATTTGAACGAAGGTACAAAATTATTAATTAAAAACTTGGAGACTCTCAAGGAGGGGTGACCGAAGCAATGGTGGCAGTCAGAGGCCGAGAGAGTGGTGATGTGATTGCGAGGAGGAGACTGCATTCGGAGAGTGTAGAGATGATTATCGTTCCGTCCCCGTAGGAGAGGGGTCCCCGTGCGTAGGTCCTTGACAAAAAAATGAGAATGAAAGAATTCAACAGAGACACGATTTGTATGACACAACTGAGAAACGGAGACTAGGTTGCAACTGAGACTAGGAGCACATAGAATACGGGAGAGAGATAGTGGACGAAACTCAGTAGGAATGACAGAGTAACCAATATGGGTTATAGGGAGAGTGTTACCATTGCCGAGCTAAATTTCGTCCGGTCCTCCGTAATCAGAAAAGCTATGGAGATGAGATGCAGAGTTGGTTGTATGGTGCGAAGCACCTGTATCAAAAATCCAAGATGGCTGAGAGGGGACAGCGCCTCGCGGCTGTGTATTGTTCACCTGAGGAGGAGACTGGACCATGATATTTTGGTCACACAGGAAGGCCGCAAGCTTGCGACAGACGCGAGCAGTGTGACCGGAGTAGGAACAATAATCGCAAACTGGTGATGAAGACTGCCTGTGAGAGAAGTTGTTGTTGTTGAAGTTCCTACCACCGTTGCGACCACCACGGCCGCGGTTGCCACGACCACCACGGCGTCTGCCTGAAGATAGTGGCGGAGTGCCATCAGAGGTGATAAAGTTGGAGCGTGGCTGGGTCTGATTCACTGAAGGAAGCAGCGGCGAAGTGTCTGATGGCGTCGTGATTAGTCGTTCAATATCCAGAAGGATGTCGGATAAGTCAACAAGAGAAACAGTTGTTTCACGCTCACGGAGAGCAGAGTAGACAGATCGATAATCATCGCCGAGTTGTGTGATAATAGAGGCGACTAGATCTGAGTCGGAGATGGGTTTTCCGGCGAGGGCGAGAGAGTCGGCGATGTCGCCCATGTCCTTCAGGTATTCGGTGATAGTCCGATTACCTTTAGGGTTCTTGACAAGTTTGGCCTTGACAAATAGAACACGACCAGGCGTGGTGCTTGTGTAGGTATTAGACAGCCGAGTCCAGACATCTCGAGCGGAGGCGGCGGTGGAGATGAGCGTTTGTATGGATTCCGAGCAACTTCCGAGAAGAGCACTGACGATGATCTGGTCTTGTCGATGCCAGAGTGTGTAGAGAGGGTTGACTTCTTTGTTGTCGGTGGTTTGAGGAGGGGCAACAGTGGTGCCCTCGATATAACCCACAAGATCGAGTCCAATCAGAGTGGATTGGACTTGACGACTCCAGACCGAGAAATTCGTAGGGGTCAGTTTGATGGGGAAATGCGTTGGCGCATTGAGCTGCACGACGGCGGTGGTGTCGGTGGTAGGAGCCATGAAAGCGGCTAGGGTTTGCAAGGAGAGATGGCAGCGGAAAAAAAAATTATGCTCTTGATACCATGTAAAGACTGAATGTATGTATCATTGATTATGTGTAAAATGAATATACAAGGGTATATATAGTGCTAGGGTTACAACTAGGGTTGCATGAGAGATAACCTAATACATAAGACTAATGGGCTTTAACAGTATTCGTACACATAAAAAAAATAATTAATCCATTAGTTATAAGTCCAAAAAGACTTAAACGAAAACTATTTCGTTTCATTTCTATCTTACCAAAAATTATATTCTTGATCTCACAAAGGTTTAGTAACATTGACGGATAATACAAGTATATCATGTAATAATTAATAATTAAAAAAAAAATTCCGGTTTTTGGAAAATCAGGGTATTACAGAGTAGCTCAAACTACCTAAATTACATGCAGACCTAAAAGTCACATTTGACAACTCTTTTTAAGTGTACATGCACTACACCGACACTCACACCACAATATTTTTAATAATATAAAAGACAAAACCTCTTTGTAGATGGATTGTAAATCGATAACTATAGTTGTCCAAATTTCTTCTTCTCTTTAATTATTTATTTATAATCGAAATAAATAAATCGAATTCCATTGTTTCTAGAACGCCCTTCTATATGTGTAGGCCTATGGATAAAATTCAAATTCACTTATTTCTCTCATTTATACAAGTCAACTTTCTTGAAGCTGAGGTAATAACATTTGAATCTCTTTCTAATTGTTGTGCTCGAATTATTTAAATTTCTCAATCGTGGACATTTATTTATTTGTAATTATCGAATTAAGAGGTGAGAATCCTCTGATCCCCGTGGCAATTTATATATATTAAAAAACTATTACAAAAAAATATATTTTAAAGATTTATTTTATAAAAAAAATTAAACTTTACTTAGAAAAATTATACCCTACATGAAAAAATTGCTAACGTAACACTAGCATTTTTTTTTATAGGAGATTTAGTAAAACTAATCATCTTTTATAGCCTCTTAATTAGTAATTTTACAGGAGAGAGCCCTAATAATCCGAGTTAAATGGGTTCTAGTCTATGTTGCATGGGTGCGGGAGTGCGGGTATGGGGGCGATACGATTTGGATACGCGGATACGAATTTTTAAAAATTTTAGGGTGCGATTCGTCTAGGATACGTCTATATATTTATATTTTATTATATATATCACCCATTTTGTAAAAATAAAATTCATAAATTAAATACTACTCAATTAAAATGAAGATTTCAATTAAACCCTATAAATTAAATACTATATTGATTTTGTAGTGAATTTAAATTTTAGGACAATACATATAAAAAAGTATAAAAAAAACCCAAAGGATAAAATTATTTAAAAAAAAAACCCCAAAAATATCCTAAACGCACCGGATTCTTACTGGATACGCGTATGAGCATATTCAACCCACCGGATATGCGTATCCTAATTTTATTTTTTTTTATTTTTATTTTATAGAATTCGCCAGGTAGCGAATCCCGTGCGTATCCCACGCGAATCGCACCCACACCCGCATCCATATCCTCCGCGTATCCGATACAGCAATGTGTATTTTTTTAGAAGAATCCGTGCATTATAGGTTTTAGTATTATCTTCTATATAGCACATATGTGTGTAGAGCTGTCAAATTCGCCTGAAAAAACCCAACTCGATGGGTAATCTCGGCCCCCTGTAGTTTGAGTGGGCTCGGGCTATGAAATTTGAAGCCTATTGGACTTTCGACCTTGTCTGGCCCAAAACATTCAAAAGCCCGATGGGCTCAGGTTACTCGGTCAGCCCGATCATTTTTACTCTATGAAATTTTTTACGGGCCGAATTTGGGCATTAATTTTTGTTGCCCAATGGAATTTCGGGCCAGCCCGAGCATTTGACAGCTCTATATGTACGGGTCAGTGAGTTAATATATCTAATTAATTTCCTTTTGTAAATGCATTATCTATTTTACTAAAAAATATTAGAAATTCATGTCGTTAATTTGCAAAGCGTCATTTCTGCATCTATATTACTAATATTACCGTATATGCAATGCCTATTATCTTGAAAAACAACATTAATGTAGGGGAGTCCATTTTGCACAAAGTACTTTTCAGTAATAATATTGTATAATCGATTATAATCTATTACTCCCTCCGTCCCCCATATATATGTGGGGAAACGAGTGGCATGCAGTTTAATATAAATTGATGTAAAGTGAGAAAAGTAAGATAAAGTAGGTAGAAAGGTAAAGTAGAATTAAAGTGAGGGTGGATAAATAATTTTGATAAATGAATCTTTATATTTAAAGTAAACACATATATATCGGGGACGTCCCGAACAGGTAATAACTACAGATATATGGGAGACGGAGGGAGTACATTTCTTGTTGTATTATAGTAGAATGTTTGCCACGTATCAGCAAAATAACTACCGAACTTATTTTCCAAAAAAAAAAAAAAGAGGCGGCGGCTATGTATAGATTCACCTTTTATTAATTCAGTTGACATTATAGAGAGCTACCAATGCGTCACACTTGTAGATCTATCATCTTTAATATTCATAATCACTAATTTATTTGTTTGGCCAACTTTAATTAGGACGGCTTTCCCGTAACAACACATAAATTAGCAAGGTAGTATGTTGAAGTGCAGTAGTGCAGGGGAGCAGTGGAAAACACATATTGCACCATCTTCAGAGGCAGCTAGAGGTGGTAGCGGCCGTAGCAGAGGCAACCAAGTTAGTGTGCCCCGATGGGGATGGGGATGGGGAGGATGAAGTGGGTGATAAGCACTAGGTACTTGAATCGGATTCTCAACATCAACGCCTCCGCCATGACGATGACCGTGGAGAGTGGTATGATTGATAGCCACCGGTGCACATGGAAGCTAGCTCCCCGTGACTACATCACATCACCAAACTCACCATCGTCTCTCCTGCCCAACCCCAACAGGGTTACGCCAAAGTCATAGAGTCTCAAAACCAACAAATCAGGAAATGGAGTGAATGATTTTCCAGGATTTCGCTCCACTCCCACGCTCATTCTTGCAACTATTAGAACTACAGGCGAGTAGCTACCTAGCTACAAGCTCCTCTTCGCCGTCATCATCATCATATATTCAATCTCAAAATAAATTGATCTGAATCATTGATCTGCTTATTATCTTATATCACTGGACTATGATTATCACGTTCTCACACTATGATTTATTTTTATATGAACTCATTACATCATGAATGCAGAGGAGACACAAGAGTTCTTGGGCGACGCCATTGGAAAATGCATAAGCGGGCGAAGCGCATCCTCCATCTGTTGGAAAATTGAGTACAAACTTGCCGGGCGTACAAACGTAAATGAAGATTACAACGAACAAAAAATATATATATAAAATAATAAAAGTCGAGTCGAGGAAAATCCTCTTTCCGCAAGACGAAATACGCCCCGGTAGTGCTCTCGGTAATAGCGTATCGTCCCCAAAGATAAAACGACTTTCGTCTCGTGAGTAGCAGCACCGCAAAACTCAAGAGCTCCGGCGAACTGGATATAGGTGAAAACTGAGCTCGAACAATGAACAAAGGAGAAATATGCAGCAAGATGCGATTTTATGTCTTATGCTTGTCCTTCAAATGCCTACAATCCCCTCTATTTATAAGCTGCTCACTATGTAGGGGAATTTAATGCATTAAATGCATTAATCAGCCATAAAGGCTATTTGAGGTAGTGGTGGAGTCGAAAGGTGAAAAGGCTGACTGTTCAGTTGAAGAGTCACCTGACTGTTCAGCTGAAGAGTCACCTTCCAGAACCTCTTCCGGATGCAGCTGAGCTAGGCAGTCATCCGAGGTGCCGAAGCCGAAGTGACATAGGCCGAAGCCGAAGTGGCACAGGCCTGGCATAAGCCGAAGCCGAAGTAGCACAGGCCGAAGCCGAAGCCGAAGCGAAGTGGTAGAGGCCGATGCCGAAGTGGCACAGGCCGAAGCCGAAGTGACTAAGCCGAGGCCGAAGTCAAAGACCGAGGCCGAAGCTGAAGTCCGAGGACCAAAGCCCGAGCCCGAGGCCGAAGCCGGGACCGAGGCCGACGTCTAAGATCGAGGACCAAAGCCGAAGCCGAAGTCGAAGACCAAGACCGAGGCCGAGGCCGAAGTCGCAGACCTAGGCCGAAGCCGAAGTCAAAGACTAAGACACGAGGCCGAAGCCGACCTCATCCACAACCACTTAACTTACACTTCTTTCAAGAAAGAAGTAACTCTCCACCAACCTTTTAACATTTATATTCACTCACCGGAAATCGGTTTGAGCATATAAATACACCACGTTTATCTACTCCGCGAGTAGAACAATAATATAATATTTAATTTAATTAATAAATTAAATATTAATTATTATTTATTTGGTCAAAACACCAAATTTCCAACAACCATCTTGAGCTACTGCTTGCGGGCTGAAGAATAACGACATTCTATTCACGGGTTATCCGGTTATCGGGTATCAGAATCGCATCTAGGCATCAGGGTCGTGCCTGGACAGCCCCAGGGACGCGGGGATCACCACATGTCCCTGGGATTCTAGGGTTAAAGGACTTTTCTATCAATGCGATGTTCAAGTACGACGCTCTGCCCCACTGGGGGAAGAATCGAAACGTTGCCTTTCTCGGGGCTGTCGGCAAGTTCAAAAATGCTGCTAAATTTGCTCAGCTCCGAGAGGACTACGATCCTCTCGGACTATTCTCGAGCAATTGGACGGATCAAATTCTGGGACTCAAAGATGGGTTGAGTGTGATGAAGGAAGGATGTGCACTTGAAGGATTGTGTATTTGCTCTCAAGATATTACAATAAGGCTAGAGTTTGTACTCAGGTCAAGAATTGAAATAGGATAATTAAATAGTATAAATAATATAATGAAAATAATTAATAATTTTAGTTTATGTAGACTTTTTGTTTCTATTTCTAATAATCTTCATCACATGAGTAGGAGTAGGAGCTAGCGAGAGAGAGAACATTAGGGGTTAGTTTGGCAGGCCGGATAATATCAAGTTAGGTATATTTAAGGAAATGAACACTTAGGCCCGGTTTAAAGCCTATGTAGCATGGAAGCGGGGGTGATACGATTTGGATACGGGGATACAGATTTTTAAAAAATTTAGGATGCGATTCGTCAAGTATACATCTATATATTTATATTTTATTAAATATATCAACAATTTTATAAAAATAAAATTCATAAATTAAATACTACGAAGTAGTACATTATAAATGTCTATTTAAATAAAAATTTCAATCAAACCCCACAAATTAAATCTTATATTGATTTTGTTGTGAATTTAATTTTATGGCAATATATAAAAAAGATTATAAAAAAACTCAATATATAAAATTATTATAAAAACCCTAAATGTGCCTAAACGCACCGGATTCTTAAGACAGACGTACCCGATACGCGTATCCTATTTGTTTTATAATTTTTTTATTTTTAGGATTCGTTAGATGACATATCCGGTGCATATCGCGTATCCGGTGCGGGTACGATACTGCAATATAGTACTCCCTCCGTCCCATTTAAACTGTCATGTTTCTTTTCGGCATGAGATTTTAGGAGAGTATGTTGTGTTAAAGGGAGAAGGGGTCTACTAAGGTTTAATGCTTTCTGATTAGTCCAAATCTTTCCTTTTATGGAAACATGACTATTGATGTGGGACGACCCGATTATGAAAACATGACAGTTTAAATGGAACAGAAGAAGTATTTTTTAAAAGAATCTGTGCATTATAGTTTAAAAGCAAGGATCATGCCATTTTCACTATTCTAATAAGCAATTCTATCTTATCTTGCGAAACTGGTGGGATTCCTAATTATACTAGTATCAAACTAGCCCTAGGTAGATATAGATGGTGATCGCCGATCGGTGACTGATGAAGAGACTGTGCAATTTGCAATCAATTTATAGGAGAAAATAGATATTTGTTGGGCTATTTTTATTTACCCTTGAGACCAATAAACGGTGGCCCAATAATATAAGAGAAAGAAAAGCCCAAATTCATGTGTTGACATAATAAAACTTCTTGAGTTTTTATTTATTTTATTTTATTTTTATAATCAAGAGAAATGATATGCTACCCCTCTAATGGTGGACACCTTCATCGTTTGCCCACTTTAGCATTATTTTGTTTGACTTTTTCAATTGTTTTATATTCTAGTACCTTTAGAAATTAAAAAATTAAAAAATCAAAGCTCGATTTATTTATTTTTTAATTTTCAACTTCAAAAAATGAGTAATAAAACAAATCAAACTTTGGTTTCTATTTATTTATTAGATTTTATGATTTCTATATTAATTTCTAAGTACTAGAATATAAAATAATTGAAAAAATCGAACAAAATAATGCTGAAATGAGCAAACAACGAAGGTGCCCACCGTTGGGGGTGTAGCATTTCATTTCTATTATAATCAAATATTTGAGTGCCTAATTATTATTATTATTATTATTATTATTATTAAGGAACCTCTTTATTTAATTATTAATTTATATACTACTTAATTTCTACTTAGATATATAGAGGAAAATATACACACAACTGACGTAATAATAATATGTATCTTAACAAAACCTTACAAAAAAAATTAAACCCTAAATAAAAAATTGTCGATACGACACTAAGACATCAAGAGTTGACAGTAAAAAAACCTAAACCAATATTACATAATCCATATAATTAAATGTTAAATTCATTTTTCCAAAATATTAGAGAAGTTTGTTATAAAAAGAATATTAGAGGAGTTCGAGTCTGTTCAACATAGAATTTATGGATTAATAAAATAATCAAGGGAGTGAAATCCCAAAAAATAATTAAGTATATAACATATTTATTCATGACAGAATATATTTATTCATGAAAGAATATACATTTCAAGATATTATAGAAGTATTTGCAAATTAACTTGAAAATGAGTATGAAAAACAGTGCTGGCCACTTTTTCAGCATATGAGTAGTGAGTACATTGAAAATTAAAGAATTATAATACTTCAAAACTCATAATGCAGACTGTGTTCGATGAATCAAATAGTAGAAAGCTGCTGTTCAAATCTTGAATATATTTTCTTCTACATTTGATCGATTCCCTTTTTTATTTTTATTTTTATTTTTGAGGAATTTTAATTTGTTAAAAAGAAGTATAACAGTGAAATCATTAATGATTTCGAATGTAAAGGGAACAAGATTGGTGACATGATCATTGCTAAATAAGGTGAAATTTGATCCAAATTTTCAGTATATATATATATATATATATATATATATATGCATGATGCATGGAAGATAATTATTACAAGCTTTGGAAGGAAGAGAACACCAGCTTCCATGGCCATTTTCTTTTTCTTTTTTTTTTTCTTTTTTTTTAAATTTTATTTTATTCTTGCGATACTGATGGCATGTGTTTTGCTTGCAAGAATGGCTGTGTAATACTAATAGACTATATATAAAGGGAAACTCAAATGAATGCTAATACCTTTACTCTCCCAAAATTTAGGGTTTCCAATGTTCTTCACGTATTCTCATTTATTCCTCAAAACAAGGAAAAGGGCAAAAAATAAAAAAAAAAAAAAAAAAAAACAACAACTTTAAATATCACTAAATATAATTAAATATTTACAAAGTGCATGAACTTAAAATTAAAGTTAAATGATCTAGGGTTTCCAATGTTCTTCACGTATTCTCGTGTCGTCATATTTTGAAGAAACCAATTTAATTATATCGAGTTTTGTTTGTTTAGTACTTTAATTATATCAAGTTTTAGTGAGGTTGTTGTGGGCAACCTAGATTTAGGATCATCCTAAACGATGTACGCATCATGTCTTTTATTTGTTTTTTTCAATTATTGACTTGTACTCCAAATTAAATTATGTCCACACCAATTAAAGTAAGTAAGCTATGATACACCTAGAATTGTGGCGTTGCATGCAAATATATATAGCGTTAACTTTAGTTTGTAATAAAATCATGAGTATATAGTGTAGCTCGTGTCGGTGCACATTGTGCTTTGATTTTTCTATGTCAAAATACATTTAGGTTCCTCCTTTTATTTAAATTATTAATGATGAAATTATGGGACTGACTTCTTATTATATATAAATAAAATTATCATAATACAATGAACCTTAATTTTTACTAATATATGAAGCTGAAAAGTATGTCATAAATCGGAAATCGAGTACTAAAAAGTAATTGTAAAATCTTATTGATTAAAATGAAAAAAAAATAAAAAATACATGTATGTATAGAGCCAGCAAAAAAAACCGGAACCGGAGAACCGAACTGGAACCGGCGGTTTTTGAACCGGAACCGGAACCGGCAGTTCGGAACCGGATTCGGAACCGTCAGAACCGGCGGTGCGGTTCCGATTCCATTCTTGAGGAACCGGCAGTTCCGGTTAAAAAACCGGAAAACCGGCAATTTTTTTTTGTTTATTTCTATATTTTATTTGTATGTTGTGTATAAATATCATACTAATTATTTGATTTAACATTTTATTAGTATACATCCATTTTAATGAATTCTTAATGTACAAATTATAAAGTATAATTTGTAAAATGAAAGAGATTTTTCATTGTTAAGTTATAATTCAAATTGAAAAAAATACAAATGAATAAAACTACATTCATATGTGATGTTTATTCATTCAAAGTTAAAATATAGTAGCCTAGTGATGGTGGATGTTGTGCACTTGTGAGTTGTGAATCTTGTGATAATGTTCAAATTTTAAATTTAAACAAAAAACCAAATCATATAAATGACAAAATATTCAATTAACAATGTCACATGATGATGATGAATTGAAGATGACAAAATATACAATTTAGTGATTTACATAAAGATAATAAATTATCCAATTCATGAAGAAGATAAGATGAAGTGTCAATTTTAAAATTTTTCATTCTAATTAAGAATGATAACATGTTAAATTTGTATGAACTTTGCATATGTAATTATCAATCCATAATTCCATATCATATGAAATATATCTTTTTAATTATGTATTAATATTATCTAAAAAAAATAGTGGAACCGCCAGTTCCTAACCGGCGAACCGGGTGGAACCGGGGAACCGGAAACTGACACTGACACATCTCAAGCATAAACTGACGATTTCGACGACGATTTCAATTTTGATAACATGTAATTCTGCCATGTCAAATCTTAGAGGAGTACTTTTTTTCCTCACTGAGGTTTTAACGAGGCTCGGCCTTTGAAATCAAAATGTGATCTTCAAAGGTTTAGGTGAAATAAATAAATAAATAAAATAAAATAATCATCTGATTTGTTATATTTATAATTTCTCTTACAGTTTTCGATTATAATGCTCTTACAATTAAACTCAAAACAAATATAAACGAAGTATGCATATAGGGAAGAAATAAAAAAAAAGGCCGATTCCATCCGGTTCGAACCGGAACCAGAACCGTAACTGGCGGTTCGGAACCGAATTTGGAACCGTTGGAACCGGCGGTGCGGTTCCGGTTCCGGTTCCGGTTCGAACCGGAAACCGGAACCGTGGTCTCCTCTATGTATGTACAAGAGAGATCTCAAGTAATTAGCAAATGTGACAAGCATATTTGATTTCGGCTTGATTGATAATCTAATTAATGAGCATAATTAGTTAATTAACAATTTCTGAAAGTGCATTGAAGAACGATGATTGAGTAATAGCATATTCATAACTGGTCCAGTTTATTAAATTGGATACAGTACTTTTATTTCTAAATGTAGTAAAGAAATATTCCTCTTTATCTTTCTTTGATGATTCTATAATATATTTGATCCCTTTAGACGCATTTAATTAAATGAGGAAATATTTCTGTGATTCTTGCAGAATTTTACAATTGAAAATGAAACAACTGCATATATATATAGAAATTCCTGAAATATTTATGACGACATAGTAACTAAAAGATGAAGCTATGGTCATTTAATACGAATTATATATAGAGATACATAAAGAAATTAACTTTTAAATTATTATATTTTATTACTTCATTGGGATAATCGCCTTTAAATATACGAGTTTTTGCCAAATTTTGATTTTACACATGAGTTTTAAAATTTGAACTCAAATATGATAACATAACCTTTCGATTTGATATGATTTGGAAAAAATGCAATTAAAATCGCTAACTTTGTCTAACAAACTATGAAAACCGTTAACTTTTAATTTTTTTCTCATAAATCGTGAACTTTTTAAGTTGTTCAATTTTCCATGAACTCAGAATTCCGGTGACCGGAAAGCTGACTTGTCCCTGCTACGTGGCAAACGTATATTCCACGTTGTATTTTATTTAAATAAAAAAGCCAGATAGGCTAAAACGACGTCGTTTAGCTGACATGGCAGAACGACGTCGTTTTGGTCCAAATAGAAATGAATTCCCATCTTCCCACTTCACTTCACCTGCGCAAACAAAACAAGCTTCACTTTGCTTTGAAAATTTGCGGACGAGATAGCAAAGGATGAAGGCCGACGGCGGCAATTTTTCTGAGAGTGACGACGCGAAAAAGGCGACAAAAGTGAAGAAAAGGGGGCTTTGGTGGTCCAGATTTGTTGTATGTGAAATGGTGGTTCACAGGTGTGTCTTTTTTCTCCCTAATTTACTGGAAGCTTGCAACAACACACGAATCCATAGCCATAGCAATTGAAATAGCTGCTCGAACCGTCGCTCATTATCGACGACGACGGCGACATTTGGTGAGAAGAATGGAGAGAAATTGGAGAGAAATTGCTGCTAGGGTTCTACAAACTATCGCAAGATGTTCGCCCAAATAGTTAGGGTTACATTCTTGATCCACAATTCTTTTATAAGAAACGACGTCGTTTTTTACAAGTCAAAACGACGTCGTTTTGCTCGCCGGACGAGAAAATACAGCTCAGATTTCCGGCAGCCACTTCAGAGCCACGTCAGTTTCGATTTGGGAAAAATCCTGAGTTCAGGGAAAATTGAACAACTTAAAAAGATGACGATTTATGAGAAAAAATTAAAAGTTAACGGGTTCATAGTTTGTCAGACAAAGTTAGCAATTTTAATTGCATTTTTGCCATATGATTTTGCACATCCAAATAATTTGAGAATAAATTGAAGATTACACGACAAATTAATACTGATATGGCATCAAAATAACATTGTTTCGATCAAAATTCTCATACGCTGTTCATCTTTCTCCCTTGTGTCATTCAATTCGGATTTTGATTTCTATATTTTATTTTATTTTATTAATTGAAATTTAGTTATAACTATGTTGTGTTTCAATCGAAACGACGTTGTTTTCAAGTCCACATCAATTTTAATTTGGCAAGACGTCTACAATTTGTCCTCAAAATTTACAAGAAAATTGTTCATCGTCAACAGATTGTCGACTGAAAAAAATACAGGATCATTCCCGACGGGTCGGTTGCTGATCGAAAACTAAGTGTCATGTTGATGCACGCTCGAATATCTATGGCAGATCCCCGAACGGATTAAAGGCGGCGGAATGCCGCAATCTAAATTTAAAATCTGTCAGCTATCCGCAACCGACTCGATAAATCATATCAAATTTTAAACCTCATGTAAAAAATAATATTTTAGCCAACAATTCCTATTTAAATTGAATAGTAAAGTCCACCTCCATTCTCATAAAAAATCACATGAGTAAATAACAGCAAATTATCTTATCATGTTTGTGTATATTACTCATTTGTCATATTTCAGTAGTCTTGTTGATTAAATAATGTGGGATATAAAATAATAAGTGAGACGAATGGATGGAGTGTTATTTACTAGTTGTGTCCATGGCCAATAAAGTTAATACGGTCCTTAGAGTTCAACTAATTATATTTGAGTATGTATTTTTGTATAGATTTACTTTTTATTAAATAAAAAATAAAAAAAAATACCACAGTTACATGCAAATATTATACTACTATACAATGTTTTTGGTAGGTGGTAAAGTTTATGAGCGGTGGCCCAAATAATAAAAATGTGATAGATACAAATGAGAAATTTCTAATAATTACATTTACTAAACATATACAAGTGGAAATGGTAGAGGTTCAAAATTACATTCATTCATGGGCACATTAAAATATCAATGGAAAAAAAAAAAAAATCTTAGAATATTAAATAAAGTTGAAATTTGAGAAAATACACATTTTTTCCCACTTTTACTTTATAAAAGCAATTTTAGATATGGAATTTAAATTACACAAAAAATACCTATCTTTTGGTTTGGAGGTCAAAAATGCCCTTCCATCTCCCCTAGGGTTGGTAAAGTAGCAGCCCAACCTAGCCCAGGCCGACCGTACCAGCCCGGCCTGCTCTGCCCCGGCCTATTGGCCCGACCCGCATGGTAAACAGTACTAAAAGAACATAATTGCGTAATCAGTTACAATTTGATATTATCCATTTAGCACTTACCACTTACCGGTAAACAGTACTAAAAGAACATAAACGTACAGCGTAATGCAGTTACAAATAGATATTATTCGTTTACCACTTACCGGGTAAACAGTACTAAATGATCATAAACGTACTATGTAATTGCGCATTTTGGGGGGGGGGGGGAATTGGATTAAAATTTTCGGGCCGGGCTGACCGGATCGGGCCGGACTGTGATGACCGGGTCGGGTTGGGCTGAACTGAGCTGGGTTGGACTGGGCTGGGAGAGAGGGAAGGGGAGAGAGTGGCAATGTACTCAAAGTAAGAGCATTTTAGTCTCATTTTCAAAAAATTGAATAGTTTTTGTGTTTTTTACCTAATTTTGATTTTTTTATCTTAAAGTGGCTGTTTTATTTTTCGACTCTTGAAATTTTGTCTTGGTGTAAAATTTAGTATTAAAGTTCTTCGTTTATAAAATTATGGATGCTAAAAATATCACCAACTTCCAATCCAATTTTAACATGTTTTTGTCAACATCAAATCATAGTGGAAAAGATCATGTCACAATATCTTTTAATTTTGTTCATAGGAATATATAGGGTAACGACTAGGGATGGCAATGGGTCGGGTACCCATCCATTTAGTCTTTCCCAAATCCAAATCCGTTAAATTTTTTGATACCCATACCCGTCTCAAACCCGATTAAAAATCAATTTTAATACCCGTAACCGCCCCAAACCCATCGGGTAATACCCACTAATTACCCGATATACCCAAATTCTACAATATTAAAATAAATATTCCTATAAAATTTATATAACAAAAAACCATAACTAAAATATAAATACCAATCGAAAGTCAAAACTGTTATTTAAACATGTAAATCTCATAATAAATGTGAACTAAGAAAATATAAAATAAATCTCAAGATAAATACTAACAAAATATAAAAGAAAATTTCTGATGAATACTAACTAAAAAAAATATAGAACCCTACAATTACTAATAGTCATAAATGTTATAAATATTATATATATATATATATATATATATATATATATATGGGTATGGGTAGTGGGTACCCATAGATATCTACTTATACCCGACCCAAACCCGTTGCGGGTATCAATTTTACTACTCAAACCCGTCTCAAACCCATTTAATTTTACCCAAACTCGTCCTATTAGGGTATGGGTGGGGCGGGTACCCGCAAAAACCCGACCCATTGCCATCCCTAGTAACGACTAACGACAAAAATCATAAAATAAGGTATTTATTAAAAGTTTTGTAAGTAACCTTAAATGAATTAATAAATGGCTAAAATAGATTATTATAGATAAAAACTTGGGTGAGGTAGCCACATAATGTGGCCGGGTCAAAGTGTCAATCTTTATACAGAAAAGTGCTAATCTATACGAATAAAAGTGTCAATCTTTAACATAATTATTTTACAAATAAAATGCCAATTTTTAAAAGTGTCAATCTTTATACAGAAAAATGTTAATCTACACGAATAAAAGTGCCAGTGTTTTAGCCGTCCGCACGGTGCCTCTGGCTGACCCAAGTGTGTCCCATTATTATATGGACTTCATAAATTATTTTTTGACCTGACATAAAATATAGTGTTTCTCTTTCAGAAATATTATAAATAGTGTTACATCATACAAAAGTTACAGAGTCAAAATAAATTTTTGTGATGATAAGAGTTGAATTTACTACAGAATTATGTTTTATAAGTTTAATACATAAAATATAGAGTTATGTGTCCGTAAATATATGAATTTTAGTATGAGTTTGATTTTTAATGTGAATCTAAATTTTAATGTGACAATACACATTATTTGGTACTCCCTCCATCCCATTTCAATTGGCATGTTTATTAAATCGGGTCGTTCCACACGAATTGACATGTTTCTGAAAATAGAAAGAATTAACCATTAAATGGACCTCTAAGCATCTCATCACCCACTCATCTCTTAGTACATATCACAATATAGAGTAACGCTCCAATGCCCATGTGGCACAATATAGATGACGTGGCAAAGTTTTAAATAAAGAAATTAATTTAAATATGTACCATAAAAACTACACCCTACTAAAAAACTAAACCCTACCCAAAAAAACTAAACCCCAAATGGAAATGATTAATGACGTGCACTGCCACATGGGTAGGGGAGCATTTATATCCCAATATAATTTAAACTCTAAAAGTTTAAATTATCATAACTTGTTTGTTTGTTCTCCGATTTTAATAATTTTTATACCAAATTAAAGATCTTGATGTGATCTTCCATTTAAGATCAACATCAACATATTTTTATGATTTATGATGCACTAGTTTTAAAACAATAAAATTTACATTAAAATATTAAACACTACACTTTATCTCTACACACACTTTCCTAAAAGCTCGTGCCGAAAAGAAACAAGCCTATTGAAATGGGACGGAGCGAGTATGAGTTTTATTTTTAACACGAATTTAAATTTATCTTGACAATACCCTAACTTAACGTTAATTTAATTTTTGACACGACAATGAACTTCAACAAAAATCTAAATTTACATGGAATACTTATTACATGTTGTTGGGTACAAACAATTAAGCCTCACTATCACATTAGAAATATAAGATGAATTTACCTTGTATATAAGGGGAGCACCACCATATTAATAAGATGCCTTTTGGGAAGAGCTAAAAAATGAATCTGTGAGGACTTGAACCCAAGCGGACAATATCATACTAATGTGGTTCGGTCATGCGACATTTTTTTTATCTAATACTCCTTCCATTTCACTTGAGTATTCGTTGTTTCATTCTATTTTTGCACACTACTCCGCTCACATTAATGTTGGTCCTCTTTCCACTAACATCACTTCCCTACCATTTATTAAAACTCATGCCCAAAATATAGCGAATACCCAGCTGAAATGGATGAAGTATGTCGTATTTATGTGTTATTTAAATTAGAAACAATGTCATATTGTTGGTCGAACGATTTGTCCATTAATTTTGAGGATTTTTCATAGTTTCTATATTCATGTTAAAAATCAGATTAATTATTAAATTGATATATTATCAAACTAATATTTAAATACGTTTAAAAATAAAATTCATACCAAAATCCGGTGTATATACAGACAAATAGCCATAGAAAATAAAATGTATTTAAAATTTAAAAATGCTTGCTCTATAGCCATAGCAGACCAGATGAGTGGTAGTTGTGGAATTATTAATTCGGAATAAAAAAATTGTACTGAAATATCAGCCTTATTTATTCAGCGGTATAAAAAAATTAAATGAAACGATTAATTCCGAAACCCACTGACAGATAAAATAATTAATACGTAGGCATCCTATTCTCTGTTCACTGCAAAAAGCCCTTCAAATTCCATGTGAATAATATGATAAAACAATACCACCTCTGCAAAAATATACTTTGTTCCAACCAGTGACGGAGCCAGAAATATTGACGAGGGGCTCAATTTAATTATATATAAGTAAACATTAAAAATTAAAAAATGATAATAATAATAATAATATATAAATTAAAACAAGGCCAACATAAAACTAAATATTTAAAATGGAATATTTCAAAATTTTAATAAGGGTAATTTACAATTTATTTGTCAAATTATTCAATTTTTCACAATTGTGTTGCGTGTTTCGATCAATACGAAATACCAATTAAATGTCCAAACTAACAATATTTTCATTGCTATTTTATATATAGATTGTAACACAAATATGTAATAGAGAATAATTTCGCAATTAAATTGTAAATTGCTGATAAAAAATTAGAAAGTCTTTGAAAATTGAACATTATTTTTCTATCTATAAATCTTCAATTAATATGAATACCACAACAACAACAAAAATATAATATCTTAATTTTAAAAACTACTAGTATTATTTATAAATCAATATATATTGCTTAAAAAATTAATATATATAAATATATAAATAATACTAAAAAAAATTAGAAATGGACCCGGGCCCAGTGACCCCGCTGGGCCCAGTGTCCCTCCGTCCCTGGTTCCAACCCTTCATTTCATTTTAAATATATACTCCATATTATTATTATTATTATTATTATTAAAGGTCAAGGAAATAAATAAATAAATCAGTACAAGGGTGCTCAAATTACTAACATAACAATTATGCCACCAATCCGTCTCCTAAAAGCATCTTCAGACTACGAGAAATCGTAATACACCGATTGTGAAAGGAGTGTACAAAGAAAGAACGAAAAAAGATCAAATCAATTTCCGAGAAAACTTAACTCGGTGTGATTTATTTTGAAACTACATCCGTTTTACTTTCTAAATGTTGCTAAATATGCTCAAATGGGAGGGATTGTATGCGAATGTTTCGATTTCTAAGAAATTTTAGTACCCCTTTACGCTCTAAATTTATTAAAACACAATAAATTTGATCATGATTTGAAAAGTGAAAAAAGAAAACGGAAAGATTATTTGACAACATACTATATTAAGGAGAAATGATATATTATTCATTCTTTCGTGGACACTTTTATCGTTTTAACACTTTGGCATTATTTCTTTTTAATTTTTGTTGCTGTTTTATATTCTATTATCTTAAAAATTAATATAAAAAGCATAAAATCTAAAACTTAGAAGCTCGATTTGTTCTTTTTTTATTTTTAACTTCAAAAAATGAGTAATAAAATAAATCGAGCTTTGATTTTTATTTATTTTATAAATTTTATAATTTATATTTTAATTTTTAAAATACTAGAATACAAAACAACAACAAAAATAAAAAAAAATAATGTCAAAATGATAGAACGACGAATGTGTTCACGAATGAAAGAGCGACGTAATTTTTACTTCTACTATATTAAGATTTGTGAAAAAAAAAATGATTTAAGATTGTCGTTTTGTGCAACGTGGCGGACAATGGTGGATTCGTCATATGACGTCATTGGTAAGGTGCTGACAGCTGGGATGACGTGGATGACGTTACGTTCTGAGTATTGGCGTAATATCGCTTGGGCCCAATTTCCATTTATTGGGCTTTAAATCGCTAGGGCCCAATTTAAATTTCATTTATCAGAGTATTAAGGGAAAATATTAAATATAATTATATTAAAAAAAGAAAAAAAAAACAAGAAAGAAAGAAGAAGTAACACATCATTTTTCAATATACCCCAACTCATTTTTCTCCGAAAAAATTAATTTTGATTCAAAATACATATATATATAGAGAGAGTTTGGTTCCTATGTTAATAAATTGTGGTGTGTTAAATAGGAATGAATCTGGACTATTGATCTTAATCAAATCTATGACTGTCATTGATTTAAGCATGGTTTCAAGGTACAATAAGTATGATTTCATTTAAGCATGAATTGGTATATTTAAAAGCACAATTATATAATAAGCATAATTTTGTGCACATTTAAGCATAGTTTTGTATACCTTTAAGCATTTTTAACATTTTAACACGTCAGAATTTATTAATACACGAATTGTTCCCTATATATATATATATATTATAGTGGTCATGTTTGTCTTATTTGCCAAAGCTTCTGATCATTTAATTGGTTTGGCTGAAAAAGGGAAAAATAAAGGGCGGAAATTAAAAATACCCATTTTGAAAAATCAGATTAACAAAATACCCATTCTCAATTTACATCTATAAAAAATACCCAATTTATTAAAATAATGGTATGGGGCCCACTTTTTTCACATGGAAGTCTGCAAAGGCTGGACTTCTTTATCGGTGAGTGAATTTTTGTCCTTTTGCTGTTTTTGATTGACTTGACCGAATTAAAAAAATACAAACAGAAAGAAAATAAAATTCACTCATTTTGGCCCCCTTTCTTTCATGGTTTCTTCTCTCTTCTCTCGCCCCTCTCACGATTGAGGAACCCCTAAGCCCCCATTTTTTTTTCCAACCGTGAGATAGAGAGAAAAGAAAAGAAAAGTATGGCCACCAATAACAATTCGGATTCCGAAGATGAAGGAGTCCCGACTCAAGCGCGTCGCGTTCCGACGATGGAAGAACGTCGAAACCTTCCTCATCCGCATCCTCCGGTAATTTTTCTAATTTTCTTCGTCTCTTCTTTGTTATTATTTGTTATTTTAAAAGTCTTGAATTTTTAGTATTTTTTAGTTTCCTCAATCAATTCGTATGTAATGATTTAATCCATTTCTAATGATTTTATGTTATCTTGAATAGAATTATAAATTATAATGTGTATAAAATGCATTAATATTTCGATTTTGGTATGCAAGAAATCTGGATTTATTGGGATTATTGGGTAATTTATGAATTCGAAATCTGAAATATATATGGATTTATTGCGATTTAAATTATACATGTTTCACGGTTTGAAGGTCACTGAAACCGTGTCCTCACGGTTTGGATGTGAATGTAACCGTGAATTTTGATGACTCAACAAATTTTACGGTTTCTACTTAAATCAAACCGTGAGAAATACGACCGTGAAATTTGCTGAGTCATCAAAATTCACGGTTTAAGGTAAATGAAACCGTGAGTCACGGTTTGTTTGCAACAGAAACCGTGAAATTACTTAAAAACACGGTTTTGTTTAATTTCACACTATTGCGTTTAATTGCAGAGAAGATTGTAAAATTTGATACTTCACTAAATTAAAGAATCGTTTTGATCTATTATTTTGCAGCCTAGGTATACATGGTACATGCCTCGTATGCAATGATTCCCCGGTGAAATAAACAGTTACAACAAAATCAATGTACTTCAAGGCATAATGTATCATTTAATTCGCATTGGTGGACAGGATCTCTTGGCACGATTTGCCAACGAATCTCCATTTGGAAAGGTTCTCGCGCTTAGGAAGGTCGGGAATGCCAAGCGTGCCTTGCACGAGTTATTGGCTAGAGAGTTGTGGAGGGGTGAAGAACACGAATTCGAGAGGTTGTTCCACGTAGGTGGACGGGATATTCGGTTTGGGCCTCAAGAATTCTGCCTTGTGACTGGATTATGCTTCGGCCCTACGACCTTTAATCCCCACGGTCGCAATCATGTCATCCCACAGTCGAGCCTCTTTCATACTTATTTCAGCGGACGTCAGGTGCAAGTGAAAGAGCTCTTGAATCATTTCAAAGATGCTTCTAATGTCATAGGGACTCCGGATCAATACTTGAGCGCCGCCAACCTCATTGTCTACTACTACGTGCTACTAAGTCGTGACCCTGACAGACATGTTGATGATTGGGCATGGACATTAGTAGAGGATCCACAGCGATGGGCGGAATTTCCGTGGGGATCATGGTCGTTTCAGATCATGTGCCACCAGCTCGGAGTGGCCAAGAAGGACCCCACAGAAATAGGAGGCCAAAAAAATAGGGGAGCCTACCATCTCTACGGGCCCGTGTGGGCGATGTTCATTTGGGCCGTCGAGGCCATTCCTGCTTTAGGGCAAGCAATTGGGGTTCGTCGCAACGAGCACCACATGCCACGACTTCGGAGATGGGAACTTGGGTCGTCGAATGCAGACTTCGTTGGTTTCTTTGACAATCCAGAGGTATATACTCTCTTTTTACTCTTTTTACTGCATTAATTAATTATGTTAATCATTTAAAATAATATTTATAGATTATTTAGTTTATCAATAATTAAAGTAAGTAAATGTTTTTAGTACATTTTATTAATTAATGATTAGTTAATTACTCATAATAATACTGATTTCATAATAATTGTTTGGATTCGAATTTATAATAATTGTTTGTTTGTATTCGAATTTAATTTAAAATTCCTTTTTTTATTTAATGGGTGAAATAGTTTTTCACAGTTTGAACTTAAATTAAACCGTGAATACGCGGTTACATTTAGTTTCAACCGTGAAAAAGTGCTTTTCCACGGTTTGATCTATATTGATACCGTGAATTCACGGTTTAATTTAAGTTCAAACCGTGTAACATGCTTTAAGTTAAAAAAATGGCTATTTCAGATAGGTGAAGATTGGAAAATTGATAATGGTTATGCATTTTTTTTTTGTTTATGCAGCTCGAAGTCAACCCCACACTCGAACCTGATGAAGAGGAACAAACCTCCTATTACTTTCAGTCCCTATTCGAGTGCCAAGACCCGTTACAAGTTCGGTTTAACCCGAATACACGCCATTCGTGGAAAAAAGCGCCTCCGGAGCAGAGGCAAACAAAGGATGCGAGAGATATGGCTCGAGTGATTGATAAGTTGAGGTGCCGTGATTCGAGGCAAGTAGTCCAGCCCCAACGTCGCCATCCTCGTGCCACCCGGGCAAATTCAGAGGGTCGAGCACCTATCCCGGCCTTCACGGCTTGTGCGAGTACGTCGAAGAGGCCGAGGGTTGATAGTTCACCCCCCGATAGGTCCTCGGGCCTCATCTGTTGTGTACACGGGGATCCGTGCCCTCAAGGATGTGATAACGACACGTGGGCCGACAAGGTCATGGAACGCCTGGCTCGGGATACGTCGGAGACCGGAGTCATGGCTCGTATCGCCAAGTTCATGGCAGGGCACCTGAAGGGGATCTTCGGGAAGTCATCATCTAGCTCGAGCCATGGCATGCATTCTCGTCATCGAGCACCATCACATGGCAGCCATGTCCCATTGGCAGGCCGACATTCAGTTGACGGGGGCCACGCAGCTCGTTACGATGACGACGACACCCACATTGAGCAGAGGGCACCTAGCCACATCCCCTTGGCAGGCCGACATTCATGTGACGGGGCCAACACAGCTCGTTACGACGACGATGGCACCCATATTGAGCAGAGGGCACCTAGCCACATCCCCTTGGCAGGCCGACATTCATGTGACAGGGCCCACGTAGCCTGTTACGACGATGTCGGTGCCCACATTGAGCATAGGGCACCTAGCCCCCGAGGCCGCTCCGGGTTTTGAGCACATGTTCTGGCTTTTTACAGAGCTAGTAGGGCAGAGATCAAGGACGCCTCCATTACGAGAGGCTGAGGTCGAGGATGCAGAGTCATCGCACTCGTCTTTTATCAGGGACCTGGATAAGATGCCCCTGATGGATTGGGTACATCCCGTACTGCAGCCAGTGCTTGCCCATCAGCCGGTGAGTGAAGACCCCGACAATCTGCAGGGGGGTGACTACAGTGATGCGGATTCAGATGTTGTAGGAGTGACGCCTGTGCGTCGGGTCCGTGTTGGGGGACGGACCGTGAGGCCATCGGCTGCTTTACAGAGCCCCTTTGTCCCGGTTATTCCGACACCGTATTCCGGCCCGACAATCAAACAGATGTATCAAGAATTCAGACTAAGTGGGCCGAATTCCTACGTCTGGAACCTGCAGGATCCGCCTTTTCAGATGAACCAGTCTTTGTTCGATGAGATCGAACACCCTCATATTCAGTTCTCAGCCGAGGTTAGAACGATCCTTATTTTATATTATTATTATTATTTATGATACGTAGTCCATTATTATTTTTTCATCAATACTTTGTGTGCATTATAGATCATGGAACTGTACACTGTTTATTGGTGGAGTCGACTCCAACATGGACTTTCTTTGTGTCCGTCTCTAGCTGAGAGAGTCACCGTTCTCATTGGAATGAGCGTATATGTGAGTTTTTTTTTATACTTTTTAAATGAATATATATATATATTTTTTTGTGTAATCTCTAAATCAAGATATTTATTGACAGTACGAGTTGAGGAGGGCCCTGATGGATTTTCACAGTGGAGATCAAACGGCAATGGCAAAGTCGAATCTAAAGTATCATGATTACAAGCTGTCAGCTGATCTCGGGAATTGGTTTCACGGCGTTGGTTCGTACGATGTTTAGATGAACGCAACTTGTGTAAGTTTCTTCATTTAAACTTTGTGTTTTTATTACGTATTATTAATAGTGCTTAAATGCATTATACGTATTATTATTAGTGTTGATCTTTTATTTGGATTTTGAGTCACTAATTCTATTATGAACTTGTTTCCCATTTGTCATGTGTTGTTTTAATTTGCAGTTTGTGTTTATTTGTCACGTTGCCTCCGATCATTGGGTTATTTGCCGAGTACGGACTGACGAGTGGACGATGAAGGTATACGACTCACTTCTACATACACTCCCTAATCACGCTGACAGAAAGCATCGCCTGGTCCAGCTCTACCCGATCCTGAAACTATGGCCCAGAGTGTTGCAAAAGGTTGGATATTGGGAACAACATCCACGGATGAAGAAGCATCACGATTTTCTGAATATTGTTTGGATCCCCATAGAGCAGCAATACATACAGAAGGACGGGTATTCATGCGGACCGTTCGCTTGTATGTACATCGATCGAATTTTTGCCCTGAAGAAGCCGCGCATTGAGAGGATTGGCGTGAGGTACCTCTCCGCGTTTCGCTTAGAGGTCGCGAAACGGATATTTTCCCTTTCGCAACGTGGTGCCGAGTTCTGAACATTATATTTTGGTTCGGATATATATATTAGAATATTTAAATGATTCGATTTAAATATAAGAATGTCTGTATTTAAATACTACTATAATTAATTAATTAGAATGTCATTAGAAAAGTCACGATGTCATTAGAATACATCAGTTACAAGTATAGTACACAAGATGGATTATGGAAATATTTTGATGAATTCATTCTACAAAGTCGAATTAATGACCTTGTTCTTCCAAATTGAGCTGTAATAGGTAATTAATTGTCATTATATATATAAATAATTAACAAAATAAGTGATTTGAAGCATTAGATATCGGATTAAAATGAAATTTGGCCTTAATTTTAACCAAAATAGAGTTTCTCACGGTTAGGGTTCACGAGTTGGAACGTGCTTACACGGTAAAAATCACAACAAACCGTGAAAATAGGAGTGGTTTTCACCGGATTCTAATTTTGACCAGATTCCACGGTTAGGGTTCACGGTATTAAGTAAACTACGGTTTCATTCTTCCAGACACCGTGTAAATAATTTTTTTATTTTTTACTGAATTATAAAAGTGATTTGACACGGTTTATTATCACATAAAACCGTGATATCACGGTTAGAATCATATTAAAACCGTGATTTACCTTTAAAACCGTGAATTGTATTAAAATAATATTAATAATAGAATAATATTTTCTTGATTTATATATTATGTTGCAAACCGTGATCGTATTATATGATATATTGATATGATTAAATTCAGACATAATCCATGGTAATGCAACAAATTACATTAATTGAATGATTCCATCCACAAGTGACACATGGCTCCAACGTGACCTGTCATATCACAATGTGGACATCTGCGAGAACCACGGCTTGCCCGTCGGCGTGCTTCCCCTCTCCCTCTACGTCTTCTTTCTCTCGGCCTCCCCGGTAGACGTAATCTTATTGGGGGCAATACCTCCGCACTCCGCAACTCTTTAGGCCAAGTAGATCTATGTGGTACATGTAAAATTGAGAGCTCGTAAGCTTTTGCATGAGTACCTCGCTGGTAGTAAGGTGAAACGTAATGCACTACTTCCTCCCCTTGGTACCTAAAATTAGACAAAAAAACATAATTAATTTGAAAGTACTTACACTATGATTATTGTATTCAAATGATACCTTGAAGGTGACTTACATGATTGCCGCGATCGCATGTGCACAAGGCAGACAGTCCCTCTGCCAACGCAGACATTGACACTCATGCTGTTGAAGATTCACAGTAAGTGTCCTTTGGGATGTACGAACATTGAATTGGAATTGAGATGTTTGCGTGACCCTGTATTTCCGCGCGTGCTCTATCTGATCCGCAATTGTTCGCCTCGCCTCCAACATTATTGGATGATTTTCCCGCTGGCAGGCTATGCGTCGTTCATCGAACCACTCTTCGATGATAAGCCTCACAACATCGAGAGAAGCGCAGATTGGTAGATGCCTAGCCCATAGGAGGGTATTATTGAAAGACTCGGCAGCGTTAGACGTCATATTGTTGAAACGCCGATGTTGGCACATTGAGCGAGCCCACTTGGCAGGGCCAATTTCCATCAATTTTGCATGGGCGTTGGCGTTCAGATCATGAATTTGATCCATTCTCGTATTCCATTCCTCCACATCATACGTGTATGCAGCCCGTACAAACAGCCCGATGACATGCTTACCATAGTGTGCCAAGTTCTTACTCAGGTGGTAATAACACAAACCGTGGTAGGCATGGGGAAATACAACGGATACGGCATGTATGATGGATATGTGTTGATCCGAGACAATCAATGTGTCATTCAATGCTCCATATGCACTTCTGAGTCCTCGCATGAAGAAAGTCCAGCACTCGTGGTTTTCGATAGGCCCTACTCCATAAGCCAAAGGATACAACTCTTCGTTAGCGTCCTTTGCCACGGCTACGAACATGATTCCCCTGTTCTTCCCCTTCATATGCGTGCCATCCACTATAATAACTGGCCTCATAGTGAGTGAAAACGCAACTCGAGTAGCACCTAGAGCAACAAAAACTTGTTTGAACCGGCCATCGTTGCCGATGTCGATCCTTGTGATTGTACCCGGATTTGTCTTCTTTAGCATTGCGAGGTAGCCCGGCAACATCTTGTACGAATCTTCGTACTCGCCATAAATCATCTGAATTGCGCGGTTTCGTCCCCTCAAGGCGACATCGTAATTGATGTCGACACCAAAAACTTCCTTTAGCTCGTTCATTATGACCTTTGGCTTCACTATTTCCCGATCACGTAGAATTCGCTTCGCAAAGTACGCCCCAATGACTGTAGAATGGAGCTTCCTTTTCTTCAGACCCATTACTTCCTGATTGCACGTGTGATCGCCACAAAACTTGATCACTAAAAAATGGCCACCTTTGCTGGCGGTGGCGTGTAACTTGAAGGGGCATTGCTTCGATGATTTGCATTTCAAATATAGTCTTCCATTATCCGACCTCTCTACCTTTGATTCCGCATTCTTCTCCAAATTCCACAGACCGGCTGCAATCGTGAGTTCGTCCTTTGTATCGTACATGGCGTTAACAGCAAGCCCTTCAACAATCAGATTAACATCACCCGCATACACTACAGAGTTCTCAGGTTGGATAGGGACCATGGGGACTATCCAATTACTCGGATGCATTGTATCGATATCCTCATCAGCATCGTCATCGTGCGGACCTGTATACATCAATCTTAATAATTTTTCCATCCCGCCTTTGTCCAATATCCACGCTGTGTACTCAGCAAACAAGGACCTATTCAGCCGCCTTTCAAAATTGTCTCCGGCTCTATCGCTCTCGGTGCTCTGAGCATCAGATTCAACGTCGTAATCTGGGTCATCCTCATCGTCTATAACTTCATACACATGGCCTCGAGACCGCGCCTCGCTACGCCCATTATGCTCATCCTCGGCCGCAAAATTGAGGTCTGGGATTGAATTTTCTCGGGCACTCGAGGCATGAGGGAATGAACTCGCTATGAGGTTGAGATCTGGACGATACACGTCGTCAGTTGGAAATGATGAAGTAGCGACCCTACCAATCTCATTGAGGTATGTGTGCCAATCAGTGCCCTGGTAGCCGAAGTCGAATGAGCCACCATACTGGTACGTCTGCTCGCCCGTAGGGAAATGTGAAGAGGACGCCCCGGCTTGTTCACTGTAAAAGTGAGAAGACAATGCCGTGTTGTTCCAAGATATATATACCTTTGGGGACGATTCTGTTCTGCACAAGCGCACGAGTTCTTCGTCCGTCCCCAATGGTGATTTAACAAGACGTCCAAATGGTGTCGTCCTCAGATAGGTGATCTCAAAATCAGTACCCAAGAAAGCATCTGTTGATAAGACGATATCAACTATTTGTCATCTCAAGTTGTAAACAGTGATATCATCTGTTGATAAGACGATATCCATCTGTCTACCGTCCTCGTACTCAACGCTTTCCCAATTTCCTCCATAGTTTACGTTCACGATAACGTAGGACATCTGCATGAATTTAATTCAAAACATTAGATGTATATTAAATGAAAAAATACATTAATTTAAAATTAAGATTTTATAAAAAACAATAATTATACAAATAGCAAAATAAAATTGTGAAACTAATATTGAGTTCGACTAAGGCAAATTATAAATAGATGCATACCTAAATTAACTTGAGCATGTGTAATTGTAAAAATAGACTCATTAACTTGAGAATGTAACTTAAAAGTGCTAATTTTATTTTTAAAAAAATATTATCAATATAGTTTAAAAGATGTCTGACGGTTAGACTACCATTTAAACCGTGAAATTTACGGTTTAAATGTTAATCTAACCGTGAAATACCTTTCTAATTAACAAATTATTTTATTAAAAAATAGTATTAATATAGATTAAAAGATATCTCACGGTTACACTAGAATTTAAATCGTGAATTCACGTTTTAAATGTTAATCTAACCGTGAAATACCTTTCTAATTAACAAATTATTTTCTTAAAAAAATAGTATTAATATAGTTTTAAAAGACGTCTCACGGTTAGACTAGCATTTAAACCGTGAATTCACGGTTAAAATGCTAATCTAACCGTGATATACCTTTAACAAACTATTTTATTAAAAAATAGTATTAATATAGTTTAAAAAGACGTCTCACGGTTAGACTAGCATTTAAACCGTGTAAAATGCTAGTCTAACCGTGGAAGACCTTTCTGAATTAACAAATTATTTTATTAAAAAATAGTATTAACATAGTTTAAAAAATGTCTCATGGGATTTAATTAATAATAATAATAATAACAATGATAATAATAATAATAACTAAAATTAAAATTCAGAGTTAATAACTTAAGCATAATTTAAATAAAATAGCACTTACAAATTGTCCTAATCATACCATAATTAAAATATTTTAAATAGTAAAATTTCATAATTAGCTAAATATCTTACGGCTAAAATCATACTATAACACCTAAAAATCAATATAACATTAAGCATGTAAATTCCAAAAATAAAATTTAAAAATAGAATAATTAACTTCATAATTTACCTTAAAAGATATAATTTACTGAGCTTTTTCAATTTCGTTTGCTTTTTCTTCCTCCTCAATTTGCCACCAGTAAGTTGTCTTTGATTGCCTTCTAGCGCTAAAAAAATACTCCAAATTGTAAGCTTTTAAGAAATGAAGAAAATAATTTTTAAGGTATTGTGACCGAAGAAATGATCTACACTCTACCCACTTTATAGGAAAAAACAGGTATGAATTATGAATTATTTGCTGTAAAAATAAATTTGATAAAGTAGTCAAATTGTCCGAATACAATTATTATTTTCACTATTTAGTCCGTTAATATGAATTTTCAAAGAATCCATTCAATAATTTTACTGTTTCACCTATAATATTAAATTCGACTGAATTTAGAATAGTTTGGTTTCGGTGATATAATTTCACCCCAAAAATTTTATTTTCTAATTGGTGAATAAAAATAAAAATTACAATCGATCGGACATAGGTAGATAAAAAGTATAAAAAGTGGGGCCCAAACTCTAGGTTCTGCAAAGTTTGTGCATTTATTTCAACAATATAACATTAATATATTGAAATGGGTATTTTCTACATATGCAATTTCAGATTGGGTAATTTATATATACCCACTTAATATTTGGGTAGAAAGACATATTACCAGAAAAATAAATGAGATCACACATGATTTCGAAGCAATAATTCCTGTCCTCAAATGAACATTATTTATCCTTTCTCATTCTCCAATAATATTAAAATTGAAAAAGAAACAGAAAGAAAAAAACATGTGTCATCTCTCCCACTATTTGTCTTCTTGTAATAAGTATAATTTTGCAACACTCAATTAACGATTTTACTAATCAAAAAATTAACTATTTTTCTTCCTTTACAAAAAATGAGAGGCTTTAGAAATATTGTAAATACATAACAATCACTCATTAATATATTAGAAGATGTTATACGAAATCATAATAAAAGATTCGAGTCGAAATTACTAATATACTATAAATATAAGGACACATTTGGGTGAGCCCGAGTGTACTATGTGGCCGTTCAAAAGATTGATACTTTTATTTGTATAGATTAACACTTTTTTGCATAAAGATTGACACTTTTAAAAGTTGACACTTTTATTCGTTAAATAATTATGTTAAAAATTGACACTTTTATTCATGTAGATTATCATTTTTTTGCATAAAAATTGATATTTTGACCTAGTCACACTACGTGGCCGGCCTCACCCAAGTTTTTGCCCAAAATATATATAATCAAGAAGTACAAATAAGGCAGATTCCACCTTACTAATCACACACATTACATATATAACTACACTGAGCATACAGTAATATTGTCTACAAATCACTATTAACCAATTAAAATAAAACAAAGCATCTAAATTAACCAAGATTAATTAGCCTAAGCTACATCAAACTAATCTAGTCTAGATTAAAGTGAAAATTAAACCCAAATCAATTAATTAAAACACAGGCGATTCCACCGGCGAACTCACTAAATTAAGAAGTTCGTTCCAATAATTCTTGTTGTCTTCGAACTCTCCTGCGTAAGAAGTCGTCGGACAACTGTTGTAGCAGTCGGAGCTCAACAACGTAGGATCCATCGAACCTTCTAGAAGGTTCATGGAGTACATATTCCCATAGTCAGGGAGTACCTGCGCCGAACTGTCGAAGCGGGAGGCCGCCACGTCCACGGCGGCGGCGGAGGGCGCGCCGGAGAAGTTCAGGGTCGAGGTTGGGGAGTCGAGGAAGAGCCCGCCGCCGCTGTCCGAGGCCTGCTGCCAGTCCTTCAGCACGTCCAGGCACGGCGGCTGAGCCGGCGGCGGCGGAGGGGCGACGAAGCGGTGGAGGAGCTGGAGCTTGGACAGGAGCCTTGACTCGCGGACGAGGCGCGCCTCGGCCTCAAGGCGGGCGGTCTCCCACTGGGCCATGTGGGAGACGACCGCGGCCAGGCGCGACTGGGCCGAGCCGGCCGGGTTCTCCTTCGGCTTGTGGGTGACCGGGTCGATCCCCATCCGGGTCAACCGCTTCTTGAGCCGGGTGTTCCAGTAGTTCTTGATCTCGTTATCGGTTCGTTTCGGCAAATGCGTTGCTATAGCTGACCACCTAAGGCAATGCAAAAACCCAATCATATCAATATTTGTAGCAAAAAAATTTCAACAAAACCCTAATTCCTTGCGACCTTACTACTCTTTCCGTCCCAGCCAGCCAGCGAAGACGAGCCATTTCATTAATTCATTATGTTATACTTCAAATAATGAAACGCCTCGTATTCGCTGATCATAACTGAGGGAGTAGTACTACTACTGTTTGCATAAAATTATACTACTTGATAATGTAAGAAATTCTGACCTATTTCCCAAAAGGGCATGGAGTCTTATAATAGCCTTCTCTTCTTGAGAACTAAACTTCCCTCTCTTAATATCAGGCCTTAGATAATTAGTCCACCTCAATCTGCAGCTCTTCCCACATCTTTGAAGCCCTAAAAGAATCAAACAAAAATATATAAGCTTATCGAAAACACATTTTTGTTTTTTTTTTCTATTTCTAAATATGGAAAAATAAAAAGAAGAAAAAAAAAAAAAAAAAAAGTTACCAGCTTTAGAAGGGAGTGCACGCCAGCTTCCATGGCCATGTTCTTCAATATAAGCAAGAAGCTTCTGATCTTCCTCTCTAGTCCAAGGCCCCTTCTTCAACTCCATCTTCTCGTTTCTTACCATTTTTGAATTATTACCAAAAGAAGAAACTGCAGAACCTACAAAATCTAGTAAGAAACCTAGGATTATTACACGAATAGGGAGAGAGTGAAGAAGATACTATGTTTTGCAGGATAAATAATTTGGTGATAGATGGGGTTTTGGGAAAGATGAAGAGGCATGCATTATATAGTGAGTGAAGAATTAAATAGGGTTAGTATCCTAAAAGTAGTATGTGGGGCACATATTAATGCTATTATACAAAAATAATATGCAATTTCTCGATGGACAAAAACTTGGGTGAGGTCGGCCACATAGTGTGGCCGGGTCAAAGTGTCAATCTTTATACAGAAAAGTGCTAATTTATACGAATAAAAGTGTCAATCTTTAACATAATTATTTTACGAATAAAATGTCAATTTTTATACAGAAAAGTGATAATCTATATGAATAATAGTGTCAATATTTTAGCCATCCGCACGGTACCTCTGGCTGACCCAAGTGTGTCCCTTCTCGATGTATATTATCGATAATAGATTATTATTATTTATTTATGGAATCATGAATTATAATTCAGCATTGCATGCTTTGTGTCTGCGTGAAATGAAAAATAAAATATTTTTGTGACATTAAATTGGCGCATTATAGTGTCGGGAAATTTAATATTTGATGACGTAAGTATTACAGCAGCATTGTAAGTGAAATTAAATGATGAGTGCATGGCTTAGTTAATAATTTGTGTGCAGCGGTCAGTTTAGGTAATTAAATTTGCAGGGCCACTTAGATTTTGTAGTGTGATTTTGAGCAGTGTTTGTGTGTGTGGTTTTATGAGAAGGAAGAGAAAAAAAGAAATTAAAGAAAAAAAGAGCGATGAGGTTGGATGGAAGGTATAAATGTGAGTGTGTGTAGTTAAGACTTTTTATTGGTATGGAAATCAATATGTTTGTATTTATGAATTTAATTAATTGTGTTTTTTTGGATAAGATGTTTCGATGGCTTATCAATTTTTCACCTCAAATTTTGAATTTTAAGTGACTCAAACAAAAAGAATCTTACTCATTTTAAAATAGGAAAGTTGTCCCAAAATATAAAAATTTATGCCACATTTTGGTTTTTTCATGTGAGCTTTAAAGTCTGCTTAGCTATAAATATATAATATTTCAATTGTTTCTAATTTTGCAAACGAGGTTGATTTTTCTTAATTTTGTTAAATTTCATATTGATATGAAAGTCGGAAGTTGAATATGTTAGAAACTATGTCATTCATATATATAAGAAAATTAGAATGTCACTAATCGTTTGAAAAATCCAATTTCCTTATCAGTACGAATTAGGAAAAAATCAACTTCATATGCAAAATCAGAGACAACTGAATGGTTGTGTGTTTATAGACAAATTTTAAAGTTCGTGGAAATATTGTGTATTTTGGAGCAATTTTCCCATTTAAAATCACAAACCATAAAATTTTGCACGGACAAATTTTCGTAAGTAAGATTTTAAATAATTTCCAATGATAATTTTCGACACGGGATGATTCTTTTTAGTACAACACATACACATAAAAATATATTACCTTCGTCCCTCATATCGTCCCTCATATCTGTGTGGAGAGAGAAGTGACACATATTTTAAGAAAAAAATACTTCATCGGTCTCAATTCAATTATTTCTTTTCTTTTCGGCACAAGATTTTAGGAAAATGTGTTTAGAGATAAATTGTATTATTTGATATTTTTGTGCAAATTTCATTATTTTAAAAATAGAGCATTACATATGCATAATAACATATTCATGTTGAATCTTAAATGAAATATCGTTTCAAGACCTTTAATTTGATATAAAAATCATAAAAATCGGATAACAAACGAGCAAGTTACGATAGTTTAAACTTTTAGAATATAAATTATATTGAGATACATGCTGAAAAGTGAGGGGATGATAAGATGATTAATTGAGCTAATTTTTGCTATTTTAGTAAAGGGGACAATTGAATTGGGACAACCCAAAATGACAATAGAGACAATTGAATTGGGACGGAGGGAGTAGTAGATAAAAAGTGAGAAAAGTAAAAGAAAGTGAGAAAAGTATGGGAAAAATAGGAAAAGTATGTAGAAATTGGAAAAAATAATGTAAAAGCCAAATAGTAAAAATATCAATTTGCTAATGGAACCACACACTAATATAGGGGGACGTTTCAAATATGTAATAATCACACGAATATGCGAGACGGAGGGAGTATAATATTTATGTTATGCTTTTAACATGAGAATTGAAGTGATACACTAAAATTTATTCTTTTAGGAGAGTAATCTAGTCATGGTCTTCAAAGTGATATTGCACTATATTTATTTATTTATTTATTTATATTTTTGAAAGGGATATTGCACTATACTATTAATCAATTTTAATAACAAGAATAATATATATATAACAAAATAATAAAATATAATGACGCAACTTGTTGTTGGCCATTTTGAGTAGTCCGTTTGTTGTACCCTCATAAGTCATAAGTCATAACTATGGAACAAAAGAAAAATTAAAAATTAAAAATTAAAAAAGAAAATAAGAAAAAAAATGGAAGAATCAATGTTTCCAAATAAACCTGACCCTCTCAAAGTGCAAAGTATAGAAATATAAAAATATGAAGAAAAAAAAAATTGAATCTTGGGAGTTATAAATGGCATCAACTACTCTATAGGTATTCTGATTAGAATGGAATAAATTTTTCCTGCACCTGTCATGTCATCATGAGAAGATGAGATGAGATGACTCCCTCTTCTCTTCTCTCTTATTAATTTTTTTTATTTATTATTATCTAAATCTAAATCTAAATGCATTCAGTTTTTTAACCGTTCCTCCACAATTATTTGCTTCCTATTAATTAAACTTGTTAATTATTACCCCCAAGTATTGAGCCACAAATTAAATGATTTCAACACGCTTTCTCTCTCCCTCTCTACATTTCAAGCGGTTGAGCCATTTATTATAATTCGGCGTTTGATTAAATGTTTTTGCCGCATCATTTTATTTCAAATTTCACACGTTAAAAAAAAGTCAAACTTCTTTTTTATGTAATTAATTTTAATAGTAAGAATTTCCCGCGTTTAATTGATTTAATTTTAATATTAATTTACTGTGCAGAGGTCTTCTTTCTTTTTCCGCTGCAGCAAGAAGTAAAACAGTGAAAGCGCGACGTACAAGTGCAGCAGTGCAGCCTTCCCTCTCCTTCATCTCAGGCAGAGCCACCTCTCTCTTGATTTCGCCGGCGGTTTTCCGGTGAACCCCCCCCCCCCCCCACCCCACCCCACACACACACACACATATATTACATATACATATATATTTGTGATTTTTTTTTGGGGAGGGGGGGGGGGGGATTAACGAGAGAGATTCGAAGAAAATGACTTATGTAAGAGATGCACCATTCCGTTATGGCGTCACCACAGTAGTTTATTATACTGAAACTACTGTTTCTTCAGAGAGAGAGAGAGAGAGAGATTATTTCGAGACAGGTGAAAAAAAAAAAAAAGGAGAAGACATTCTTTAACTATGGACCAGTATTCCTCTGAGCCTCCAAGTTGAACCATGCATGCACTTACAATAATTGTACTACTACTAATAATAATAATAGTAATAGTAATAGTAATAGTAATAATAATAATATGTAGTAGTACTACTTTTCAAAGATTACGTATTCATGACACGTTACACAATGAATTTTAATAATTTCCTCCAATATACTTTCTTTTTTACAATTTACACTCTTTTGTTTTTACTTGAGAATATAAGTATCAATTTTACTTTCACTAATTATTTTTTTAAAAAAAAGATTTAAATCAATGTGAATGTTATTTAGACTAATGACGAAATGAATTTCTTAGAATGTTTAATATTTTACGAATTAAAATTTGAAATAGGTGTATAATTTTTTATTTTATTTTTTTGGATTGAATTGGTTAATAAATACATGGCATGCCAATCGAAAATTATGCATTAATACTTGGCTGCACAGGACCGTCCGCCGATTTACAATTATGCACAATTATTTGTAAGCTCTCATTAAATTCAATAAGTTCAAAATTTTGGAATTTGAGCATTATAAAAATAAAATAAAAATAAAAAACAGCTCAATATTTCTTCTTTTTTTTCCTCAGAAAATATTTAATTAATTATTATATATTTATCAGTTTCTTGAATTCTATACAATATTAATTTGGAGTAAGGAAATTATTTTGAAATTAAAAAAATAAAAAAAGGTTGTTCTGTAGCTATGAATTGAAATAGTGTTTTATTGACAATTTACTGAAAAAAAATATAGGACTTCATTTTCCGAGGACATTTAAATAGATATCTTGTCAATGTTTTTCTGTTGTGGCTACCGACAAAAAAAATTATAAACTTCAAGTATTTTGTCCCTCTTGTTCATAATCGTTCAATCATTTAATTACTTTCTAAATTAATAAATCATTCGTACGTGTTAAAGAAAACTAATTTAAGAAAAGGTCCATATAGGTCGTTCCTAGATTAAATTGGTTATGTTTTATTTAAAACTACTCTTGAATACTACCTCTTAATATACAATCATTTATATAGGTGAGATTCAATGAAAAATAAATTTTATATAAAAAATATAAATAATATGTACCATTGATCATTGCGTTGATGAAAAAATACTCTTGGCTACTAATACTGAATGCATGTAAAATACTTCAAACTATTTATCTGTAGACTGTCTGATAAGTCAAGATCAATCGAGCGCAAAACCAACATAAAAATTCAAACTCGTATCTAATACTAGTACATATTTTTAATTGCAATAATGATCGCAATGTTTATATTTTAATGAATATTTTAACAAATTCTAACACACGAGACAATTCGGATGGTATCCTTTGTCCCAAACTCAGTGTCTCAACCGTGTCCCAAAATTTAATTTTTATTAGTTTTATATTGTATTTGATAAAAATAAAGGTATTATAACATACTAAATCATAATACACATTTATAAGTAAAAAAAATGTTTTTTTTTAAAAATTATATACCCTAGTCCCTAATTTTGAATTTTTCAACCCCAATATAACTAAAAACTGAAATTAGTTGCTACAAAATAATTATAAACCCTAATTGGATGGGTAGACCCTTGAAAATATTCATAAAATTAAATACATCATTATAAAATAAATTTATTAAAAAAATATATAAATTAATATAAATCATAATTTGGGACACGGTTGAAACACAGAATTAGAGACAGAGGATCAAAAATTTAATACACAATATGCATATATTTATATGAATAGATATAGAAAGAGACAGGGTCAAGATCATAAAGTGATCAACGCTCCGAATCAAATCTTATTTTATTTTATTTACCAAATTAAACATAAAGTGATCATCACTCCGAATCAATTCTTATTTATTTATTTTTTTTACCAAATTAAATATACGCGTAAATATAATTTTATCACTATGCACATATACAAAGAAAAATAGTAAAATTGATTTGGGATGCATGTGGGGTGTGGGGGTAACGTTAGGTGAGATTTGGGATGATGTAATTGAGAGGTAAGCAAAATTGTATGAAATCGATATAGTTATAAAGGCTAAAATCCTATTTTCTATCTTCCATACTGGCATGCAATAATTATTTGGTCTGCTACACAATTAAATTATCAGTGCCCCCTCTTCAATTTCACAATTTACACGCACCTATTACGTATATACAAGCTAGACACCCACCTACCAATATTTATTATATATTAGTATATTACGGAGTATGTTTATAGTATATACGTATTAAAATATATATACATCGTTGATCGATCTTGTTTTCGTAGGTAATGAACGCCAATAAAAAATAAATGAACACGAAAGTAAAAGGAACACAAAAGAATTACGTGGTTCGATCTATCAGAATAGATCTACGTCCACAGAGCGGAAAGAGTATGAATATTATTGCTAGTATGAATCATTGCGCTTTGTTTTTTTATCAACATGGGGGTCACAGTTGTTTCCCCCCCTTATCTGCTTGCGCTTTCCTTTGCCCTGAGGTCGGACTTCATATTGGCAGCGACTTTGGTACCTCTTGAGGGTGCCGTCGCGCACCAATTGTTCTATATCCGCAACAAGATTTCTACATTCCTCCGTGTCGTGCCCGTAATCCTCATGGAAGTGACAGTACTTCTCCTTGGATCGGCGCTTCGCCCCTCCACTTGACATGGGCCGAGGCTTCTCAAACATATCGGTGTGCAATTTGTAGATCTCTGTCCTTGGCTTCGTCAATGGAGTCAATTGGCTTCGTTCCTGGTTTTGCCGAGGTCCGAGCCTAGATTCCAGGGGTGCACGCTAGAGCCTGTCGAAGGCACTTCGCCGACTTTGGCCTTGGTCATTCCGATCCTCCTTCTTCCGATGCGATGGTTCGGCCTTGTCGGCTTCGTGCTTGCGCATGTCAGCTTCGTCGGCTCTTGCGAACCGATCTGCTATGATCCATAATTGCTTCGCAGTGCGAGGCTCGTCCCTCACAATTTCCTTGTACAGGGCTCCCGACTGGATATCATTTTGGAAGGCAGAGATTAGGACCTCATCAGTTAGGCGCTCGACTTTTAGACTTTCTTCATTGAATCTAGTCATAAAGTCGTTGATAGGTTCACCTTGCCTTTGCTTGATAGTGAGGAGATGTGCCGAGGTGGTTTTTTCCTCGGCTTTCTGGAAAAATCTTCGCTCGAAGGCATCCATCAGCTCATCGTACGACCCGATACTGCGAGGTGGTAGACTGTCGAACCACATGCGTGCATTGTCTACCAACAATTTTGGGAAGACCTTGCACATGTAGATATCGTCGCTGAGTCCCTGGTTGACCATGTTGTATTAGTATTGGGACAGGAAATTCCTCGGGTCGCACGATCCATTGTATGGCTTGATAGGCGGGACTCTGTACTTATCCGAGAGAGGAGTGTAAAGTATTCGGTTGGTGAAAGGGGTAGAGATCCTCCCGTACACGCCGAACCTCCCTCCTTGGTAATTGTCCTCGTCGTGCTGAGGTGAGATGGTATCGTGCCGGGGTGAGATGACGTCGCCGTGAGGTGAGATGCGATGGTGGTCCCGTTGGCGATCGTCAACAAATCTCCTAGGGGGAATCCCGGCGTCCCGTGCGCCTACGATCCTGACCCTAGGGGACTTTTGCCGATGCCGCGATCCGGAGGTAGCTTCGTGCTCTCCACCTCGACTTTGGACTTTTTGTTGCTTAGCAAATTGGAGAAAATCTTGCTTATTATGCGCAAGATATCCCCTTACAGCCTTATCGAATTCGTCCGGTTGGAGATGGATGTCGTCCTCCTTCTGGCTGTTGTTATGACCCTTTCCTTCCAGGTACATCGGATTGTCATGCTTATCCAACGGCACGTGCTGAACTTGTCCGTCCGGAGTTTGGTCTCTTCCTGTTCCTTCCCGTGTCGTCGGCGTGTTGCAGGGTTTGGATCTTACGCTTGGCTTGCCTCGGCTTCAGGGATTTCTGTTTCCTGAACTGGTGGATTTGTTGCCTGACCTTGTCCGGTTTGTTTAGTTTCCTTTTTCTTGTTGGCAGCGGCAACAGCGGTTGATCGTGTTGGCCTTGTCATGACAACAGATTACCCAGAAAACTTTTGATCGGAAATCACGAATTTATGGTTCCCACAGACGGCGCCAGTGATCGATCTTATTTTCATAGGTAATTAATGAACGCCAATAAGAAATAAATGAACACGAAAGTAAAAGGAACACAAAAAAATTACGTGGTTTGATCTATTGGAATAGATCTACGTCTACGGAGCGGAAAGAGTATGGATATTATTGCTAGTATGAGTATTGGTTACAAGATTGTTCTCCCCCCATTCTATTCTAAACCCCTATTTATAGATAATTATATGGAGTTCGACTATAATACAAAGTCTATTCTCATAAGGACTCTTTGAGCTTATCTTCTTCTTATGGGTTGGCATCCGAGCTTCTATATCTCTCTTGGAGCTCGAGTTATAGTCGATGTAGGAGTCTTGGTTGCCTTGGTGAAGAAGTCTCTCTCTTAGTTGGACCGAGCTGCGTGAGCCGAGTTTAACTGTTGGGGCCCAATTATATTGGGCCTGATGCTTGGGCCTATGAGATGGGTCGTATCCTATCAATCGTGTTTTTACCTTACCCTTCTATGGTTATTATTTTTAGTCTAATAATTTAATCATCAAGATACAGATTCTACAATAATTTGGAGTGTTATTTTTGAGAAGTGATAGATATATTCTCTGTGTAATTAATTAGTTCAGTTTATTTTTCTAACTGTCAACAACCGTCGACAGGCGACAGTACACCCCACTTTACATTCCAAGTAACCAAAATTTTAAACAAAAATTCGGAAAAATTAAAAATAAAAATAAGAAAGTCAAAGGATTTTATTCTTCGCAAAAAAAATAAAAATAGAGTTCAATAATTTAAAGATAATTTTAGTACTTATTTATTTACAAATAATAGATTTTTGGATATAGCTAGGCTATAGAAATTTAATTACGTGGTGGTGTAATTGCAATGTATTTACATCAGAGTTGAAAAAAAAATCTTTTTGGGGATTAATATTATGATGATAGGAGTATATGATAGATAGATATGGTTATCTACTTATAGTACTATGATGTCTAATTATGCAGTGAAAAGAGTGAGGAAAGCTGCGATAAAAAGCAATGGCTCATCATAGCAAACGTACTATAAATAATTTGTAGTAGACCCCATTAATAATTTGGAGTATATCATTACTTTGTGAATTGTGCCAAAATGTTGATAATTAATTTGCAAGATTATGTGATAATCAAAGTTATATTTATTCAAGACTTTGTTACAAATTAATTAATTGCCGCTTTAAACACAAGTTAGAATATGTTTTTTTTTTTTGGCAATGAGATAGTTAATGTTTCACAATTAATTAATAATAAGTGTAATTGCCCCTAAATACTCAGCATTTCGTCAAATTCTGATCTTCCACATGAACTTTAAAATTTGTCATTGTTTCTAATTTTGCACATGTCGATTTTTTCCCTAATTTTGCCAGATTTCATGTTGATATGAAAGTCGGATTTGTCGAACGTTAGTGAGATTATAATTTTTTCACATGTACGAATTTCATAATTTCCAACATATTCTATTTCCAACTATTATATCCGCACGAAATCTAATGAAATTAGGCGTGTGTAAAATCATAAACAATTGAAAAGAATATTCATAGACATGTTTTAAATCTCATGTACAAAATCAAGATTTGACAAAACATTGTGTATTTTGAGGCAATTTTTCGTAATAATAATTGCAAGTACAAGACCTAGCTAGCTAGCCTCAACTAAAATTATAAATTCATCGAGAATAAAATTTGTAAGTGCTCCTATAATAAATTAAAGTAGATGCATGCAAGGCATGATCGATAAGTTAATTATGTGAAGGAGCTTTCGTTCAATTGATTCACCAAATACATATGCTATATTTGAAAATATAAAATTTACCAAAAGATAATTGGTGTAGTAATAAATGCAAGAGAATATAATATCCTTTTTTATTTACTTCCCTCTCGTACAAAAAGAGTAAATAATATCCTGAAATATAACGACCAAAGTATGGTATAAGTATTTAGGTGGGCAGTTTCATTATTGAGATAATAATTCAAAAAATTATTTTTCGACCAAATCGATATTAGTATATGCCAAGCATTTAGTATTCGAATCCGTTCATTATTATTATTGGCCGGTTTTTAAATATATATCCAGTACAATCATGATATGCATTTAAATATAAATAAATAATGGCTATATTAGTTCATTGCAAAACATAAAAATAAAAGTAAAAATTGAGTCGGTAATAATTTATTTGAAAGGTTTTAATGAATTCATCAATAATTGAGGGTTTCTCATATATATATATATATATATATATATATATATATATATATATATATATATATAGATAGAGGTTGGTTCATATGTTAATAAATCTTGGTGTATTAAATAGGAATGAATCTGGACCATTGATCTTAATCAAATCTATGGCTGTCATTGATTTAAGCATGGTTTTAAAGGGCAATAAGTATGATTTTATTTAAGCATGAATTGGTACATTTAAAAGCACGATTATATAATAAGCATAATTTTATACACATTTAAGCATAGTTTTGTATACCTTTAAGCATTTTTAATATTTTAACACGCCATGATTTATTAACACACGAACCGTTCCCTATATATATATATATGTCACGTAAACATATGAATTAATGTAGTGCTCCGAATCCGCTATATTATATATAGGGGTAGGATCTTATGGGTGACACCTTCAAACTTAAGAAGTAGGAACCAATCTCATTCATTGATTTGTTGTAGATCTAAAGGCTATAAATTAAGAACGGTGGACATGCAGTCGGTTATTTTCTTAACTAATCTCAATTCGTAATTTAATCTATAAAAGGGGGGTTAGTTGAATTCGTCAAAAATTAATGGCACATAATTCTCTCCCACTACGCCTTCCTTTTCCAAAAATCTCTTCCATCAAATTCAAGAATTGGAAAATATTAGCACTGCAATTGCAAATCCACTGTTTTAAAATCTATTCTTTCATTATTCCCAAAATCCATTCTTTTATTTATGCTTAAATAGCTATTATAGAATGCTTATACAATTATTAATCGATGCTAAAAGGAAAAATATGTTAATATTACAAATCCAACGTCTATAGATAAAATTGTATTTAATGCTTAAATAGTTATTTTAGGATGCTTAAACAATTAGTAATCAACGCTCAAAAGATATACGTGTTAATATCACTAGTTCAACGTTCATAAGGAAAAATGTATTTGATGCCCATTAAAGAGTTATTATAGCATAATTTCATTCCTAAATAAACATGACTGAAATAAAAAGCATAATTTTATAAATAATAAAGCATGTCAAAGAAGCACGATTTAGTGACTATTGATAATTGCGATAACGCATATAAGCATTCTTGAGAAATAATTTAAGCATCTTAAAAACATAAAATAAGCAATGAAATAATGTATAGCAATAATGTTCCAGTATATACGTATATGTTTAATTCATATCGGATAAATGCTTATGAGTATTATTTTAACATTTCATAAAAAAATATAATTTCATATCTAAATAAGCAAATTAAGCATGTTAATATTTTCATATCTAAATAAGCAAATTAAGCATATTAACTGATAGGATATGGCCTAGCTACTAGGACCAAGCATCGGGCCCAATATAATTGGGCTCCGACTGTCAAGCTCGGCCTATGCAGCTCGGCCCACTTAAGAGCCTTACTTGGCTCGGCCCAAACAGCACACCTAGGCCCAAACAGCCCACCTAGGCAACTCCTACATCGACTACAATTCAAGCACCACAAGAGATATAGAAGCTCGGTGTTTATCCAATAAATGAGGAGATCAAGCCAAAGAGTCCTAATAGGAAAAGACTTATAATCCTAGTCGAATTCCATATGTAAACACTTATAAATAGGGGTTTATAATAGGTTGAAAGGGGGGGAACAATCTTGTAATAACTACTCATACAAGCAATAAAGATCTTTACTATTTCCGCCCGTGGACGTAGATCTATTCCAATAGATCGAACCACGTAAATCCCTTTGTGTTCCGTTTACTTTCGTGTTCGTTAAATCCCAGTTTTTGTGCATTAACTATCTTACGAAAATAAGATCGATCACTGGCGCCGTCTGTGGGAAACTGAAAATCTGTGAATCTTGATCAAATTTTGCAAGTTTGCTACAATCACGATGGCCGGGAAATCAACACGATCTACTGCTGTTGCTAATAAGTCTGCCGCCGCCGCCGCCGCTGCTAAGGAGAAGGACGCCCAGCAAACCACTCATGAATCAACCGAAGCCTCCAGCCATCCACCCAGCTCTAATCAAAGACGCCCCGGGAAGGAGCGTGCGCTGACTCCGGAAGGACATATCGGAGATATCCCGGTGGATCAGTTCGGCAGACCGCTCCACCCCAGCCAAGCAGGTCACAGCAGTGGTCGTGACGGAGAGGAGGTCCCAAAGCTCCAGCCGTATGAACTCGAAGATGCAGTGAAGAGTTTCCTTGCATATAAAGGCACAGAATTCCTACAATTCGTCAACCAACAAAGAGCTGGACATCATGGAGAACGTGGAGCTACATCCCGTTCCCATCAGCAACACGATTCTCAAAGTATCCAGATTGTGGGTGCACGAGACGCGGCACCTCGTCAAAGGAGGTTCGATGATAAACGCCGAGGAAACTCCAGACCTTCACCTCGCCGTACCATCACCCCACCTCGTCGTCATACTGCTTCACCTCGGCATGGCGACGATCACCGAGGAGGGAGATTTACTGTTTACAGTAAGATCTCTACTCCCTTCACCAACTATATACTCTACACTCCTCTCCCTGAGAAATATCGAGTACCTCCTATCAAGCCTTACAACGGCTCATGCGATCCGAGCAATTTCCTGTCGCAATACCAATATAATATGATGAATCAAGGTCTCAGTGAGGATACCTACATGTGTAAGGTATTTCCTGAACTGCTTGTCGATAACGCTCGTAGTTGGTTCGATAGCCTGCCTCCATGCAGTATCGGATCATACGCAGACCTACTCGAAGCTTTTGAACGCAGGTTTTTCCAGAAAGCCGAGGCAAAAACTACCCCGGCCCAACTTCTTTCCATTAGGCAGAGACGAGGAGAATCAATAAGTGACTTTATGACTAGGTTTAACGAGGAAAGCCTGAAAGTCGATCGCTTGACCGACGAAGTCCTTATCTCAGCCTTCCAGAATGCCATCCAATCTGGTGCTCTCTACAAGGAGATCATAAGGGAAGAGCCACGGACGTCGAAGCAGCTGTGGAGCATCGCGGATCGTTTCGCACGAGCAGATGAAGCGGACTGATAAGCCTGAACCATCCGATCGGAAGAAAGAAGAGCGCAATGACCGAAGTCAGGGCCGCCGAAGTGCCTTAGATAGACTGCAGCGAGGCCCCCTTGAATCCCGACTTGGACCTCGACAAACTTCGGAAAAGACCCAATTCACGCCACTGACAAAGCCGAGGACGGAGATTTATGAGCTTCATACCAACCTGTTTCAAAGACCTCAGCCCATGTCACGTGGTGGGTCAAGACGCCGGTCTAAGGATAAATACTGCCGATTCCATGAGGACTACGGTCATGACACAGAAGACTGCAGGGAGCTAGCTGCGGATATCGAGCACCTGGTACGTGACGGTACGTTTAGAAAGTACCAAAGTTGCGGCCAATATGATGCCCGACCCCAGGGTAGGGGAAAGCGCAGAAACCGGGGAGGGAACAATTGCGCCCCCCATGTCGACAAAAAGCCTAGGCCTGATGATGAGGAGGGAGACGAAGATCAACCCCGGATCGACGGAGTCGTCACTGCTATTACCGGGCTCCCACAAGGAGCAACGAAGTCGTCGCTCAAGGCCGAGGCCAGAAGTCCCTCTACAGACGAGCCTTTACAGAAAAGGTTTAAAAAAGACGAGGTTATTACCTTCTCAGAGAAGGACCCAGTGCCACCAATGATACCTCACCAAGACGCTATTGTGATTGAGGCAGTGGTGGCTAATAAGCTCGTCCATCGAATCTTCATCGACAGTGGGGCCTCAGTAACGTACTCTTTAAGGATTGCTTTGAGAAGTTAGGGGTCGAAGAAGCTCGTTTAACACCAGCACCAATTCCCCTTAGAAGCTTCGTCCAACAAGAGACGCAAACCGAAGGGATAATTCAACTCCCAGTGACAGTGGGTAAGCACCCATTGTCATCCACCAAGTTCGTCAGTTTTTTTGTTGTGAAGGCGAACTCCCCCTATAACATCATCCTAGGAAGAGATTGGTTGGTTGCAATGAAGGGAATATGCTCGGCGTACCACCTAACGATCAAAATTCCATCGAAGAATGGGGTAATTATAATTCGCGGTGACCAGAAAAGGGCGAAGGAATGCATGCAGATCGCCCTACGAGGTGTTGGGACACCTCAGCATCCGCAAGCATAGCAATTATAGAAATCCGAAGTGTTGGAAGACAATTCTGCATTCTACGAGCCAGTAGGAGCTGTTATAGTGTACGAAAACGACCCAACTAAGGTTGTTAAGGTTGGCTTCACTGGAGGAGCCGAACTTCGCAAGCAAGTTGTCCAACTACTTCGGGAATATAAAGATGTCTTCGCCTGGTCACCACTCGACATGACCGGAGTTTCACCAGATGTTATCACACACCGGCTGAACATTGACCCCGGAGTAAAGCCAGTCCGGCAAAAGCAGCGGGTATTCGCAGCAGACCAGAACCAGGTCATACATGATGAAGTGCACCAACTGTTAGAAGCACGAATACTCTTCGAGGTCAAGTATCCGACGTGGATTGCTAACCCGGTGATGGTGAAGAAACAAGGAGGAGGTTGGCGAATGTGTATCGACTACACCGATCTATATAAACACTGCCCCAAAGACTGTTATCCTCTTCCCAACATCGACAAGAAAGTCGAGGCTCTGGTCGGCCACAAGGTTTTCAGTTTCTTAGATCTGTATAAAGGATATCACCAAGTCTTGATGAGTGACGAAGACGCACCAAAGACAACTTTCATCACTGACTTTGGTGTCTTTGCATATAAGAAAATGCCATTCGGACTAAAGAATGCTGGAGCTACTTATCAAAGAATGGTGGACAAGATATTTGAGCCCCACGTCGGTAACAATGTGGAAGTATATGTGGATGACATCGTCGTCAAAAGCAAAGAGCCAACCACCTGTGTCGACGATCTCAAGATCGTCCTCGGCCTCCTTCGGAAAGTTAACCTGAAGCTGAATCCTGAAAAGTGCACCTTTATGGTCCGATCCGGAAAATTTTAGGATGCTGGGTTTCTCAAGAAGGATTAAAGGCTAACCCGTCCAAGGTCCGAGCTGTTCAAGAAATGAAAGTTCCAGAGAAGATTCACGACGTGCACAAATTGACGGGCTGCCTAGCTGCCCTTAGTCGGTTCCTCTTGAAAGCAGCAGAGAAGCAACTCCCGTTCTTCAAGATTCTTAAGAAGAACCCAGTTTTTAAATGGGAAGAGGAACAGAAATCAGCGTTTGCCGACCTGAAAAAATACCTCTCTAAGCTTCCAACTTTGTCAGTCCCGCATGAAGGTGAGATTCTATCCCTATACCTCGCGGCTTCGGATGAGACTATAAGTGCAGTCCTAGTGCGTGACGAGAAACGTCGGCAACTCCCGGTCTACTTCATCAGCCGAGCACTCAAAGGACCAGAGACAAGGTATCAGCCATTAGAGAAGATCGCACTAGCGTTAGTAAACGCAGCGAGGAGGCTACGACCTTATTTCCAGGCACATCCTATACAGGTCCTCACTGACCTCCCACTTCGGCAAGTGCTACTGAAGCCTGAAGCTTCGGGGAGAATTGCGAAATGGGCAGTCGAGCTAGGTGAGCATGACATCAGCTATTGTCCACGCAGTGCTATCAAAGGCCAAGCCTTAGCTGACTTCCTGGTAGAATTTAAGTTTACGGAAGCACCGAAGCCACCCGATGCCGCCTCGGATATTGTCGGAGCCGAACCTACAAGTAAACCACCCAAAGACTGTTGGAAGGTATATGTGGACGGGGCTTCTGGAAAATTAGGAAGCGGTGCAGGCATCATACTTCTCAGTCCAGACGAGCAGAAGATAACCTATGCACTTCGGTTCGACTTCCCTACCACAAATAATGAAGTGGAGTACGAAGCCTTAATTGCAGGACTTCGCCTCGCTCAAAGTCTTCAAGTACGAGCTGTACAAGTCTACTGTGACTCCCAAGTCATAGTTAGCCATATGCTCGGCACATACGAGGCAAAAGGCGACAGAATGAAGAAGTATCTCCAAAAAGCTAAGAGTCTGCAAGAAAGCTTCACCTACTTCGAGTTGGTACGAATCCCAAGAGGAGCAAATACCCGAGCAGATGCTTTAAGCAAATTGGCGTCCTCATCAACAAGCTCTCCAGTGGAAGGAATCAAACACCGAAGTATAGAAGAAGCCGAGGTCAGCCTCGTAATTGATGATGAAGCACCGAATTGGATGACTCATCTTCAGAATTATTTGGAGAAGGGCGAGCTACCCAGTGACAAGCTTGAAGCAAGAAAGATCTTAAGCAAGTCACCAAAGTACGTTCTACAAAAAGGTATTCTGTACAGAAAGTCATACCTTCAACCTCTCCTAAGATGTGTCGGGCCGAACCAAGCAAACTATGCGTTAAGCGAAGTTCATGAAGGGTCATGTGGAAGCCATATTGGAGCTCGAGCACTGTCAAAAAAAGTCATGCGCTGGGGCTACTATTGGCTTACAATGTTTCAAGACGCAGTCGAACTAGTCAAAAAGTGCCCAAAATGTCAAATCCATGGGACGGTGCCGAGATTAGCTCAAACCGACCTCATAAGCATGCAAAGCCCGTGGCCGTTCGTGCAATGGGGAATTGACATCGTCGGACCATTTGATAAAGCTCCCGGACAACTCCAGTTCCTCATCGTAGCCATCGACTACTTCATTAAGTGGGTCGAAGCTGAGCCCTTGGCAAAGATCACAAGCAAGAACGCCCTCAACTTCGTATGGAAAAATGTGGTTTGCCGCTTTGGTGTACCTCGCATCCTCGTTTCGGATAATGGAACGCAGTTCACCGATCGGACATTCAGAGAATGGTGTGAAGGGCTTCACATTCACCAAAAGTTCACTTCGGTAGCTCATCCTCAAGCGAACGGTCAAACCGAAGTGACGAACAGAACGATCGTCAAGGGACTCAAAACCCGCCTCGACAAAGCCAAAGGAGATTGGGCAGCAAATTTACCCCAAGTCCTATGGTCGTACCGAACAACTCCCCGGACCTCGAACGGTGAAACACCTTATAGTTTGGTGTACGGAACCGAAGCAGTGATCCCGGTAGAGATAGGCCTGCCGAGCCCGCGTACTATCAACTTCACAGCCGAAGTCAACGAGGAAGACCTCCGAACCGAACTGGATCTGCTGGAAGAAAAACGAGAGCTCGCCTACATAAGAGAAGCCAAGTACAAGCAACAAGTAGCTCGGTACTACAACCAAAGGGTGAAGTACCAACAATTCCAAGTAGGCGACCTTGTACTTCAGAATAACGAGGTCAGTAAGGCGGAAAGGCTCGGCAAGCTTGAAGCCACATGGGAAGGACCGTACCGAGTTGAAGAAGTCCTCGGCAAAGGATCGTACAAGCTTGCCCATTTATCCGGTGAGCCCTTACCCCGCACATGGCATATTAATCATTTAAAAAAATACTTTGTATAAGTGGAGGAGAGTAATGTCTAGGATCAGTTCATTTAAAGTCGTAGGTGTAAAGAGTCAGGTCGTCTTGTCAGCTGTTTTTCTTTTTTCGGTTTTTTTTCAATAAAGAGTTTTATTTTTCCTTTAATATTCGTTTAAATCATTGCATATCATATCTTGCATGTCTCTCTATTCCACTTATGCTTAGTATTTTGATGAAAATTTTAAAAACCCTGACGAGGGTAGTTTAATAAACTCCACATTGGGGGTAAATTCTAAACGCGCGCGTACCGACCTAACCTTGTTAAAAATAGAAGTTCAAACTGCCTGGGCTTAAAACGAAGGAACCACCTTTGTTAAAAGCTAGGAAGAAGTACTTTTGTTTAGAATAAGGAGGCACCACCTCGGTTAAAAACAAAGATACGGCCTTTGTTTAAAACAGAGAAGAGCCTAAACCTCGTCGGACGACGAGGTCGTGCTAATTAAAGCCTAAACTTCGCCTTTGACGAAGTCGTGCTACTCAAAGCCTAAACCTCGTCGGACAACGATGTCGTGCTAATTAAAGCCTAAACTTCGCCTTTGACGAAGTCGTGCTAATTAAAGCCTAAACCTCGTCGGACGATGAGGTCGTGCTAATTAAAGCCTAAACTTCGCCTTTGACGAAGTCGTGCTAATTAAAGCCTAAACCTCATCAGACGACGAGGTCGTGCTAATTAAAGCCTAAACTTCGCCTTGGATGAAGTCGTGCTACTTAAAGCCTAAACCTCGTCGGACGACGAGGTCGTGCTAATTAAAGCCTAAACTTCGCCTTGGACGAAGTCGTGCTACTCAAAGCCTAAACCTCGTCGGACGACGAGGTCGTGCTAATTAAAGCATACACTTCATCTTTGATGAAGTCGGAAATATATCTATGGCCTACCTTTGTATAATACAAGGAAATATATCTATGTTAAAAACAAGGTAAAAGGCTAATATGAGTACAGAAAATTCCGTTTTATTTCAAAAATGGAAGAGTACAATACATGGTGATTAAGACGAACTCGAGGGCTTGGGTTTGCTAAAACTAAGCCATCTTGTAGGAAAATCACCGTCAGAGTTGAAATTTAAAACATCATCTATATTGAAGCGGCCTTGACCTCGTTCACCACTACCTCGTCCTCGACTCCGACCCCTACCCGGTTGAAGACTCCGACCTCGACCTCGTCGAGCCAATCTTTGCCGTTCTTGTTCATAAAACTCTTTAGAGTGCCGCGTAAATCTCATGTCTGATCGATCCGCGGGAGTCGACGATCTCGAGGGATCAGTGGTAGTGGAAGAACTTGAAGGATGAGAGCCCTTTCCCAGTCGAGCAGCCAATTTCGAACGCCGAGCTAGAATCACATCGTACATACCAGCTATTCGCTTCAGCTCGACCATCTGATCTTGGAGTTGCCAGGAATCCACCCCGTATCTTTCTTGATAATCCTTACACCGGGCTGCGATTTCTGTTACCTTTGCATCCACTTCAGCAATGGTTTTCCCGCCGTTTCGGCGGACAATGGCCTCGTATTCAGCATGCTCCTCGGCGATCCTTATAGATTCTTCCTTCATGGCATCATACTTATCTCCAAGCTCTAGGAGCCAAGCTTGAAGCTCGTCATTTTTTATTTGAGCGGCTCTCAGTCTCACGTCGGCCTCGTCCTAGATATGGTTAGCTTGGTCTCTCAAACGAAGAGCTTCGACATTCTTAGCTTCAAGAGCCCGCAATAAGTTGTTGATTTGAGCTATGTACGGGGATGCATCAAAAATAGTGGGGGAAGACTACAACGCAAAGAAAAAAAGTTTTAATTAAATGTTGAAATTTTATTAAGGCCACAAAGGCGAAAGTCAAGCGACATCCTACCGATGCCGCAGTACAAAAGCCTTACACACAAAAAAAAAAAAAAAAAAAGAAAAAGAAGAGAGAGAATATACAGAGGTGATCAACTGACCACTTCAGCATTCTCCTCATTCTGACTAGGGGCCTTGTCGTCGTCAGCATCGCCTTCCTCCTCGGCCTCCTCTCTGCCTCGGCCAGCATCCTCAGCCCCGGGCTCGGCAGTACGGCTGAGGTCGGCAATCAACCCTTCCAACTCCTCATCCCTGTCAACTGGCCATCCCTCCACCACCTCGGCAGTCAACACAGTAGACGACGAGGCTAAGCTGTCCAGCACGGGAATGCTTTTGAGGCCTTCCACCAACGCCTCAGCATATGCGGGGTTGACAGCCGCATCTGACATCTCCTGATATCCGTACTTGGCCTTGTCCAAGTTCGGAATATCAGAAGCGATGTTGTCGCTAACGTCGCTAACTGCACGCGTGTTTAGGATCGTGGCGACCTTCCTGGCCAGCTTCGAGAATCTTTCAGAGCGGAAGAGCCTCTCCGTATAAGACCGAAGCAGCGACCCCTGCATGGCTACCGCCTCGGCCTCCTGTTGCTTCGCCGCCTCTGCATCGACCTTCCACATGGCTGTCTCTCTCTTTGCTGCCTCAGCAGCGTCCTTTGCCGACTCCACCGCAGCCCGTTCTACCGACACCCTAGCTTACGGCCAATGCCAATCGGTTGACGAGGCCGCCCTTCTTGTTCTCTAGGTCGTGCTGAACTCGGACCACCTTGTTGAAGCGGTCGACCCCAGCGGTCAGGAAACTGCTTAATTCCGAGGTAAGGTCGCTCAGCCTCGCCACCATGTCCTCGGCACCCTATATAAACACACATTAACGTTGGAGAATATATAATAATGAAATGCCAAAGTACATCCGTAAGTGTGATACTACCTCGGGAAATGGCCGAGGCTGATTCACCAGTTCTCCAAAACCCTGGCGTCCAACACCGCCAGATAACCGGACTGCAGTGACTGTGCAATCCTCCTCTCCAGTCGTAGCAGCAACAACCAACTTCTGCTGTTTTGTTTTTCGAACGAGAGGTCGCTCCGGAGGGGACCCCATTGGTGAGGAACCTAGTCCGCTCTCTGTTCGTTCCGAAGAAACCTCGGATGCTGACTTTTCGGTAGTACTCGACCTTGCCCTCTTCTTACCGAGAAGTTTCACTGTAGAACAACAGTAAGAGCCTCATCACAATGAAACGGAACACATAAAACAAATAAACGGACCAAGTGGAGCCTCACCCTTCACCGGCTCAACCATGGAGTCTGGATCATAAGGGCTCAGCCCCGCCATAGCAAGATCGGCCTCGGTGAATTCTTCATTGACTAGGCTAGTCAACACTTCATCAAGCACACCGAACTTTTCTTCGGTGCCTTGGTTCCTCAATTTACCCACATTCCAGACGAAATGTGGGACCTCACCGAACCGACAGAAAAAGAACTTTGACTGTCAGTTCGGGATTTTTGACTTTGTCTTCACTCGAAAGCCAAGACGGGGTGACAAATAGTACCACCCATTGTAGGAATTAAATTGAAAATATTTCAGGATCAGCTCTACTGATAGGCTGACCCCGTGACGACTACTAAGTATGCCTAAAGTAGTAAGCTGCCTAAATGAGTTCGGCGTTATTTGAGCTAAAGGAATGCCGAACTTCCGAAGAAGATCGGCAAAAACAGGGGGGAGGGGAAGACGAAGACCATGGCTTAAGCAATCTTCGTAGATAGTTACGAAGCCAACCGGAGGGTTGGACGCCCTATCCTCCGGCCGAGGTACTAACATCTCTATCCAGTCAGGAAATAAATAATTTTTTGCAATTTTCAAAATTGCAGATGAATCTAGGGTTGAAGAAAATTTTGACACTGTTCCGACTGAATCACGGGGAGAAGCAAAAACTACCCTACAATTCGACGGAATGTCCGACTCTACAGTATATACATCTACATTTATATTTTCCGGCGAATGAGATACCGGCGGCGACATAGACCTTTCGCCCGAATCCTGACTACCACTACCGCTCGACTCGCGCATAAAAAAAGAGGAAGCCATGGACTTACTTTTTAAGCAATGGAAGACTGTGATGACAACGAATGGGTCACTGGATTCTGGTGTAACACTGACGGCAGCACTGCAAGCGTGAAGGAAGAAGATGAATTGCCGAAAATTTTTAGGGTTCCGAATTTCAAAAATGTTGATTGTGGCGTCTGAAAGAAGTTTTAGTAACTTTCAGCCTACTTTATCGGGACCCCAAACGGTGCATTAAATATAACTGACACATCACGTGTTCGACCTCGTCCTAACGAGACAGTTCACATTCCGACTTCGTCGAAATTCACTTTCCGAAGGGGCAATGCAAATTTTATAACCACCTTGTCTTAACGAGGTGGCAAGCATTCCGACTTCGTCGAAATCTAATTTCCGAGGGGGCAATGCAAAATTTCACACCCACCTCGTCCTAACGAGGTGGCAAGCATTCCGACTTCGTCGAAATTCACTTTCCGAAGGGGCAATGCAAATTTTATAACCACCTCGTCTTAACGAGGTGGCAAGCATTCCGACTTCGTCGAAATCTAATTTCCGAGGGGGCAATGCAAAATTTCACACCCACCTCGTCCTAACGAGGTGGCAAGCATTCCGACTTCGTCGAAATTCACTTTCCGAAGGGGCAATGCAAATTTTATAACCACCTCGTCTTAACGAGGTGGCAAGCATTCCGACTTCGTCGAAATTCACTTTCCGAAGGGGCAATGCAAATTTTATAACCACCTCGTCTTAACGAGGTGGCAAGCATTCCGACTTCGTCAAAATCTAATTTCCGAGGGGGCAATGCAAAATTTCACACCCACCTCGTCCTAACGAGGTGGCAAGCATTCCGACTTCGTCGAAATTCACTTTCCGAAGGGGCAATGCAAATTTTATAACCACCTCGTCTTAACGAGGTGGCAAGCATTCCGACTTCGTCGAAATCCAATTTCCGAAGGGGCAATGCAAATTTTATAACCACCTCGTCTTAACGAGGTGGCAAGCATTTCGACTTCGTCGAAATTCAATTTCCGAGGGGACAATGCAAAATTCTTACCCGCCTCGTCTTAACGAGGTGGCAAGCATTCCGTCTTTGTCAAAATTCTAATTTCGACGGGGCAATATAACTTTCACTACTCATGCTTCACCTTTCTACCCCAGATCACACCCTCCCTTCCATATCTTTTTTGGGGGGGGGATGTGATAGGATATGGCCTAGCTACTAGGACCAAGCATCGAGCCCAATATAATTGGGCTCCGACTGTCAAGTTCGGCCTATGCAGCTCGGCCCACTTAAGAGCCTTACTTGGCTCGGCCCAAACAGCCCACCTAGGCAACTCCTACATCGACTACAATTCAAACTCCACAAGAGATATAGAAGCTCGGTGTTTATCCAATAAAGGAGGAGATCAAGCCAAAGAGTCCTAATAGGAAAAGACTTATAATCCTAGTCGAATTCCATATGTAAACACTTATAAATAGGGGTTTAGAATAGGTTGAAAGGGGGGGAACAATCTTGTAATAACTACTCATACAAGCAATAAAGATCTTTACTATTTCCGCCCGTGGACGTAGATCTATTCCAATAGATCGAACCACGTAAATCCCTTTGTGTTCCGTTTACTTTCGTGTTCGTTAAATCCCAATTTTCGTGCATTAACTATCTTACGAAAATAAGATCGATCATTAACATTCGTAAAAAGCATAATTTTATATCTAAATAAATATGATCATAAAATAACATAATTTTATACATAAAAAGCAAAAAGGCATGTACAAAACATTTTTTTGTTAATATATGCATATCAATAGAAAATAAATGATTGTTCGTATTTCTTGAACATTTTTAAAAAAAAATTAATGCCGATAGAGTTGGCCTATTAAATTATTAGAAGAAAAAAAAATGTATGAAGATTGTTCCACCCGTATGAATACAAGAAATATAAAACAAATATTAATCCCACAATTATAGGGATGGATAATGCAGCAGTTTAAATTTATAGGAACTGTCAAAAATAGTCATTTAATTAAAAAATAAATGGTTATTATGAATTTTAATTTTTAATTTGCAGCCATTAGATCTATTACAATAGAAGGATGAGATTAGTCCTAGTTCACAAGTTTTAAAGGGTTCTCATATGATCCAATCTCTCTCTCTCTCTCTATATATATATATAGAGAGAGAAATGATATGCTACTCACCTCCCGGTGGGCACTTTCGTGGGCACCTCGTCGTTTTATCACGTTTGCATTGCTTTTTTTTTAATTTTTATTTTTATTCTATATTCTAGTATCTTAGAAATTAATTTACAAATCATAAAATCTAAAAAATCAATGTTCAATTTATTTATTTTTATTTTTAACTTCAAAAAATGAGTAATAAAATAAATCGAGCTTCGATTTTTATGTATTTTTTAGATTTTGTGATTTGTAAATTAATTTCTAAGATACTAGAATATAGAATAAAAATTAAAATTAAAAAAAGCAATGCAAACGTGATAAAACGACGAGGTGCCCACGAAGGTGCCCACCGGGAGGTGAGTAGCATATCATTTCTCTCTCTCTCTCTCTCTCTCTATATATATATATATATATATATATATATATTAATTACGTTGTGGATTCGGAGCACTACATTAATTCATATGCTTACGTGGCATCACCTACGGCCTCCATTCTTATTTATCTAAAATCTATAGATTTATGATTCAAAAAAAAAATCTATATATTTATACATATTAATTATTAATTATTATTTATTATTTATATACATTAATTAATATTAATTATTATAATTATAATATTTATCTATATTATAGAACCTCAAAATTTTAAAACTTAATTATGAGAATGGCAGAATTCAAACATATAACCTCTCATATGATAGGCTATGTTTTAAACCACTACACCACACATCAATAATTAATTCTTAAGACTTACAATATATATATCCATTATGTTGCAAATTCGGAGCACTACAACAATCAACGTACCTACGGGACGTCTCTTGCATCATCCATTATCTATTTATCTAAAACTGATATATTTATACATATTAATTATTATTTAAACATATTTTAATATTGCTGATAATCTATCTACATCGACATCTAATTCTATTTGGTATCTACTTATGTTAATCTTATATTTGGTTTTATATGTTATATATACATCTATATCCAACAATAGCTTATAAACATTACAATTATCCACCAAAATCTATAGCATACGCTACTCCTCTCCAAATTACATTAGTTGAATAAATATTTGGACATCTTATTTATTCATGTAGCAATAGAATTACGATAATATTAAGATCAACGCAAACAACCAAGTATTACTAAAATTCACATCTTATTAAATATGTGATTTTTATAATATTAGCGATGGACATCTTATTTTTATTTTAATGGAAGAATAATCAATTTAATTATTAGGATATTACTAATCCTAGTAACAATACTCTTATTTTTCTATTCTTCAATCCCACATCGAATTTTTATCAAAATTTGTTGGTGGAGAACCTATATAAATAGATGTATTTTTCTAATCCAAATTCTTATTTATTTTGCAAATTAGTTGATATTCCACATTAATTCACATGCCTATGTAGAATGTTATAAATTTCGTATTCTAAAATTTCTAGATTCTTCAATCTCGCATTAAATTTGTGGAGAACCTATATAAATAGATATATCTTTCTAATCCAAAATTCATTTTTATTTTACAAATGAATTAATATTTATATCATACAAATTAGTATATCAATATATTCAAATTCAAAATCAATCAATCAGACAACGAAATACACGTGGATGCATGGATGTTTAAAGGGGAACTCAAATATTTATGTTGGTTTTTTATTTTTTTCTTTATTATTTCTTAGTGTTGAGTTTTTTTTTTCTGTTTTTTTATTTTTATTTTTAGGGTTTAGTATTTTGGGTATATATTTTAAATTAGTTCCATTCCGGACTCGCAGCACCACGTCAATCGGTATGCTTACGGGGGAACTCAAACATTTATGTTGGCTTTTCATTTTTTCTTTATTATTCTTAGTGTTGAGTTTTTTGTTGTAGGGTTTAGTATATATTTTTTCAGTAGGGTTTAGTATTTTTTTTATATAGGGTTTAGTATTTTTTGTAGGGTTTAGTATTTTGGGTTATATTTTAATTTTAAATTAGTTCCGTTGCGGTTTCGGAACACCACGTCGATCGGCATGCTTACATGGCACTCTATGCTTACATGGCACTCTCTACATCCTCCATTCCATATTTATCTAAAAATCTATATATTTGTTCTTTTAAAATCAACAACAACAACAACAACAACAACGATAATAATAATAATAATAATAATAATAATAATAATAATAATAATAATAATAATAATAATAATAATAATAATAATAATAATAATAATAATAATAATAATAATAATAATAATAATAATAATAATTTAATTCCACATAGTAGTGTGGATTCTGCTGTATAAGATATCCAAATAAGATCTTTTTATAATATATTTTCATGGCAAATCCTATAAGATTGGTTTTTTATGATTGCCAAATTTTTATTGACCCAAAACGAGAATTTCGAGGTGGTCCGTTAGCCAATAATTTTATAAAATATAATTGTCAAATTTGTGTGTGTATATATATATATATATATAAGGAACGGTTCGTGTGTTAATAAATCCTGACGTGTTAAAATGTTAAAAATGCTTAAAGGTATACACAACTATACTTAAATGTGCATAAAATTATGCTTATTATATAATTGTGCTTTTACATGTACCAATTCATGCTTAAATGAAATTATGCTTATTGTCCTTTAAAACCATGCTTAAATCAATAACTGTCATAGATTTGATTAAGATCAATGGTCTAGATTCATTCCTATTTAATACACTAGGATTTATTAGCATATGAACCAACCTCTCTCTATATATATATACATATATGGAATGATTCATGTGTTAAAAGATCCCTATGTGATAAATAGGAATAAATCCCAACCACATATTAAATAAAATCAATGGCTAAGATTTCATATCAAAATTAATTCTGCACGTATTAATCAAATATTTTAAATAAAGTGAGGATTAATTTGGTACATTAAGTATTTGAGGGTCCCACCAAATTCTCTATTTCCTAAACTAACGGCGGCAACATTGCACCATTAATTAATATAATTAATATGCAATCACAACCTTTTTACAAAGTATGCGATTTTATTTTTTATTTTTTTAATTTGTCCACTAAAATTGCATGCTTTTTTTTAAGAGAAATTGTATGCTTAATATGCTTTAAAATAGACGAAATCATGCTTAACATTGTATATTTATATGCTTAAAAATAGATAAAAATTATACTTAACATTGTAAATTTATATGCTTAAAACTAGATAAAATTATGCTTAACATTGTAAATTTGTATGCTTAAAACTAAATAAAATCATGCTTAACATTGTGAATCTATATGCTTAAAACTACATAAAATTATGCTTAATATTAAGAATTTATATGCTTAAATAATAGATTAAATCATGATTAACATTGTAAATTTGTATGTTTAAAACTAGATAAAATCACGATTAACATTATGAATTTGTATGCTTAAAACTAAATAAAATTATGCTTGACATTACGAAATTATATGCTTAATACTAAATAAATGATGCTCAGTTACCATTATGAATCAGTATGCTTAATAAATAATTCATGTTCAAATCTAGCCAAAAAAAAAAAAGAAGCCCCAACTGTAAAAATGATAAACAATAAAATTATTTTTTATGAAATGAAATGAATTAAAAATTGCAAACAAAAATAAACAGTGTAAATATATGCATCATAAGAAAAAGAATGGTAAAAGAAAGAAACGAAAAGGATGGAAGATACGATTGAAAATTGAAGATGAATTAGAAAGAGAGAAAAAAAAATCCGTGCAAATACATAAAACGCATGATTGTAGGGATTTAGAAGATTAAGATATTATGCATATTACTATAATAACCCTACATTTATTGTAACTGCCGAATTAAGATATTAATCATCTATAATTAATAACCATTGATCTATTGAAATGAATGGATGAGATTTATTCTTATTTAACACATGGGGATTCATTCCTATATGATCCATCCTCTCTCTCTCTCTCTCTCTCTCTCTCTCTATATATATATATATATATAACTATGATTGTCAAATTTTTGTTGACACAAAATGAGAATTTTGAGGTGGCCCATTGATCGATAAGTTTTTAAAATATGATATTCAAATTTTATAACAATATATATATATATATATATATATATATATATATATATATTTTAATTTAAGACCCTTGACAATATATTAGCGACACAAAATCAATTTTGAGGTGTAGATAACTATGATTGTCAAATTTTTATTGACACAAAATGAGCATTCTGAGGGGCCAGTTGACCAATTAGTATTTGAAATATATTAATCAAATTTTTATAACAAAGAATATTTTTTTGATTTAAGACACTTGACAATATATTAGTTAGACACAAAATCGATTTTGAGGTGACCATTGGCCAATAAGGTTAAGATACTTCACAATATATTAGACATAAAACTAATTTTGAGGTGGCCCGTTAGCCAATAAGTTTTTAAAATTATTTTAGTATGTAACAATACTTATTATTGTCAAATTTTTGTTGGGGAAAGTATATTATTTAACATTTTATTTATAAAATATATTATAAAGTGATTAGTGATACCCGTCAAATTTTGATGGGATACAAACTAGTGTATGCATAAATCGTAATGAGTGAAGAATTATCTTACCTATTCTAGTATAAGGAAATCAAATTTTAACACACTTTTAATTTTGGACAAATTCTACCCAAACTTTGGGAAAAGGGACTAAAATACCCCTACGCTCTCCAAATCAATTTCCCCCCACTTCTCCCTCACTCACTCGATTTCTCTCACCCGAACAAACCCTTCCCTCCCGCTCTCCCCATTCTCTCTCTGTCAATTTGAAACCCTTCACCTTCCCCCCTTCCCGTCACCGGCGAACCATCCTTCCCCAGCCGCCGCCGTCAAAGTCGGTAAACTACCGCCCGCCACAGATATGGCCCCGTGACGATCGAAAAGGAAGCGCCAAGATTCAACAGGCATGGATGTTCCAGAGCCCAAGCAACCGGCGTCGCCGGCCATGGAGGAACCGGAGCAAATAGAGCCAGGCGGCCACCCATTTACAGATTTGGAGGTAATGTTTTAGGGCTTTTTTTTAATTTAGAAACTACTTTTAATTATTGAGGGTTTTTTTTGAATGATTTGCGGTTGCATGTTTGATTTTGGGGTTTACGTGAATGATTAGATGGTTTATAAAGCAAAATTTACGGATTGTAAAATGTGTTTGGCAAGAAGGATTTTGTTTGGTGTGGTTTGTATAGATTTTGTTTGAATACGTCTTAACTTTTTTGAAAAATTAAGGTGAATTGTAGATTAAATGGTTAAGATGATTGTTTTTGCTCGATTATTTTGAGAAGATCTGGCCGAATAATTGATAAGATATGAATTATGAACTCAAATATTGCTTGGTTTGGGGATGTAATGTTTAATATTCGTAGTGCATGTGAATTGTTGTCAAATTGGTGTCATTATAATTTGAAATTTTATAATATTACGAGAATATGGTGATATTTGGTGTGTCTGTCAAAATCTTGCCAATTAGTTGCTACATAATGGCAAAACTTGACGACTAAACATGGTTGGAAAGATCTGACAAAACTTGCCAACCTAGTGGCAAGATCTGACATTTATTGCTTTTTTATTGCTTACTACTTTCTTGGTTCTTATGTGTTAACAATTTACGGATTTGGAGGTAAAATTTTTGGGTTTTTTTAAAATTTAGAAACTTCTTCAATTTATTTAGGGTTTTTCTGAATGATTTGAGGTTGCATGTTTGATTTGGCAAGAAGGGATGGTTCCCTTCCAAAGTTTCATATATAAAAAGTCAGATCTTGTTTGTTGTGTTTTGTACAGTTTCACTGATAAAAAACACCAAAAATTTGTTTGAATGCTTCATTTGTTTTCTGAAATTTGAGGTGAATTGTTCATTAAAGGGTTAATGTGATAAATTTTTGCTCGATGTTAGACAAGATTTTGCCAAATAGTTGATAAAATTTTAATTATAAACTCAATTATTGTTTGGTTTGGGGTTAGAACTTGAGTTTTTCAGGAAGAGTTCACAAGTAAATCTTTGGTCTGTCTGTCAAATCTTGCCAATTAGTTGGCTATATAATGGCAAAACTTGGCAACTGAACAAATGGTTGACAAGATCTGACAAAACTTGCCAACCTAGTGGCAAGATCTGACATTTATTGCTTATTACTTGCTTGGTTCTTATGTTTCAACAATCGTTTTCTTACAACTCTATTGATATTGTTTTATGCGCTAGGTAACATGGGAATACGAGAGAGTCAAGCTACTACATCGAGACAAAAGGGTGGTCATGACGAGTTATGAGACTATGACTGGGGAGATAAATGCATGCTGAAAACACTCACCGATAAATCTGCACCCGGAAGAGTTACTAAATCTGCATTGGGATGCTACTTGGGCCTCCCGGATTACAACACGAGGAGCGGCAATATGATCCATTATATTATCTACCACCAGGTTGTTCCACCCCAAACTTTGACTCAACGTCGTTGTTCTTCCAGATTGGCGGCACGATCATCCGATTTTCACGGGTTGAGTACGCGCTCATGAATGGGCTGAAGTTTGGGCCAACCCATTTCAACCCGTACGCAAGATACGAACTGCCCCCAAACTCCATCTATCAGAGACTGTTTGGTGAGAATGAAGACACAACAACATCGGATGTGAAGACCGCCTTCATTAACAAGCAATTTCTCGTGAATAAGAAGAAAATAAAGGCATCAGATGACGAATATGTAAAACTTGCAAAATTGCTCATAGCCTGTGGATTCATTATGGGATTCCCAGCAAGGAAGAAGATCCCGAAGTGGATGTAGGTTTTGATTGAAGACGAGCAAGCGTGGGAATATTTTCCATGGGGAAGCATTTCTTACCAAGTGCTGGTGGAGACCATGAACGGTGTTACGAAACTAGAGAGGGGTTCAAAGCAAGTCACGTACCAATTCAAGGGGAACACGATAGCCTTCTCGGTGCGTATAATTCTATTTCTCATGTGTTTAATTTTGTTTTACAAATTTATGTCGATGAGAATTATGAATCATATTATCTTTCTTTTAGGCTTGGATATTTGAAGCCGTCCCAAGCTTTGGAGATATTGTTGGCAGAAAGAAGACAAAAGAGCAAGGCCTCAATCCATGCGATACATCTATGTGAAAGAGATGGGATACCCAACTGAAGAGCAGATACCAGAGGTAATAATTTGTTAACTTCTTGCCTACCATAATGAGTTTGTTAATAATTTGAGAACAACTTGCCTACGACAATCAGTTTGGTAATAATTTGTTGACATCTTGCCTAATGCTTTTTTGATTTTGTAATAATTTGTTGACATATTGCCTCTGTCTATTTCTTTGGCAATAATTGTTATGATCTTGCCTACTTTAATTTAGTAATAATTTGATAACTTATTGCTTGCTAGTACATGTTCATGGGGGGGGGGGGAGATATATGACATTCAGTTTGGTAATAATTTGTTGAAATCTTGCCTATGTCTATCACTTTGGCAATAATTGTTATGATCTTGCCTGCTTTAATTCAGTAATAATTTGATAACTTATTGCTTGCTAGTACATGTTCATTAGGGGGAAGATATAGGACTTCTCAAACTGCTCTTTCTTGCTGCTGTGTGATTTTTGTTGAGGTGTAATTAATTGCTTACCTTGTGCACTTCGTACATTCTAAAATGTTAATAACTATCTCTGTTTTTGTAGAATGTTGTACCTTTGCTGAAGCCACATCTGAAAGAGCTCGAGAAGAAGTATTGGAAATCACTAGAACAAGACCCTAAGGGGCCCCCCTTTGCCCTGAAATACGATGCAAATGAAAGCAAGAGAAATAGGCCAAGGGATGAAGAGGCCGACGAGGAAGAAAACCAAGTTCATGCTAATGCTGGAAAAAACTCATCTGCAGCACCGTCGTTGGAGCAGCTTGAAGAGCTGCTGGCCAAATACCACACCAAATTGGTTGATGATGTTGCCCAGAGAGTAGTAAGTCTGATCTTGCAAAAGGCACCTGATGCCATGGACACCGTGGGTGACCACCTTCAGCCGCCGTCTACGCTTGATGACCATTTGGCACCCGAAGATGGACATGTGCAAATGCCTACGCATGAACATGTCACCGAAGATGCATTGGAAGTAAATGAGCAGAATTTGGCGTTTAATACTGATGTGGTGGCTGATTCTGTGGAGGGCACATCTGATGTTGTGGTTGATTCTATGGAGGGCGCATCTATAGAGACGGATGTGGCAGAGGAGACACGAGCATCTTCGCCCAAGACCAGTAACTGGAGACGGGCCGACAGACTCAGTAGCAGCAGCATCAGAGCTGGGGTCGGCAGCAACAGAAAAAGGAGCAGCAGGGGAAGCACCAGTGTAATATCCCGGGATAATATATATATATATATATATATTAAGCTAAGATAGTATAAGTAGAAATATATTATGAATTAGAGGTTAATTTAGTGAGTTGAAATTTAGAATTTAATTGATATCTTCCGTTATATGATAAGTGAGAAGAAATTATTGAGAATAATTTCTAGAAGGGTACCAAAGATAGAGAATATATATAATAAAATTTATATAAGTTTATAGAAGTATATTCGAAATTTTTACTACTATATGAATGCGAGAAATAATTTTATATAGAGACAAATAAATAAATGATATTAGCATTAGTAGAATAAATAATTAGATGTATAGCAATAAAATTTTATATAATAAAATGCTAAGTTATTAAGAAAGCAAAAGGGAAAATTATCAATAATAAAATAAAGTATAAATAAAAGAAAAGAAACCAAAAGAAAAGAAAGGAAAATAGAAAAAGAAGAAGATAATCCTCATACTAAATAACTAATAAAATAAAAAGAAAGAAAAGAAGGAACGGGAAACAGAGAAAATAGAACGCAAAACACTTCTTCCTTCTCTTCTCAAACGCACAACAACTCACGCATAAACCTCTTCTTCCTCTCTTCGATTTCAGTTGGAACACCACGAGAAAATCTTGGAAAAATTTCTACGCAAGGTAATTCTACAACTAGGTATGATTATTGGATTGAATTTGCAGCTTATCACCTCTTTGGCATAATCCCTAAAAATCGATTCTCTCATCCCCTTGCTAGAATCAATTATCTTCATTCAATTCTTGTTGTTTAGGAAGCTTTATGGTGATAATTAGTCACGAACTTGTTGATTATTTATGGATGTATATATCTGTTTCTACAAACTGTAGATAGACGGATCTTCTCTTCAAGCTTGAGTTGGTAGAATTTGAACATTAGCTCTATTTCTTGACAATTCTGTATATATATTGAATCTATTGGTAGTGTTTGGTGCAAGAAAAGTGTAATTAACTATAACCCTTGCTTAAGAGTTCATGATGGCCGACCCTCTCCTCTCCTCTCCTTGCAGGCCAATTTATCATTGTTGATTCTATGTTTCCATGCTGGAAGAAATATTTTTAGAGTGTAATCTAGTTTTTGGAATTTCGAGAAATCAATTATTGATGTTAATTTTTGGGCTGAAAAATCATGTTAAATTCTGGAAAAAAATCCATCTGTCAAATCATGTTAAATCTGATTCCAAATGAAACTTTGTCTTGCTAGCCTTCCGTAGGTATTTTTGGTTCCTCATTTGGAGGTCGGATGATTTAGTTATGATTTTTCGAAGTTAGGGTGCCAATCTGTCAAAATGTCTGCTGCTGTTTTTATAATTCTAAATCTGCCCTGTTTTAAGAGCTTAATTCTGGGCGTTTTAGTTTACCAAAACACTGTAAAACCAGTACCATCGGAAACCCCTTTTTGTTAGCTTTTCAACGATGTTTTCGGAATTTCAAACCGAGTTCGGACGAGAGAGATATGATCAAAAGAAGACAGAATGGTCAAGCTGTCAAAATGCTGTTATATAGTACGAAAATTTGTAAAATTCCAACTTAGGAAGAGAACTAAATTAGATAATGCCTCTAAACTTCAAAGAAGGTATAAGAGACTTATTTATAGCATATTAAGCAACTAATAACTAAAAGTACTTGAGCTAATTCATAGAGGTATATATATTTATATAGATGGAATTAAAATGATATTTTCCTTAGTACAAAGATGAACTAGAAACACCTTCTTATCAAAATAAGTGTGAAAAATGTATTATAATTCTACCTATAAAGATGATATGAAGTAATCAATACTAGTAGAGATAAGAGTATGTCCAAACAATAAATAGAGAAACTCTAATTATTCTTGTATAAGCACCTAAAGATACTAGTACTTTATTAATCATAAGTAAATAGTTAGTACTAGAATTTATATTAACACCAAAAGAGTAGTAACAATGAATTAGAAGTATTATTCCTTGAGTTAAATAAAGTACTTAATATTTGTATTTCGTACTTGAAGGTGCAAGTTCAGTAAGGAGAACCGAGAAAGGAAAAGATCAAAAATTTCAAGCTAAACAATTTAAAGGTGAGCTTTCTTATAAAAGTAAAAATGTGAAACTTGATGCATATGATTTATGAGAATTGTTTTGACTTGCCAAAGTTTCTGCATCATGCATATTGCCTATCTACGAGAGAATTACGATATCGGCCCTATTGAATCAAGATGTCTTTAGGGTGTGTACACAGAACTGTTTGGTGTTTGAGAAGGAGGCCTACTTCTCAACACATTGTATGTATATGTGGTATATTCATACATGAGATTAATTGTCTGCAGACATGAGAAGCATGATGCATAAGCATGAACATGATAGAAATATGTTGTAATTATTTTAGTAAGCATAGATTTTACACAAACCCTGTGTGTTGCTCACAAGGCAAGTCATTCTATAGCTCTAAGAAGCATCTTTAAATTATTTGGGCATGTGTTCACTGAGTACAATTTTGTATTCAGCCCTATGTGTATTTCTAAACATGCAGGTTAGTTTGGAGTTGGAGCTGACGATGAGTGGAGTGGGGTGTTGAGCTGAGTCTCTCTTTTGATGTAAATAATGTATGCCCAACCGTGTATGTCTTCATACATATGCCGTAGCTACCTTTTTGTTGCCACACTCTGAAGCTTAGTATATGTAAATCTAGTAAATCATGTTAAGAATGTAGCTCGTTTAACTACTCGTACCGTCACTTTTGATAATCCTCTTTTGTTGAACTTGTTGAGATACAATCATATTTCGTAACTTGAAGCATATGAAGCTAATGTTGTTGAATGAGGTTCGTCCTTTGATTGTAAATGAAATATCGAGTTTGTTTTCCCTCGATTCGTGGTATTAGTTCAGAATTATTTTGATGTCGAATCATTGGAGTTAGTATAAAGAATTATTCTTTCCATTTCGTCTTGAATTAATTTGAAGGAATTAAGTACAGGTACTCGTCTTGGTTCTAGCCGTTTCATCTCGAATAATTTTGAAAGAGTCGAGTTCTTTACAGGTTGTCGTTTTGTTCTACTTTTATTCAGTCGCATCCTGGATTCCGAGCTAATCTCGTGATTAGGATTTCGGGGCATGACAACCAGAGCTGGGGCAAATGGGACCGACCGTCGAAGAGGAAACAGTTGCAGCGGGGGGGACAGGTATAATGTGGGATCGCGTGTCGCTTTAAGAAAACTTCTATTATTTGGGGGTGCAAAAAGACAGTATTACTTTAAAATTATTTATGAATTTGAATTTGTAATGTAAGAAACCCTTTGTGTAGGGATGAACTTTATATGTAATGTTTATGTTGCCTTTTTAAATCGAAGTACGAATGGTATAGAAAATGTTACTTTGTACCTTGCGACATTGGCAAGAATGTTTAACATCTTACCATTCTTGTCATCCCATCATATGATATGAATGCGGTGCGATTTGGTACGGAGTAATAACTTCCTACCATTCACACTGACGATTGCAACATAAACAGAAATGTATAAAAAGATTTTGCTATAACAATGAGTTTGAAAAACCTGCCAACTCTGACTACTTCACACCTGTACAGCCTGTTAGGAGTGTGTCGATGAACGTACTCGCTCTTCCTCTGATGAACCCGCGGCCAATCAGGACGATATACCCATCACACACGTGTCGTAGTCCATTCCTTGTAGATGATGTACATCTGGGCCCGAAAATGTTTGAAGCTTTCATGAGGAGTGAAACTGAAGCGTAAGTCCCACTAACATAAAAGTTTGTAATTTATATTGACTTGTTTTGGGTTAGAACTCGAGTTTTCCAGAAATAGTTGCATATTCATGGAAATATTTGGTGATTCTGTCAAATCTTGTCAAGCTGTTGGCTATATAATGGCAAAATCTTGTCAACTTTAGTTATAGTTGGCAAGAATTGACAATACATTGTTGAAAACAAACAGGAGGAACGTGGGCTTGAATTGTCCAGTTACTAGAGATTTCTTCGAGTATATCCTCAATGAAAATACCCCACTCTCCGAGGAACATGTGGATGCATATCTATTAATACTGGCGTCGAACCCCACATTCGCAGGCATAAGACAAACATACAAGAAGATAGGGGTAACTTGTTGTAGTTTCATGGTATGTAATTGAATAAAGCCTTGCAAACTTCTTGTTATTTGATATAAGCATTTTTTTCACCTTCACAAGAAGTTGAAAAAATCTTGCAAACATTTCACCAATATAATCTGTTGGAAGCATGAAGGCAAAATCTTGCCAACTTCTGCTGCTCTATTGGTATGATGTTTGATGAAGTGTTTTTATTTTTTCAGAATAAAATAAATTTTTCCCTTGACAAGTGTTTATATTTTTTCAGAATGAAGTAGGCTACGTGTTTAACGACATGTTTTTCATTCCAAGGGATTCAAAGGAAATTCATAACTTCAACGAGCACGACCCAAGCATTCCAGATAACTTTCCTTCCGAACTAGTTGTGAGGCTACTCCCGTATGCTGATGGGACACTTCCAAAGTGGGGGGGAGTGCGTGAAGCAATGGATTAAGTACGAAAAGGTAATACTTTAAATCGTTGCCGTTTGGAAATATTTGGTGATTTCTTGCCATGTCTTTCTTTGTAGATCGTAGCAGTTTGCAAGTTTCATGGGAATTGGGCAACTTTAGTCATCGATATAAAGAAGCAAAAGCTGGAACTTCACGACCCCAAGGCATGGGATTTTGCACTGAATATGTGGCAGATAAGGAGGGGCATGTTCATACCTATGGCTCGACTCATATCACGACACAATATCCTAGCCCCCCCTAGTATGCACAATGGGAACTCCAATTTGGACCGAATACCGAAAAGGAGCAAAAGGCTTGCGACTCAACTCTTTACTGTTTGAACAAAGTTGAGAAGACTATTTTGAGGGCGAAAATTAAAAGGACTTTAAAGAACCCGAAGGAAATTACTGCATACCGCTGTCATGTCGCTACAAGCATCTATGCTCATAGTACGGAGGCCTCGACACTCGATGACGTAATATCAAATATGTCCTAGGTAGTGTTTTGTATATTTTGTTAATGGTAGCTCAATACCAAAACATACTGTTTGTTTTTTTTTTTTGTGGGGTTAGCGTTTGGTATTATTTTGGTGGGAGGAATTCGGGGTTAAGTATTTATGGAACAAGCAACCCTAAAAGTAGTTTTTTTGTATATGATTAGGTAAGAAGTGGGGCAATTCAGACAATGTATTTGTGCGAACTGATGCATGTCTTGCCATCCATGTGGTCGGTGGCAAGATATTATTTTTGTATATGGAATATAACAAGTATTTTGGTAAGATATTAAGTAATATTGCGAACGTTAGAAAAATCATATATTAACTATCAAGTTTTGAGGCAATATAGGTAGATTAATTAATACCCTACTCTTATAGATAGTACCCTACATATTGCAAAGTAAATGAAGAGGATACAAAAAGATAATAACATAAGGTTTTTAATGGTTTGTAAAATAACTTATACATTCATGCCGGTCAGGTTTAGTGTTGGTAAGATATTGTGAAATCTTACGAACGTTAATTATGGGTATGAAAAAAATAATTAACTACTTATTGGTAATTAAATGCATAAATATGCAAAACAAAAATAATAATACCATGTAAAATTTGTCGGCTATCCAATTTGCCCATACATAAGTGTTTTAATACAAGTGATACGATATTTAAGCTACAAAATATTAGACATTCCATAACAATGTCAAAAACATAGAAAACAGGTAATATTTGACATTGCTTGCAAAAACATTTAATCAAACTTACAAGGATCTTGGCATTTTCTGCGGGTGTGGCCAAGGACGCCGCAAATGCCACATTTCTTGGGTTTCCGACTATGCTTCACACCGGATTGGATGCTGCCCGCTTCAACCTGTTGACTCAATGGGATAAACACAGTGCACCTAGTTGAGTAATGTCCTATTTGGTGGCATCGGAAACACACCCGACCATCCTTTGCCGACTTCCCTCCTTCAAACCTCTTTCCCTTCGGTCGTCCTGCTTGCATAGGGTTTTTTGGCGTCCCCACAACCCTAGCTTCAACATCGCTTGGTGTGTACCACTCACTAATGTTGGGTACGGGCATAATGTCTGATGCATATATCTCGCGCCACGTATGAATAGAATAATATGCATGAACGTAGGTCACCGGTGCCTGCTTTGCATATCTACATAAGCAAAGGAAGATTAATGTAGATGGTAAGATTTCAGACATTCACAGTTGAAACTTGGCAAGCAATTATAACATCTTTCCATGTATTTTGATACCTGATGGCTGCTGCTGCTGTTGCATGCGCGCACGGTATAAGGTCTAGCTAAAAAACTTGACAAGTGCACTCCTTAGAAGTTATATCCACAACATAAGTATTCAAATGTGAAATGATGTTGAACTTTGAATTTGATATTGGCTCGACACGCATATAACTACCTTTCTACACAGCACAATCCAGCCTTTTCTCAGCATATACTGTTAGCTCATGGACCCTATTTGTAGCTTCATTCCTCTGCTTATAGAACCATGCTTGCACCAAGTTGTGAGCATACTCCAATAAAGAAGTGACCGGCAAATTTTCGGCCCCATTTTAGTCGGGTGTTTAACACCTCAAGAACATTGGATGTTCCATACTCATAACGCCTAACCGGACATTTGTAATTTGCCCATCTAGTGGGATCCATATCCATTAGCTTTGCATGTGCCGCCGGCTGGTGCGCTTCCAATTTTTCATGTGTGTTAAAAAATCAGATTCCCTATACGCACCAGCAGCAGCTTGGAAAATCTCGATAACTTCTACACCCCAAGTCTTGATGTTTTCCTGAATATGGTATGTATAGAGCCCATGTGGGATGCCTACAAGAAGGTAAACAATATTAAATACTTGCTAAATGAAGGTAAACAGTATCAACTGCTTGCCAAATAAAGGTAAGTATTTATACATATCTTACCTGGATACACATGTTCCATAGCGTTCTTTATACTTGCATGTTGATCTGAAACAATCAACAATTTTTCCGGGTATCCAAATGACTACCGAACATGTTCAAAAAAACAGGTCCACGATGAGTCGTTATCTTTGTCGCCGATAACAAAAGTCAAAGGCACGATCTGTTCGTTCTCATCCTTAGTTGATACAATAAACAAGACTCCCTTGTATTTACCCTTCAAGTGCGTGGCGTCAGCGACAATCACAGGTCGGCACGCACGAAATGCTCTTGCTGATGCAGCAAGCGAGAAGTAGCAATATTGGAATACACCGTCGTCGCATGTCTGTAAATCCACTACCGACCCAGGATTCATATGGTTAAGCATGTATAAATAGCGGGCAAGCATCTGCAAAAGAAGTTGGTAAGCGTTAGGCATTAACTTGTGAGCAATTGGTGTGCAGTTGTCAAATCTTGCTATCGGTTGGAAAAAATATGTTAATGTTAACCTGGACAGATTTATCCCCATCTCCATATATCGATTTCATAGCTCGATTCCTACCAGCTAGAGCATTCCGGTACTTCAGATCAATGCCGAATTCACGTCTTAACCAACCCTGAATATCGCGCGGTCTCACCACATTTCCGTCCTCCGTCATACTAGGACCAACATGCTCGGCAATTGATCTTGAAGACAATTGTGCTTTAGGGCCCGTTCTGAGATCTCTTTCACAATTGTGAAAAACTAATTCGTATATTTTCCATGCAGAGCCAAATGATTTACCTCGTAAAGAGAAGACACATAATAATTCAAACTTGCAAACGGCGTGGTATCTCTTTGAATCTGAAACCTTAGTTCGAAACTCAAATAAATTTTTCAGATGGTAAGCGTGGATAGACGATAACATACTATCCTTGCTCTTAAAGAATGATGTACAAGTTGCCCAGTTGGAATATCTTCCAAGTGCAAGCTTGTTTCATAATGGTGAATGGCCGCTTCTTGTGACGCACCCGGGATCAACCACTGACTAGCTGCACCATCATGTGCTGAAGTTGAACTTTGACTGTTGTTAATTATTGGAGCAACAGTCAAGTTATCAGAAACATCACCCTCGTTGTTGGTAAGATATGACTGGAATGACTTGCTTTTTTGCCGTGAGATCACATAGAGAGTAGGGGGCTCAATCATTTCCATCAAACAAGACCACTCATACTCGTCTGTAATCGTCATTCTCACTGTTTCACCTGTGGCAATTTTGACCAATGCATGTACATGAAACGTGTGAGTAGACATATCCAACGCCAAACGAGCCTCGATCTTCTTCAACAACTCTTGGTAATTTATACCAATCCGGGGGATAGGGATATAATCTTTTAATCCACCCTCGTAGAAATTGTTCTTCCAAACTCCACCGTGCACAACAATTAATGAAGATGCCATTTGACTGTGAAACGACAAAGTAAGCAATAGTTAAAAGACTAACATAGTTAAGGTAAGATATGTTACGAATACTTACCTACACAAGTCAAGAAATGGTTTACATCTTACCACAAATAAGGCAAGAAGTGATTAATTTCTAGGTTATTTTTTGCATGATAATGATTAATTGGTTGCCAACAAGTCAGCCTTCATTGTTTTATGTAAATAAATGCTTCCCAATCATTTTTTGGCTCGAAATAAATGCTACCTTATAATCCAATATTTGAAAAAATCTGTACGATCAAACAAAATGATTAGCACCACGCAGAAAATCGTCGACTTCACCTTCAAATCCCAAAACGAAGAGCAAAAATAAGTAAAATCCATAGGAAGAAAAAAGGGCATAGATAGAAAGCAAGAAGAAAAAAATCATTCTATGACGTGTAGTATTCATCGTTGATGTCTAGATGGTCGTCAATTTCGATTCAGACCTCGCCGTCGTCACCTATCGTGAACCAGGTAGGCGTCGTACATGTGCAAGGAAACACTGCCGCCGCGTGCCGTCGTCGGAATCCGCCACCACTGTCGTCGAAGTCCGCCGCCCAGCTCGAGGATGACACCGCAGCCGTCGATGAAGCTCGCCGGAGAAGGTTGTCTGGTGCCAAGATGATGAATTCAAATGTTATCAAAAAATAAAGAGTGAATGAAGGAGGAGGAAGATTTTTATTTATGCAAAGATATTTTAGTCTCATTAGTGAAAATATGGGTAAAATTTAACCAATATTAAATGTGTAATAAAAATTGGAATCCTTATGTGATATTAGGTAAACTAGGGTATTTCCTTAATCGTAATCTAAGATAAGTGATATTTATATTATTATATGTGCAACAAATTAAAATATAGAAGATTTATCGCACGAGAAGTGTTATTTATTATTATTATTATTTTTTACGATGATATATAACAAGCTGATTGCATGCAAACTAATCAAGATTATTGAAATGTTAACTCTTCTTGTCAGATTATTCTATTAAAGATGACTCGAACAACAAGTGTTTGAGATTTTTTTTAAAAAAAGTACAACTTTCAGGCGGATACCACCTTTCATCGACTAGGTGTGTTTTTATTTTATTTTTATTTTTTAAAAATTATTATATAATTAAATCCTTATGCTTCTTTCAATGAATTGTCATAATGTTATTTTCAATTAATTGAAAATAAATAATTATATTGTTTTTTATGCTTTATAAAAAGTTAACAATTAAATTAAAATATGACAGGACATACACTGTACTACTCCAACCCACATAAGTAGTTTCATTTACTTTATGCGCGTATGTCATAATATCCCGTAAAAAAAAATACTTTAAAATTATATTTTAAAACCCGTATTAGGTTTCGGTGGAAAAACGTGCCAAATAGTATATGGGACTGCTTATGTGGGTTGGAGATAGTACTTTATTATAAAATCTTGTCTTTATCTAATGCTACAAATATTAGAATTTATTCTGACAATAATTTATCGTGTAAGACGTTGTGACTGGCCAGAGTTGTGTTCCGTCTTTGAGGGTAATTCTATCCACAACCCCCCATTTACTCCTCATAACCCCCTTTAATTAAAATAAACAGAAAATAATATGTATTTTACTAATTTGCCCCTTAATATCAATTTGAGTTGATTAATGCTATGCAAATTAAAGCCCCTTCGTACAGCCCTCAAACAGAGAGATTGTTGTTGGAAGATGGAATCTGCATCAGCTTCTCCAACTGCGAGCCGTCGCCGTTGCTGCCCCTCATCAACCACTCGATGCACCTGCAGTCAATTGATCAACAACTTTAGTTCCCGTGTTGACAAATTTAACACGCAGTTGAAAGAAAATGAAGAAAATGCAGAACTTGGATTGGTGATATGGGAATTGAGGGGAAGAGGAAGATGAAGATCTTGGAAGAGCGGTGGAGGATTTAGGGGGTTTCCACATGATTTCTTGAACGGGGGCGGTTCTTGTGGGCGTGGCACTCGCATTATTTCTGATCGGGGGCTAAATTTCTTGAGCACCTCCATTTCTTACCATCGGTTCTCTTGCACCGCCATGGCTTTGGATCCGACCCGTTTCCGTTTGATGTTGATGAAGAGTACACTAAAGAATATAGTTTAACCATAAATATATTCGTGGTGGAAAGAAATACTCCTGTGAATGTGTGGGGTAGAGAGAGAGAGAGAGAGAGAGAGAGAGAGTATTGTTGCACTGGGAGAGAGAGGATGGAGGTGGACAAGAGGAGTTGAGGGGGGAACAAGGATGGTGGCTGATGTGTACTTGTGTATGATTTTCTGCTCTCCAGTTCTTGCAACTGTGAGCTTGTGAAAAGGGCCTTTCCACACACAGGCATCAAACCTACTACTATTAACATTTAACAAAACCACCTCTATTTCATCATCATCGTTACAAAAAGCACAGCCATGTTAGGAACCCATTCTTTCCCTTTTTCCAGCTTTCCCATTCCACTCAAGATAAATATGAAAAAACTCAAGAACAAATCATATACTACAAGAGAAGAGAGAGACCCAAACAGAGAGATTGAATATTTGTTGCAGACAATTTAGTTGATTGGTGATACATATATTCTGCCATGATATTCAACATTCATAATACATATGATTAATGAATTCAGAATACGATGCCATGAGGTTATGGGGGCTCTACGATTCTGTTGTTTTCAGATTTGGGGCTTTACGCTTGCACATATTACTTAACTCAAAATGAGATTAAAGGGCAAATTAGTAATACACATATTATTTTCTGTTTATTTTAAATAAGGGGGTTGTGAGGCGTAAATGGGGGGTTGTGGATAGAATTACCCCGTCATTGAAGAGTCGTAAGTCCGTCATTAAATCCGTCTTCTTCCGGTAGCTTTTTTATGGTTTTCTTTTTTGGGACACACTTGGGTCAGCCAGAGGCAACGTGCGGATGGCTAAAACACTGACACTTTTATTCGTGTAGATTAGCACTTTACTGTATAAAGATTGTCACTTTTTAAAATTGACATTTTCGGAACATAATTATGTTAAAGATTGACACTTTTATTCATATAGATTAACACTTTTCTGTATAAAGATTGACATTTTGACTCAGCCACACTATGTGGCCGACCTCACCTAAGTTTTTATCTTCTTTTTTAGTACATCGTACCAAATAATAATTACAATGAATTTTTTGAAAGGCTACTATTCTATCCCAAAATTGAAATACTCCTTCCGTCCCCTTTGATTTGGCAGCATTTCCATTCTGGGTTGTCCCAACCCAAATGGCTAGTTTCCTATTTTGGGCCTGTTTAAGGCCTAATCCAGTCTACTAACCCATTACTAACCCCCCCCCCCCTAAACCTATCTCTGCCTAACCCTAACATTCCCCTCACAACGGCTCTCTCTTTCTCTCGAACCTTCCGCCGTTTTCTCTCTACATCCTTCATCTTCTTCCCCACTCAAACCCTAGATCCCTGACGCGGCCTCCGCCCCCTCTTTTGCCCACCGGCTGCCGTCATCACCGATCCATCCGACGTGATGAGTTTCTCACCTTCGATTCCCCCTCCCGACACTGAATCTCCCCCTTGTACTCCTTCATTTCAAAAGTTTGTGAAATAGTAGGAGGAATTTTCTCCTAAGCCCATGCCTCATGCCTATAAAATGTAACTAAATATAGGTAGAGATCCATCAAATTATTGGACTAGATTTGAATGATTATTATTAGTATAATTTAAGTCCAAGTAGTAGATTTTCTAATTAAAGGGTAAGGAAAATCTTTAGTAGGCCTACCCACTAAGTTAAAATAAAATAGTATATGCATTTTATTATTTTTTATTTTTTTATGGACGTGCATAATTTTCTCTATTCGAATAGTTTTATTTATATGTCGGCGGTATTATTTATTTTATCCTAGTTTACATAGGATAAATTTCTCAAAAAATTAATATTTTCCGGTCATCGTCAACATCGGAAATTCCAAATTTTAATTATTATTTTTTTTAGAAAAAAATACGATAGTTGCTTGAATCGACGTGGCCATATTTTTTAATTTCCAATGAAAGTGGGCTTTTCCTAGTCGGCGTGTGTGAGTATGTTAAATAAAGTGAACTTTTAAAAAAATATTTTTATTGAATTTAAAATATGAAATAAAATTAAAAAGATAAACTAATCAATTTTGTTAGCAATTCTTTAGTTTTTTTTTTTTGAAATCTTTATTTTTTCCCAAAAAAAAATACTCTTATTTTATTTTTATTTTTATTTTTGAAGTTTTTCGAATCCCACTAAAAGTGTACACATTTTTTTATATTCAAATTTGAAACAGCGGGACGAATCTTATTTAATAATTTATAGTTAGTTCGTTACGTACCACATTCTAAAATAATTTATTTAATTTCTTCTATCCTATAATTTAAAAATAGAATCCTCGGAAAATAATAGGCTACGGTTAGGAGATAAGCTCAAAAAAGGAGACGCCAATGAATGAGGAGATGCTTAATTGCATGCCGATAGACTTAAACCCAGTCCAAGCCAATGAAATTCTCCCTTTTCTTTTTCTTCTTATTTAATTAATTAATTCATGCAATCTATTTAATTATTTATGCATCTAATTTCCTTCTCTTTTTTTTTCTGATTTGGGAAGTTGAAGAATTATATACTACATTTAAATGTTGACAATTAAAAGGATAAGGTTAGGTTCGAAAAAGAAATGTGCATGAACTTAATTGGGATGTCGCCTTCCCAGGTATGTAACTTTATTCAATTTAAATTTTATTTCACTTCATTTCACTTTTAGAGAGAGAGAGAGAGAGAGAGACATTTCGAAAAATGATTTCTATGAATAAATTCTGAAGTTTTCTTTAAAACAAATAGAAAGCATTTATTCCAAATTTTATACTTGGATTTCGTGTGTGGGATTTGTTTTTTTAAAAAATTCTTGAGAAATTATAAGGGGTGTCTTCAAATTCATTCAAAATAACTAAATTTACTTCACATATTCTACGTAATAAAACATGCCAGCAAAATTATTTTTGATGGTGTAAAAAAATTAGAATAAAAATAGAGTTAATCCCTAAAAGTAGCCACTTTGATATAGTAAACCAAAATACTAGTCATTCATATAAAAAACATAAATACTAGTCACTCATATAAAAAACACAAATATTAGCCACTTATGTATTCAAGGTTAATTTTCATGAATACATGAGTCATGTATTCATGTATTCGTGTATTCGTATATTCAAGGTTAACTTTCACGAATACATGAGTCATGTATTCGTGCATTCATGTATTCATGTATTCAAAGTTAATTTTCACGAATACATGAGTCGCGTATCATGTATTCGTGTATTTGGTAAGAGTGACTAGTTTTTGTATTTTTTATATGAGTGGCTAGTATTTTGGTTTGTTATATCAAAGTGACTATTTTATGGGTTGTCTTGCCCCATAAAAATATATACATATATATACATCAGTCAACATATATAAACCAAAACGGATGTCCTAAATTTTCCCAATTTATTTTACTAACAGTAGAATTGTTTCCTGATAGGATACGGCCTAGCTCTTAGGCCCAAGTATCAGGCCCAATATAATTGGGCCCCGACAGTTAAGCTCGGCCTACACAGTTTGGCCCAACTAAGAGAGACTTATTCACCAAGGCAACCAAGACTTCTACATAATAAGAGGATCAAGCCAGAGTCCAAATAGGAGAAGACTTTGTATTATAGTCAAACTCCATTTAATTACCTATAAATAGGAGTTTAGAATAGATTGAGAAGGGGGAACAATCTTTGTAAAGCTACACACGCATTAGCAATACAATCCATCTATTTTCTGCCCGTGGACGTAGATCTATTCCAATAGATCGAACCACGTAAATCTCTTCGTGTCCTTTTATTTTGTGTTCATTAATTCTTTGTCTACGTGCATTAATTACCTTACGAAAACAAGTTCGATCACTGGCGCCGTCTGTGGGAAACGAAAATTTGTGATTTTCGATTAAAAGTTTTCTAGGTAATCTACAGCCATGACAGGAAGACCAATGCGATCCACCCCAAACGCGAAATCGCGATTTGTTCGGAGCAGCTTCTGTTATTCGTCAATTCTGGACTGAAATCACCACTAAATCGGACGAAACCACCCGGAAACATATTCTACTCGTCGAGAGGATTCCAACGGTAGATTGCCCGTCGAAAACCGATCACCGGTGCGGCGGGAATCGCGTCTGGAAGTTCGTGCTGCTGCACGACTCGTGAAATCGCGATTTGTTCGGAGCAGCTTCTGTTATTCGCCAATTCCGGACTGAAATCACCACCAAATCGGACGAAACCACCTGGAAACATGTTCTACTCATCGAGGGGATTCCAACGGTAGGTTGCCCGTCGAAAACCGATCACCGGTGCGGCGGGAATCGCATCTGGAAGTTCGTGCTGCTGCACGACTCGCGAAATCGCGATTTGTTCGGAGCAGCTTCTGTTATTCGCCAATTCCGGACTGAAATCACCACCAAATCGGACGAAACCACCCGGAAACATGTTCTACTCGTCGAGAGAATTCCAACGGTAGGTTGCCCGTCGAAAACCGATCACCGGTGCGGCGGGAATCGCGTCTGAAAGTTCGTGCTGCTGCACGACTCGTGAAATCGCGATTTGTTCATCTTTTCCGGCGGATTTCTCCGTCATTTCTCAACCAAAACGAGCGATCCACCCATACATCTATTCGTCTCGGCGAGGAGAACAAAGCCCATGAGTCGATTTCACGATTATTATTCAGATCTGACGGGAAAACGACCGAAACGACAGCAGCAGATCTATGTCTTAAAACTGAAACCGGTTTTGCATGTTGAAAAATCGAAGCCATAGATCGATTTCAGCCCCATCTCCGACCATGAATCTGTTTACCAAGACAAGCACAACCAAGTCAGCAAGGCTGCAAGGTTCGGTAAGCTTGAAACCACATGGGAAGGACCTTACCGAGCAGAAGAAGTCCTCAGCAAAGGGTCATACAAGCTTGCCCACTTATCCGGTAAGCCAATACCCCGTGCATGGCACATTACTCATTTAAATAGATACCTTGCATAAGTGGCTAAGAGTAATGTCCAAGTTCATATAGTTCATTTAGATCGTCTTTTTAGGGTCTTGCATACATCTTGTATTTGCATACATCTTGCACATCTCTCTCTACTCCACTTATGCATATTATCTCGACAAATAAGGAACCTCAAACCTACCTTTGTTAAAAACAAGGAAAAACTACATTTGTTTAAAATGAGGAGGCAATACCTTCGTTAAAAGTAAGGATGAATTACCTTTGTTTAAAACGAAGACGAGCCTAAACCTCGTCTTACGACGAGGTAGAGCTATTTAAAGCCAAAACCTCGTCGTATGACGAGGTAGAGCTATTTAAAGCCAAAACCTCGTCCTACGACGAGGTAGAGCTATTTAAAGCCAAAACCTCGTCCTATGACGAGGTAGAGCTATCTAAAGCCAAAACCTCGTCCTACGACGAGGTAGAGCTATTTAAAGCCAAAACCTCGTCGAATGATGAGGTAGAGCTATTTAAAGCCAAAACCTCGTCCTATGACGAGGTCGAGCTATCTAAAGCCTGAACCTCGTCTTATGACGAGGTCGAACTACCTTCGTTTAAAAATGAGGACGACCTACCTTCGTTTAAAAACAAGGACGAGCCGCAAGGCATTTCTTTTTACATCGTCTTTTGACGGGACGAGCCGAACTCGACTTCGTCAAATTTATTTTTCGACGGGGCAAGGCATTTTTTTTTACCTCGTCTTTTGACAGGACGAGCCAAACTTGACTTCGTCGAATTTATTTTTTGACGGGGCAACATACTTTTCTTCGACCTCATCTTAACGAGGCGGTACACGATTAACTTCGTCGAATTTATTTTTCAACGGGGCAACAGACTTTTCTTCGACCTCATCTTAACGAGGCGGTACACGATTGACTTCGTCAAATTTATTTTTTGACGGGGCAACATATTTTTCTTCGATCTCGTCTTAACGAGGCGGTACACGATTGACTTCGTCGAATTTATTTTTTGACAGGGAAACGTACTTTTCTTCGACCTCGTCTTAACGAGGCGGTACACAATTGACTTCGTCGAATTTATTTTCGATGGGCCAACGAACTTTTCTTCGACCTCATCTTAACGAGGCGGTACACGATTGACTTCATCGAATTTATTTTTCGACGGAGCAACGTACTTTTCTTCAACCTCATTTTAACGAGGCGGTACACGATTGACTTCGTCGAATTTATTTTTCGACGAGGTAACGAACTTTTCTTCGACCTTGTCTTAACGAGGCGGTACACGATTGACTTTATCGAATTTATTTTTCGACGGGGCAATGGACTTTTCTTCGACCTCGTCTTAACGAGGTGGTACACGATTGACTTCGTCAAATTTATTTTTCGACGAGGCAATGTACTTTTCTTCGACCTCGTCTTAACGAGGAGGTACACGATTGACTTCATCAATTCTACTTTTGATGGGGCAACGTACTTTAGACTACTCCTACCTCAACTATTTCCCCTACGTCACACCCTCGCTTCTACATCTTTTTTTGGGGGGGGATGTGATAGGATACGGTCTAGCTCCTAGGCCCAAGCATCAGGTCCAATATAATTGGGCCCCGACAGTTAAGCTCGGCCTACACAGCTTGGCCCAACTAAGAGAGACTTCTTCACCAAGGCAACCAAGACTTCTACATAATAAGAGGATCAAGCCAGAGTCCAAATAGGAGAAGACTTTGTATTATAGTCAAACTCCATGTAATTACCTATAAATAGGAGTTTAGAATAGATTGAGAAGGGGGGAACAATCTTTGTAAAGCTACACACGCATTAGCAATACAATCCATCTATTTTCTGCCCGTGGACGTAGATTTATTCCAATAGATCGAACCACGTAAATCCCTTCGTGTCCTTTTATTTTTGTGTTCATTAATTCTTTGTCTACGTGCATTAATTACCTTACGAAAACAAGTTCGATCATTTCCCAATATCATGAAATATCCTACTACGTAGTATTATGGATTTAATTTCCAAAAAAAAGGGAAATAGATTTTACGTACGCAAGCATACTAAAGAAAATGATTGGAAATAAATAAATATAAATATATTATTCTCCCCATCATGTTAACAGCAGCCATGACCTCAACTGATACTTACATAAAAATAAAAATATTAAGAAGATTTTTATCGAGATTGTGGGAGTATATATATATATATATATTAAATTTACTACTATAATGTAATCTGTGAACCTATTATTTATGTTAATTATTATTTTTGAGTCTGTATTTTTTTTAGGAATCTGTAAATATATAAATTTGATATGAGTTTGATTTTTAACACGAAATTAAATTTTAGCACGACAATTCACCAATTGAACAATCAATTTCATTTTAACATGAATATGGAAACTACGAAAAATCTCAAAATCAATGTTCTCATCAAAATTATATATACATGGACGAATCACCCAACGACCAACAAAACGACGACGTTTCTAATTTATACTATAACACACGAATACAACACATTAGATAAAAAATGTCACATATAATAAAGTATTCCACGTAAGCTTATATTTTTGCCGGAATTGATTTCCGTATCAAAAAATTATATTGACGTTAAGTTTGTGTATTGTCATGCTAAAATTTAAATTAATGTTAAAAATAAAACTCATACCAAAGTTCATATATTTACAGGCAAATAACTCTTCTTTTTATAAAAAATAAAATAAAATGAGAAATTAATAGTAATATTTATTTAAACCACTCGATCTCTGGTCTCTTCTTCATTTTATTTTATTTTATTTGAGCACATAGTTTTCTTCAAGAGCACAATTCAGCCACGACACGTGTTGATAAGATAAATTAATCGCGTGGACCGGGACCATGGCCACGTGGAATTAATTAAGATCTAATTATCATTATTTAAAAAGGTTAATCCGCTATTAACGTTGAGATGTAGAAGCTGATCTACTTCATTAAGATGCCTAATAGTGACGTGGCTGGATAAGAGCCACATGTAAGAAAAGTTCAGATATTATTATAATAATACTATCTTATGTTAGTGCTTATCTTTGTCTAATCTCCCTTTGTGGAAATTAAGGACACGTGTCACCCTCCAAACTGGTTTAGCGCTTCAAACTCTAGGCCAAAAAAGTTGAAATGTTTGCATGAATTGAATTGATTAAAGGTCAAGTGTGGAGGAAAATTTGTAGTTTCTATATTTGTAAGTTTTATATTTTCTAAATTTTAGTTATTTCAATATAAAATATTTAATGTGTTCTAGTTTGATGCATGCATGACTTTGAATATCATATATAGGGGTGGGTTATATGAAAAATGATCCTCCCTGTGTTAACTAGAAATAAATATAGGCCATTGATTTCCAAAATTGTAGGGTCGAGATCAAATCTTATTTGTAGTCAAATTTATAATGTAATCCGGATATTTAGTAGGTGGTTGGCGGTGTGGTAATTGATTTTTACCATGTAATCAAGCACCTATATTTCTGCCTCTTAATTAGGAAATATTTTTACCATGTGGAAATATATCAAATCTTATATTGTCTGTTCATTATCATTAATTAAATAATTATATTTTCTACAATATGTTGCATATTTTATTGCTTAATAGTAATTAATACTTTGTTGCTTGTTATTGCCTAATAATTAATATTTTATTGCATATTTTGTTAACTAATTTTTTTTTATATTTTGTTGTTTGTTATTGCTAAATAACTAATATTTTTATTGCATATTTTGTTGCTTGTTATTGCTTAATAATTAGTATTTTTATTGCATATTTTGTCAACTAAAAATATATTGCATATTTTGTTGCTTGTTATTGTTTAATAATTAATATTTTATTGCATATTTTGTTAACCAAAAATTAATTGCATATTTTGTTCATTGTCATTGTTTATTTTATTTAATTAATGCTTTGCGATTAATATTTTAATGCATTGCATTTAGATATACATTTTTCGAATTTGTTTTGTGCTACTTTTTTCATTGTATTTATTCACTACTATTTAATTTTTTTTGTGTTGTTTTGTAGTAACCGACTATCTATATTAAAGTAAATGGTGATTGTGTTTTTCAATTAGCTATTACACATTAATTCCGATAAAACTGAAAACAAACAATGATTCCCACTATTTAAGGGAAGTTAGTAAGTTACCATATTTATCTTAAACAATTCAAAAATAACTTTAAATATATCTCTAATCTATACCGTTAATCAATCTAAATCAACGGCTAGAATTTATTTTTAGTTAACACGTATGAAATCATTTCTATATGATCTCCTTCCTATATATATTAATTTTATCTAACGGAATATCAACGTAAATATAACCGTTTTCTGTGTAATTGGACAAAAAATGAGAGTCCTATTTCAAGTTGTAATAAAATATTTTATTTATTAATATCGTTGAATGCAAAAGCAAAAGCTCTAATAAAATTTCAATCTAAAAAGTTATTAGAGTTTGAAAGAACTGAAATCTCGTTTCCGATTTTGAAAAAAAAAAAACAAGGGATTTGTAGTGATTAATGATCACAAACTTGTGGAGCTTTAAATTAATAATAATAATAATAATAATAATAATAATAATAATAATAATAATAATAATAATAATAATAATAATAATAATAATAATAATAATAATAATAATAATAATTTATTGCCTAATTTGTAATCTGCAAATTACCGGCGCAAAGTGGGATTTGACCATGCATTATTAAATTCTCAACTTCTTGTTTTTTATTTAACTGGTTTTTCGTGTGAAGTAGGCCATGACAACTACATCATGAATTCTGAGATAATAAAATATTATCTTGTATTATCTTACATTAATATTTCGAGACAAACATTGTCAAACTAAATTTGTTTATCATCGAATCGAGCTCAACTCATCTTACCAAACATTTACGAGCTTCGAACGATAGAATGAGATTAAATATTCATCATTTTTGTAAATTATTCCAAAAAATAAATCACATGTACTAAAAATTCATTATTTTTCTTTAAAAAAAACACAATGAATATATTCCCTCCCTCCTCTTTATAAATAGTCCAGTTTAATAAAAATGAGTCTATTATAGCTTTTATTGGGCTCGTTATAAGCGAGGATGGACGGAGTATAACAATATGCAATCATATAAGAAAATACAAAAGGAGTGTCATTTTAATTATTTACTATAAAAAAAGACCCCAAAATTTCTCTAATTTCCCATCCCTTAATTCTTTATAGCCATCTTTATGGGTAGCAATTCATTACTTTATAACCTTATTGGAATATAATTCGTTAAAGCAGCACAAAAGAACAATAATTCTCAACCAAAAAAGGGATAATATTAATAGTATATTCCCAATTGTTATCCACGAGAAAAAAAAACAAAAACAAAAGGGGAGAAAAAAGCAACACTTATAGCAGAGTATAATTCTAACTAATCGCACACACAAAATACACACTCTCTTGTATTTTTTTTAAATATAAATATATTATACAATATATGTTTAAAGTCAAGAAAACAGCCAATCAGAAGTGATGTTATCTCACAAGATGACAAAATTCTCATAGTATAAATTGAGAAGCAATAGATCTGCAAACATTTCAAACACTCTTTCCTCTCTCTCTCTCTCTCTCAACCATTCTCTTCGCCATCAAGAAAAACAGAGTTTGATCAATAAAACCTAACAAGATAATTCATTCTTACCGAAAAATGGTAAGCACATTTAGCACTGATCTTCCTCCCGGTTTCAGATTCCATCCCACTGATGAAGAACTGATCATGTTCTATCTCCGGAACCAAGCAACGTCGAGAACTTGCCCCGTTTCGATCATCCCAGAAGTCAATATCTACAAGTTCGATCCATGGGAGTTGCCTGGTTAGTAACAACATTCAATAATAATAAAAAGCACCATTCTTGAAAATACAACGCGTATAGCGTGTACTAACTGATAGGGTTTTGTTTGGATGTACCAGAAAAGGCAGGATTCGGAGAGAGTGAGTGGTACTTCTTCAGCCCTCGAGATCGGAAGTACCCAAACGGAGCCCGCCCGAATCGAGCAGCTGTTTCGGGTTACTGGAAGGCTACAGGAACAGATAAAGTGATCTACAGCAGATCAAAATTTGTAGGTGTGAAAAAGGCTCTTGTTTTCTACAAAGGGAAGCCTCCGAAGGGAGTTAAGACTGATTGGATCATGCACGAATATAGGCTGAACGAATCGAGGCCGCATCCGAACAAGCAGAATGGCTCCATGAGGGTGAGTTGAAAGATTGATTTTACTCTGTTTTCGAGATTTTCAGACAAGAAAAAAATAGGGTTGAAATACGAGAATAACTCTTTATGTTTTTGTTGTGTATTCAGTTGGATGATTGGGTTCTATGTCGGATTTACAAGAAAAAGAATATCACGAGGGCTCCCGAGCAAAGAGTCGAAGATCACTCGTTAATTCAGCCCGTGATCGGAAATGATGTTACAGAACACAAATTCCCAAGAACTTGTTCTCTAACTCATTTATGGGAGTATGAATACATGGCATCAATCTCCCAACTTCTGGATGAAAATGCATACAATGTGCCCTTCAACAATCAAGAACCGATACTCGAAAACGGAGCAGAAAGGTACCAGCAAGGGCAAGTTCATTTACCTTACACAGATCCGATGAAACTCGAAGTGAACCAATCGAATTTTCTGAATCTAGTGTCTCAACTGCAGTAAAGAAAACAAACATGGGACTAAGGAAGAAAGTGTACAGAGAATATAAGGCAAAAATGGTCATTTTCGATACAAGCTTTTACCATAGAAGCTCGTGAACAAGTCCATTTATTGTTAAAGCTACATAGTTTACTAATCTAATGGTGTTGGGCCATAGATAAATTTACGACTGCTTTTAGATTTGTGATATAGGCTTTCTGATGATATAATAGAGATTCGTATTTGTGAATCCGAATTTAAGTATGGAATAGACTAAGTTGGAAAAGAAGCAAATAGGCGCCGCCAATTGAAAATGAATTCAGTTCAAATGTACTTCAGATCTGAGCTGGATAACAACTCAATCTCACCAAATCTTGTAATATAAATAGAAAAACTTATAAAGAAAACTAGACTTCTATCCCTAGATTTGGTATATATATTATATAAATCATCTTGACTAAATTACAACAATATCTATATCTATATATATATATATATATACTAATACTACCAACAACACATCAAAAAGAGTTGCAATTTAAACGTATTCATAATTCTCATATTCGGAAAACATTTCTTATAAACATTATCAGCACTCCTTGTAATCCATATACAGTATAAATTTCATGCGTGCATGGCTTACACATGAAATTTTCCTGGTTTCTTATTGTGTATGAATCCCTTTTATTTTTACAATAATATAAATTAAATGTGAAATATAGCATATAGTTTTAATCAAATTAGGACTCTAGGAAACAGAGAATTCAGATAACTTAGCATCATCAGATGACAGTAGGAGCTGACTTATTCGACTGTATCAGAAAGAATTTATTCTAGCACGTGTCTTAATCGTATTTTATATTGGCAATAGGGTAAATTCTTTTTCTATATTAAGCTAAAAAAGAACTAATTCTAATTAGCCATCACTTGTTTCTTATTAACAGCTGTTTAATTTTGTCAAGAGTATTCCACTTAAAGTAACCATCCAGATCTAGATTTCGTCTACGTGCATCACATTAAAACAATAAGTTTATAATAAATAAATAACTTAATAGAAAAAATGACCCCCTATTCTCTCAAAGCCATTAATAATTAAACAAGGAAAGTAACAGAGCAATTTAATATTATATCATCAATCACATCCCTTTTCTGTAAGCCGTTTTCAATGAATTTTCTTCAAATTTCTGAAGCAGACGATGAATCATAACAGTTTGCATGATATTTATCCAAGATTCAAAGTCAAAAACCCATGGTCTTACCAGTTCCGTTCACGTCTTCCACAAGAATTGCAGATTCAGCAAATTTTAAGCACGCCCCGAAAGCAACTTATCCAGAGGTGACGATAAAAATATCTTAATCTAATCACCAAGTTCGAGTCCCTGTCATAGAAAAAGAAGGATAGCACCAAAGCAATATTAGTTTGACCAGAATGGAATAATCATTGATCCAACTTTCTGGGGATGTTTACAGCTCCTAATTATGGAACGCAGTCGATTGGTTTCTCTTTAGCTGATATCTACATGATCCTTATCTCAAGTTATACATGTTCATCGATTATTGAATCATATTCGTATGTCGAGCTCATCCAAAAAACTCAAAACATTGAGCTCAACGTAACAAAATGACATATTCTTCAGCAAAATTAGGCCACCAAAGACGACAACATACGCTACGCGAAACGAAAATATCAAGAAAATTCAAAGGAACAGCTTAAACCTAGCTAAAAGTAGCGAAACTCAACACGATTTTCAACTAATTTTATACGAAGATAACTCTTAACTCAGTAGCTAGATAGGATTAACAGAGATGAACAACATCATATAATCCTCCTACAATCAAGCTGCTTCCCCTCGCTTCAGAAACCCATTCATTACCAATTTACCAGAAAAGAATCGTAAAAACCGTCGCATTCGAAACAAAAGGGGCAATCAAAAATCGAAACTTAGGGGGGAGGAATTTTATCCAATTAAGGCGTGATGGAACAAAAGGGGCTTTAAGAAAGAAGATAGTCCATTTACCCAAAAGACTCTTTTGAAGCTAAAGGCGACTTCAGAGGCCATGAATCTCCGCTTTATCAGCTTCAATTCGTACTTCCATTTTCACTCGAGCATAAAGCTACTGTCGCCATCCCCAGCTTTTAATCCACAATTTCGATTTCCATCATTAAACCCTCGTATATCGATATAATTGAATGATTGTCATTTCTCGCAATCAATCTTGATTCAATTCATTCAAAAAAACAACGAGAGCACGAAAAAAAAATCACAGCGAAGCAAAGAGAAACAATAATGATGATCGGTAGGATTCATCGTAGCGAGAATTCATACACCGAATGAAGAAATCATTTATTTGAGGAGAAAAAAAAAATAGCTGCTTTAGTTTTTTGGGAAGATTTCCTGCGGGAATTAGGGATTTCGACAATCAAACGACGTCGTTACGGCGTTTTATCCTCTAATTTTCACGGTTATTTTTGGGAATTTAATCTTTGATTCAACCCTTTCGGTTGAAAAAAAATTGATCTTTGAACTAAGGGCATAAAGTATGTAGAAATGGCTCATGAATAGAATCATTAATTCATTATTAACGATCATTTTCGTAATAATTAGTAATCCCATTAATATGAGATTAGTCATTCCTACCACTGTATTAGGTTATGAGTTAATCTTCACTATTAGGATTGAAATTTATTCTACTTTTGAAGGAATTGTCCTTACTTATGAATTATGATATCGATATAACTTTATTAAACTTTGTCGGGAACTTTGTTTAGGTTAAGTCGAGTCGGGTTGGGTTGGGCTGATCTTGGCCCATTTGGCCAAATGAAGAAATCCAACCAATATAATTTTTGTGTCGCTTTTTTTGAACTGCAAACGGATAGAGATAGTAAATCCGAGCCAGATAAAAAAAAATATATATATATATATATATATATATATATCAAATTTGATCGGGCTGATCCGAAATTTTGTCTAGCCAAAATTAATTATGGCACATTATTACCCAAATTAATGTTATATTGTAAAATGATTGGGCTGGGCTAGCCTTGGGCCCACCAAGCTTTACTCAATTTTGGACAAGTCGATTTGCCCTGAAATGCAAATGCAACCGAGTCTAAAATCTTGTAGCTGACCCGGCTCGAAATCATATAGGTCGAACTGTTTTTGTTAGTTCTTTAAGTAGATAAGTTGACAAAAACAGTTCAACCCGATTTGACATACCAAGTTAGGCGCTAAGATTTTTGACCAAGTTTAGCCTTTTTTTTTCTCTAAATAAGCCCGGTTCAAGTTTGGCCCGCTATAATAATGGGCCTAGGTTGAGCTAGACTTATAAACTTAATGGGCTTAAGTCGATTTGATACCTTATGAAGTATTATAATGTAATTTAATTAAAAAATAATATTTTCGTTCCTTGCGCCGTAGAGTAGCAAACGAATCGAATCGAATATCTCAGTATTTAATTTGTATTCGTTAAACAATTTGCGAATTCAAATTCGAATCGAATATGATGTGAATATGAAAATCTGAATATTTTACGAATATTATGCGAATATTATGTAGAGGCTATGAAGAGATAATTATCATTAATGTGAAGAAGAGTATTACAACATATATATATATACAATATGGAGTCCTAACCCTAGCCAAGGCCCATAATACAATACACAGTAATGGCCCAACGATGAGATGACGAAGACGAAGGCTAACAAGTCGTTACATGCCCCCGCAAGATGGAGGCTCCATTTGTGAGACCCAACTTGGAGCGAAAACGAAGATAAAGATTGTTGGGCAAAGGCTTAGTGAGTGTGTCAGCAATCTGATCAGCAGCAGAAATATGGCGAACGGACAGAGTTCCACGATGAACAAGTTTTCGCACAAAAAAGTAATCCAAGGCGAGATGTTTCATGCGCGAATGAAAGACCGGATTGCGACAGACAAACGTAGCACCCAAGTTGTCACAAAGGAGTGTAGTGGGCTGAGACAAGAGAATGCCGATCTCAGCAAGAAGGTTCTTAATCCATTCGGCTTCAGCAGCTGCATTGGCAATGGCTCGATATTCAGCCTCAGTTGAGGACCGAGACACACAACGTTGTTTGACAGACTTCCAAGAGATAATATTTCAGCTAATATAGATGGCATAACCCGTAGTGGATCGCCCGTCAGTGAGGGTACCACCCCAGTGAGCATCGGAGAAAACCGAGAGAACATGTGAAATTGAACGATGAAAGAATAAGCCATGATCAAGATTACCCTTCAGGTAGCGAAGAACACGCTTGACAGCATCCCAGTGGGCCACACAAGGCGTGTGCAAGAATTGAGATAACCTGTTAACTGCAAAAGAGATGTCAGGACGAGTAAGAGATAAATACTGAAGCAAGCCCAAGGCTCGACGATAAAGCCAAGGGTCAGGCAATGGTAAGCCATCCATAGGAGATAATTTGGCAGAGGAAGCCATTGGAGTAGATATTGGTTTGACGCCGGCCATGTTCAGCTGAGACAAAATGTCAAGAACATACGCACGTTGTGAAAGAAAGAGACCAGAAGAAGTAGAAACAACTTCAACACCCAGAAAGTGGTGAAGATGTCCTAAGTCTTTCAGGGAGAACTGTGCAGCCAATTCGTCTACAAACTCCTGAATGAAAGGGCGATTATTCCCTATGAGCACAATATCGTCAACATATACTAAAAAATAGAGAATAATGCTTTGCTGCTTATAAAAGAATAGAGAGGAATCTGCAATGGAGCGCCGAAAACCAAACTGGATGAGAAAACGTGAAAGGGCTAGATACCAGGCTCGTGGAGCCTGCTTCAGTCCATAAAGGGCTTTTCGGAGCCAACAAACATGATTAGGGTGCGCTGGATCAGTATAACCCCGAGGTTGGTCCAAGTAAACTTCCTTAACAAGAGTTCCATTTAAAAAGGCGTTATTGACGTCCAGCTGCTGAATGGGCCAGTTGGAAGACAAAGCAATAGATAAAATGAGCCGAATAGTTACTAGCTTCACCACTGGACTGAAAGTGTCAGTGTAATCACGGCCGCATTGTTGCTGAAAACCACGAACAACAAGACGTGCTTTGTATCTAGCAACCGAGCCATCAAGATTTCGTTTAACTCGGAAAACCCATCTATAGCTGATGGTTGGTTTTCCAAGACGGGGAACAAGATCCCAAGTGTGATTACGCATCAAGGCATGATATTCGTCATCCATGGCTGATTTCCATTTTGGATCCTTGAGGGCAGCGGCAACGGTACTAGGTTCAATGGCAGGAGGAATGGGATGGAGAGTGGTGTGATTAACAAAAGCAGAATTATAATATTTGGGGTTGGGGCGGCGTGCACGCGTGGGACAATGATTAGGTGAGGGAGAGACAGGAGGGTCAAGGACCTGCGGAGTTGGTGGTGGGTCGAGTTGATGATGAGGAGCAGGGACGTGAAGTCGTGGAGTTGGTGGAGCTATGGGGGATGGCGGTGTAGGATAGGAGGATTCGGAACGTTGGAAACGAGCATGCGATGGATGGTTGTGAGAAGACGGCGACGGCGTAGTGGAAGGGAAAGAGCGGAAGGGAAAAACATCGTCAACAAAGCGAACATGACGAGAGTGATAAAGACGGTTAGTGGAGATGTGGAGGCATTTATAGGCAGACCGAGACATGGAATATCCTAGAAAAACATAAGGAGCAGACCGAGGCTCGAGTTTATTGGAGGCGTATGGACGAAGCCATGGAAAACAGAGACATCCAAATGGTTTGAGCTTGGTGTATGAGGGAGGACAATGATAGAGTATTTCATAGGGTGAACGATTTGCAAGAACGGATGAGGGAAGACGATTGATGAGGTATACGGCGGTTTGGAATGCATGAGACCAATAGGAAAGTGGAAGAGAAGCATGATGAAGGAGAGAAAGACCGGTTTCGACGATGTGTCGATGCCGGCATTCGGCAGTGCCGTTGTGCTCAGGCGTATGAGGAGGAGACGTGAAATGGGATATGCCATAGGAGTTCAAGATGGGAACGAGTTTTTGAAATTCACCGCCATTATTGGAAAAAACAGAGATTATTTTAAAGCCGAAATAAGTTTCCACTAAACGTTTAAATTGTGGAAAAATAAGAGCGACTTCAGATTTTTGTTTTAGAGGATACAACCAGATGTATTTAGTGTAGTGGTCAACAAAAACAACATAATAACCATAACCATCAATGGAACGAGTATTTGTACTCCAAACATCAGTATATAAAAGATCAAACGGCTTTGTACCTAGAATAGGGAATTATCAAAGAAAGGGAGCTTGTGGCTCTTATTAATCAAACAGGAATTACAATGGAAATTGTCTGGAATAGAAAAACCTAGACGCCTAACCAACGACTTAGAGACGGGAAGAGATGGATGGCCGAGACGGTGATGCCAATCGGAGGCCGACAAAGTTGTGAGATGAGCTTGAGGAGGAGAGTGAGCAGGGATTTGGTAGATGTGATTAACGTTCCGTCCCCGCATTAGAGGAGTCCCCGTGAGCAGGTCCTTAACAAGGAAAAAGGAAGGGAAAAATTCAACAGACACTTGCTTAGTTTTACACAATTGGGAAACATAAACTAAGTTACAGTTAATAGATGGGGTGCATAGGATTTTTTTGAGAGCTAAAGGGCGGATGGACGTAGGAATAAAAGTATGAGCAACATGAGATATAGAGAGGGTAGTACCGTTGCCAAGCTAAATCTCATCGGGTCCGTCGTAGTCCTCAAAACCATGGAGAGGAGCAGATGGATTTGCTGTGTGGTGAGAAGCACCGGTATCAAAAATCCATGAATTTGCAGCAGAAGAGGCCTGACCAGCACGAGTAGTATTGACATGAGGGAAACTATTGTTTGGAGCAGGAACATGGACCTGTATATTTTGCTCTTGCAAAAAGCGAGCGAGACGGCGGCAAGTACGGGCCTGATGCCTAGGAATTTGACAGTACTGGCAAGCAGAGGTGGACGAAGCACCGAACTGAGGATGAGAAGATGGGCCGTAGTTGGTGCGGCCGCCAGAATGGTCACCACGACCGCGTCCACCCCGACCATGACGAGAAGGAAAAGATTGCTGCTGATGTCCATTGAAATTCGAGACAGCCGATGGGGGTGAGGAACCACCAGATTTTTGTTGAGTGTAATTTGCAGCAGGGAGGAGTGGTGGAACATCAACGGGGTTGGTGATCAAGTGCTCAATGTCATGGAGAATGTCAGAAAGATCCGCTAAGGTGACAGCAGTTTCACAAACACGAAGCGCTGAATAGACGGAGAGGTAATCATCGCCCAACTGAGTAATAATAGCAGCCACAAGATCAGAATCCGAAATAGGATGACCAGCAAGAGCGAGGGAGTCAGCAATGTTGCCCATGTCCTTCAGATACTCGGAGATAGTACATGTGCCTTTAGGGTTTTGAGCCAGTTTCGCCTTCAAGAATAAGATACGACCAGGAGTAGTGCTGGCATAGGTGTTAGTGAGGCGCACCCAAGCCTCACGAGAAGAACTAGCAGTAGAGATAATCGGTTGAATAGAGTCAGTGCAACTACCAAGAAGAGCACTTACAATAATCTGGTCTTGACGATGCCAGATCGAGAACAGCGGATTAGGAACAGATTCATCCGTGCTGGTAAATTTGGATGGTGCAGAAAGCGAACCATCGACATAGCCGATGAGATCAAGCCCGATTAGGGTAGAGGTAACTTGGCGACTCCAAACTGAAAAATTTGACGATGTCAGCTTGATGGGAAAGTGGGTCGGCGCTTGAAGCTGCACAACCGTGGTAGTTGTTGTGATGGGCGCCATTGATGCGAAGACAAGGAGTAGGCGGAAAAAAAAATTAGGGTTTTGGATCTTATGCTCTTGATACCATGTAGAGGCTATGAAGAGATAGTTATCATTAATGTGAAGAAGAGTATTACAACATATATATATGTACAATATGGAGTCCTAACCCTAGCCAAGGCCCATAATACAATACACAGTAATGGCCCAACGATGAGATGACGAAGACGAAGGCTAACAAGTCGTTACATATTACCGAATCGAATCGAATACTCGAATAATGAAAAAACTTAAAAGGAAACATTCAAATATTTTCTTATTTTTATCGAAGACTAAAATCAAAGACTGAAATCACTAAATTATTAAAACTAATTAAAAAAAAATCACAACAAACATAAGTAATACATATTGATTTAAAAAAATATAGCCTGATAAGTACTGAGCATTGAGCAGCAAGAGTGTTCTAAATTTTTACGGCCTTATTCTCTTTTCTTTTCTTTTTTGAAAGTAATTATACGCGCTATGGAGGCCTACGGGTTTTTTTTTTTCCATTAATAAAAAAAATCATTCATGATTTGATTTGGATTGGTCTTATAGTATTCAACTTGACTTCTTGGACTCATATTTAATAATTATAGTTAAATTATATAAGAGGTAAATTATATATATATATTAAATAAATTATATACGAATATCGGATCGAATCGAATCGAATACTCAAAGATTTGTATTTGTATTTGATAACTGGTCGAATCAAAAAATATATTCATAGTTGAATTCGAATCTAAAAATTTCGAATACGAATACCACAATTCGAATACGAATCACGAACCCAACCAAAAAAGTTCGATTCATTTGCATCCCTTTGCGGATACCAACCGTAGGAATTGAATCACTTGGTCCATTCATTTCTCATCCTCATTTCATTCATCAGTTTATTTCATCTCAATATATGCTTAATTACCCCTTTTAAAAAGGGATATGTAAAAATTACCCTTTTAAAGAAAGAAATGTAAAAACTACTCTTTCAATTATTTTAATGTGTAATGGGTCCCACTTTTTATGTTTAAATACTAACTCAATTATTTTTCAATGATAAAGTCAAGAAGTGACCGGCCTCTCTTAATTTTTTCTTATTTATAATTTTTATTATCAACAGTATTGCTAATAAATTTTCCCTGTATGCATGCATGCGTGAAGCTTCAGTATATAATTTTGACTGCTTTTTTGGTGCAAATAATTCAATTTTCGTCTGTTATATCACAGACGAAATAGTAATAATTTTTGGTATCCTATGCCAACCACACCTCACGAAACTCAATATATACAACACTGAAATTTCAATCGAATTCCAAAAAAAAAAACCAACTCCGCATAAAAAAATTTCTGAGAAGAAGTTTTGAGCTGAGGAAGAGGAAGACGAGCGATTAGCTGTGGAGGATATCGAGCTATATTGCTTCATTGTGTTTCCGGATTATCAAATAATATAGGTAATCGCTTAATATCGAATTTTTATGCTTAGTAAGTAGTTTATGTATTTATTTTGGAAATTAATTTGTTATGATTATTATTTAGTTTAAATTAATTCTCTTAATTGATTTAATTCAAAATAATTATAAATATGTAATTGTTATAATGTTAAAATTTATATTTAGGTTAATAAAAAAAAAAAAAAAATTGGGTATAGCCGGCCGGTCAATCGGAGGCCGGGAAATGGCCGTCCGGTGGTATATTCCGGTCGCTGGAAAAATCACATTTCCGGCGACGGGATGGACCGGCCGGCTATGCCCGAATTTTTCTCTTATTTTTCTTAGTATGGATAAATTTTCATATGTAATTTATGTGTTACGTAATTCGTTTATAGAATTTTGTTTAAATTAATTGATTATTATTTAGTTTCAAGTAATTCTTTTAATTCATTTAATTCGAAATAATTATAAATATGTAATTTTTTTAATATTAAAATTTATATTTAGGTTAAGAAAATAAAAAAGAAAAATTTGGGTATAGCCGGCCGGTCAATCGGACGCCGGAAACTGGTCGCCCGGTCGTATATTCCGGTCGCCGGAAAAATCACTTTTCCGGCGACGGGATGGACCGGCCAGCTATGCCCGAATTTTTCTCTTATTTTTCTTAGTATGGATAAATTTTCATATGTAATTTATGTGTTACGTAATTCGTTTATAGAATTTTGTTGAAATTAATTGATTATTATTTAGTTTAAATTAATTTTCTTAATTGATTTAATTCGAAATAATTATAAATATGTAATGTTTTTAATGTTAAAATTTATATTTAGGTAAAGAAAATAAAAACAAAAATTTGGGTATACCCGGCCGGTCAATCGGACGCCGGAAAATGGTCGTCCGGTCGTATATGTGTTTAATTTATTGATTTTATATTTATTTATAATTTTTATTAATTACCAAATAATTCAGATTACAACTACATGCGGTGACTGAAAATCCTGCACGCAACAATCTTTCTATACAGGTCTAACATATCATCCACATTAGTTACATCGGGGCATCCACTAATCCAGCGCTCGATATTCGTTATGACGATTGGACCATCGCTGTTTTCTTGACGACTTGTAATGACTTGATCGCTCAGAGCATATTCCATCTCAAAGGAGTGTGCCTTATCCCGCCAACCATGAACATTCGAGGCCCAATAAAGCCCACCGGTTAACCAAAGTGGCAAAAGGAATCTCAATGGCTCCAATTCCTGCTGAACATATCCCTGCTCTTCTCCGGTGAGATCCCAATACAACGGATCCATAACAAGGACTTTTTTCTTCTCCGGGAGGACTAAACAAACAACATATCGGTTGCCACGTTCAATAACCCATGGAATGACAATCTACATAGTGATGGAAAGACCATAATTAATATAAGTTGACATATTTTAAGTATTTAATAACCACAGGATAAATAAATGAACTCAAAATGAAATATCATTTACTTCTAAGTCTTACCGATTTTGCAGACCACCAGTTAGGAGAATCAACTCCTCTATACATCCCCAATACTAATCAAATCAAGTCAGGGTTGGGTTTCCAGTGGGTTCGCATGTATTTCATAACGTTCATACTGTAATGGGGGTTATTCATTTCTTCAACCGAAGTACCAAAGACCTCTTGTGCCTCTTCAAGCAAGGCTTGTCAGTCCGCTTTAACTTCGAACTACACTCATGAACAATGTATACATATTAGTATAAATAATCAGTGAAGGTAGAGAGACAGTTAAATATATCAAACGAAATATAAAATTAAAAATATTACGATGACGAATGTAGGGCATATGACCAGTCCTCCATCCCGCCAATAAGGATAAACATCGGGCCCATTTTTTATTTTCTGGCGTAAGGACATTAGGGCAAGGTCGAAAGTCTGCGCAGTGAACACATGTATGTTAGAACCCTCGTGCGACTATTAAATTAAAATGATATTAAATGGTTCAATGAAGGCCTTATTTTGCGTACCAAGATATCCCACTGCCATTTCCTGTCAATAATACGAGTGAAATCCGCCTTGCTCAAATCTTCTGATGCATCTAAGATGCTGACAGTTTTTTATTCCGTCTTGTCAGCAAGAAATGCCTTCCAATCCTTCACCACGTCCATATGGGCCCAAGCCGGCATTGTGGGCGGCAAATATGTACTTCTACTCCCTGAAGCGCCGGAAGCACCACTCCATTGCTTTGACTTTATAGGAGGGGCTTTCTTCCTCTCTGATCTACTAGTCATCGATCTAGTAGACTACATGAGATGTGAGGAAATTTTAATATATTAATACGGTAATCCAAAGTATACGATGTAAGAGTATAATTTAGCAATAGATATAGATTGCAAAAATTAGATACTGACATCAATTTTGAAAAATACCTGGCCAAACTCAACTGACGAAGCACGTCTCGGCTGTTCACGAATCGTAATGTTTGGGTGAGTGGCGCTCGAGGACGTCGGGATTGGAGTCGTGAAAATAGGCGTGCTCGACGAGAACTCAGGCATAGAGTTCCTCGGTGGTTCATGTGTATCTTCGGGAATCGGTACATATCCCTGACCGAACGGCGAAATGAAGGTCGATAAGGGCCCGCTAGTAGTCATCGGCAACCATTGAGTGTCCTGTACGATAAATGAATATTCGAATAAGTATGCACGAAACATGAAATTCAATGAAACTAAATGTGAAAGAAAGACAACAATCTGATATATCATACCTGCTCTAAAATGGAAGTGAATGCCGAAGAGTGTACAGTGCTCGGGTCCTGGCCAACGTAGGGGTCAGTGAAGGCACCCGTGTAGAGAGGGAGAGAGGTGTCTGCTCGAGCACCTACAGGCTCGAGGGGCTCGTTCGCTTCAGGGCTTGTCGAAACAGCAGTGGCTGCATAATCCGATGCCTGTGCTGAGAACACGTTGAGGGGGGGCTCGAACGTCGGGGCGAGTGAACTGGAATGGACATAGAGGAAGTCCCGCAACTCACGATGTCAATGCCCTTCGTGATTCCCTTACCGAGCCACTTCTTTATCTTCGTCATGAGGTTTTGTTCCCTTGCCTCGTACTCTTATCTCATTGTCTGCATAATGCGCTCGTTTTCGTGACGAGTGACGTCCTCTACAATACTGACCAAGTCCTCCTAGACATTCCGGGAAGAGAATGCTCATGCCCACCACTCCTGCTTTGAGAATGACGTTGGTGCCGGGATGAAGATGTACCTTCCTCAGTTAGATTCCCGGTGAATTTCGTTGACCGAGAACTCCGTCTACGTTGAGGTCCCTCGTAGGAATCTCCAACAGCATGCTGGGACCCGGGATCAGCTCGATGTACACGGGGACGTTCGTCGACAATGTACGAAGTCTTCGGCACGTGAAATTTCACCAGTAAGGCCCCCGGTTCATGTACCGATTGGTAGTAACTTTCTTCAATCTCCTGATCTTCCAGCTCGATCCTAGTAATACCTCCATCAGCATCATCGAACGGCGCGTACAACTCTGCTTCGGACACGCCGCAGAAAGTATTGCGGAATCTCCATCTGTGTAACGTCCCGTAAAATTTCTCTTTATTCTAGAAATTAAATCCTAAATTAAGGAACGAAATTCCAAGTTCTAGTGATTTAATTTCACTTCTAGTAGATACTTTTATTTCGATTAAAGAATTCTCGAGTAGAATTAAGTAGCAACTTAATCTCTAAAATATTAGTAATTAATCGTAAAAGATTAATTAGACACTTGGTCAAGTTATTTGGATTAGATAGATATTATTATCTAAGTATTCGAACTTAAATATAATATTCTTTTACTAATGACGAGAGTGTCGTTAATTCTTCTATTTTGGGCCAGGCCCATTAACCGATTACAGCATTGGGCCGAGCCATTTCCCTAATTGAGAGTTGGGCTACATATAATTATTAAGTAGATTATTGGGCTAAGCCCAATTAAATTCCAAGAGGAAATAACCGACAAAACTTATATAAGACATAATAAACATATGTAAAAGCTTACATAATACATCAACAACTTGTATATATATATATATAGTACATGAAGGAAGTAATCCACGTTTTTCTTTATGAATCTAATGAAGAAAGTCTTCAAATCCCATAAATCATGGAACTCCACCATGACACAAAAGTCTTGGTTTTCTCCACTCCAATAAGCAAGCATGGCTGCTGCAGTAAGCCCCTAAAACCTGCAAAGAAAAGTTAGAACAAGTCATAAATGAAGGTAAGACTTGGGAGAATTATTGTGCAGAGATAAACCAATAACAAGCATATATACCCCTTCTTACTACAACCACTCCCTTCACTCCACCCTTCACCTAAAATCTGAAAACACTAGAGAAAAGAAGAGAAGCCAAGGGAAAGGAAGTGAAGAGAAACAACAACTGGGAAAGAAGGCAAGAGATCCCCTTCCCAATTGCAGCAGCCACCATCTCATTTTCACTTACACTCACACTTCTTTAAGGTAACAACCTCAACACCAACTCAAGAAAGCATGATCAATTCTTTCTAAATATCTAAGCTTAGCATGCTACCCTTCTAGTTTCTGAACCAAGCATAGAACACACTAAGCATGTTTTTGTTTTACCACATTGAGACAACATGTTGATTACTGAATTTAAGACCTAGAATAAGAGACCATCACTCGTTTCTGAACCGAGCATACTTCCTACCTTATCATTTCAGTTTTAAGCTCATAAACTGATTAAAGCTTAAGAACGAAAACAACAAGATAATCAAAAGCAGTAAACATACTACACTAAGCATACACTCACAAGAATGTGCATAAATCCAAATAAAGAACAACTCAGAGCAGCCCCTAATTTCTACAACAACACAATCCTAAGCATAATCTAGTGTAATTAAAATTTAAAAATAGAGAGCATGAGCTTCAACCAAACCCAGAATTCAGAACAAGACTAAAAGCTGAACATGAAAGCATAAAGTATATATATTGATATATATTTTTCTGAAAAGCAAGGGCTTCATTTCAATCAGTTATCAAAATCGATTTACGCAAATTCTTTTCTCTACATGTTAGACGTAGAACACAATTCAACTTAGCATAAGCCTCGACCCAATACAGAATTTTACACTAAAGTTTTAAATCTGAAAACACCTAACTTCAAAGGAAAAGAGGATGAAATGGGTTACCGAACAAGGGAGGGACTCCCTCGTCACTGGCAGTAGCGGCAGTCGTCGGTTCCGAAGCCTCGACAGCATAGAGGCCGGTCGGAGAAGAGAGGCAGCAGCAGCACCGTCCCCTCGTCGCAGCCATCGCCGAACTTGCAATAAAGAAAAACAAGAATCAGTAAATGTTTTTATTAAATAAAACTACTTCAAAAAAAAAAGAGACGAGTTGAGGGAAAAATGGAGGGAGCCGAGCTCGGAGCTGCTTCGACTGAAGTGAACGAGGCTCAGCTCTGCTCCAAGGACGACGATGGCGGAGGCAAGTCGTTGAAATCGCGAGAGGGAAAGGAGCGAATGTCCCCTCAACCTACGGTTGAAGGATTTTAATTTCCGGATCGAGATCCGGGGAGAGTGAGAGGGCCGGCTGTGGGAGTTGCTCCGGATGGGTGCCGTCTCACCGCAACAACGACGGCGTCCAGGTAGTGCAGCGCCGGTCGTCGATCGAACAATCGAGAAGAGGGGCCGAAATTGTCCCTTAATTCGAAAGCTAGGGATTCGAATTAGGGGAAATAATTATAGAGAGAGAAAGAGCGAGTGCAGCAGCTCGATGACGGCGCCGGTCGAGTCGTCGGCGCCGGTGAATCACGATGAGAGAGAGAGAGACGAGAGTTGAGAGAGAGAGTGTGTCGATCGGTAAGACTAAGTTTAACAACCACCACTTCCCCAACCCAACCTTCCCACCTTTATATTATTATATTTATTCTCTCTCTTCTATAAATTTACTATTCCTCCCACCCCAACCACCTCTATTTTTATGAGTTTATCAGTGACCTCATTCTCAACCCAACCTTCCCACCTTTATATTATTATATAACTTATTTAAATATTATTATTTTAATAACCTTTTATAATAAATTAATTATGTGAAATAAAAAAATTTAAAATAAGAAATTTAAAATTTTGATAAAAGTACAAACTAATATTAAACTAAAAATTCTCAAATCAACATAGAAATTACAATAAGTGAAACACGAAAATAAAAATAAACAACCTATCACCGAATAATTATACGAAAATTACACATTTAATTATCATCGCCAAACTTTTGCCATATGTGCTCGATTAAATCATTTTGAAGAGCGTTGTGAGCTTCTCTATCACGGAGTTGTGTCCTATTTGTCATATATTTTTTCAGACTTGCAATCCTCTCTGTAGAAAATGCAAAAATATCATCTTCTTCTTCTTCTTCTTCTTCTTTCTTCTTCTTCTTCTTCACTTTGTAGTGGGTTGGTGATCTTCGGAGATAGGAGATTGAGTGGAATTTAGTGAAAATTGTGAATGCAAACCAGCATCGAAATTTTGAAATTCTTCAGAGTTTTGGATATTGTCAAGATTAGGATAATAACTTTGAGAGGTGAGGAAATCTTGGTAATTTGAGTAAGGATTATTGGGATCCATTGAAAATATGAACACAAAAAATGGATATAGATATTAAGGAAAAGAGAATAAGAAGTGGTTTCTAAATTGTGAATAATTATGTCAAGATTGATCTCTATTTATAGAGGAAAAAAAAATATGAATTTTGGTATAATTTATATATTTTTTAAAATACATTATACAAAAGATAATTTGATTTTATAATACTATCATAACAAAATATATATACACCAATAAGCTAGTGCCAAGTGGAATTGAGAAGAAGAGTTGGATCTGGGTTGGGTCAGAGAAGCTGGGCGGGCCGGTTAGCCGGACTGAAGAGCTGGGCCGGATTCTTTAAATTCATGGGCCGGGTTAAATACCTCTTTTGGTTTAAATTAATCTAATTAATTTATAACCCAACCTTAGATTAATTAAGTGATTCAAGTTATCACTAATTAATCTATGCTACACCGAAAATTAATAATTCACGAGTGAATTATTTTACGTGATTAAAAGGTTTAACTTATAGAAATAAGTTATTAACCAAGACATGAGTTTATTAACTAAGAATTAATAATCAGGAATTATTGATTAAGCTAATCAATTATACAATTAGAATTAATTATTGGGAAGCCTCTAAATTAATCTAATCCTTGGACAATAAATCAATTAATCGATTTATTAAGAAGCAATCGAATAAGGTATTCGTATAATTCGATTAATAAATCGAACTTAGAAAATAATGACGATGTCACTTAAAAATTTAGAATAATCTACGAGAAGCTATAGAGCTAGGATTATTCGATAAGATTATTCGTTCGAGTTAAGAACCTTACGATATTCTTTTCTTAAGGTCAAGCGGAGAAGGAGCAATCCGGGAGGCAAAGCTAGAATTTAATAGCACTTAAGCAAGTGAAAGAGGTGGGCTTTCTTTTAAAACAAAACATATTTTGTTAGTTGATATAGCTCTTTTAAAGTATTGTCATGCCATAAAATGTTTTGTTTTTTGTATGATGCATATCTGCTATTGGCTATGCCAATGTTATTTAATCGAATTCAGGTCTCTGTATGGCCAGCTGCTATACTTGGATTAGTGTACACAAGTGGTCGACTCACTTAGTGTGGCGATCGATCAGGTGACGAGTGAGGTGGCCACCTCCTCGGGCACCACAGATTAGATATGGTAGATTACAACAGAAATTTGACCGCAGTCACTTTTGAGATAACAAATGATTTTAGTGAACATAGACTTTTAAGAAAAACCTTATGTTTCACTCAGTATATGGATGACAATAAAATCAGTTTTGGGCAAAGGGTTCACTGAGTACAATTTGTACTTAGCCCTGCATATTGTTTTTAATGTGCCAGGTTGAGCAGGTTGAAGCGGAGTGACCGGCGGAGCTTTTGTCAATTTAGTGAGGATTTAGTTGTTGATAACTCTTGGTAATACATGTCTTCATACATGTATTTATAGCCATACTTCCGTTCCGTACACTCTGATATTCTTAAAGTTCCTTTCGATTTAGATGTATTCTGAGTCCGAATCATGACAAGCATTGTCCTACTTTATCAGTTATAAGTATCAGATTATCTAGAAATGAGATTTCCTTAAGAGTCGATTCAAGAAATGTTCTTCATTTATCCATTATTTCATAATCATATTTTATAGTCACGAATTTATCAAGCTTAGCTATTTATTAGCAAAGTGCGGTCGTGACAATCTGAGACACCTCGGCATGTCCGTCGTGGATGCCCTCTCCGCAAATTACTCACCGAACCTTGACATCACCTTGTAAGCCCATATCATCAGTGCCCATGCGGGGCCCATAAATGTGATACTTCCTAGACCTCGTCTGAAACGTCCTCAAGTAGTACTGCAAGGTCTTGTAGGAGTACGCACCCCATGGAAAAGAATTGAACTCATCAGTGTCGTCGATCAACTCCCACAACCACTGGTGGGGTGGAGACTGGGCATCATGACCGAGGATAAAATAATTGGCCATCAACAAGTTCGTCAGCTTCACACGAATTTGCTCGTCTGGATCATTGTCAGGCTTCAGTGTCAACAAATGGGAGTGCAACAAGGCCGCCTTCTGACCGTGGACGCCACAGACGTCTTGGAAAAACTGTGATTCCCTTGGTTCCCTCTGAATCCTGGAATCAAAATCAGTAGGGTCAAATCTTAACCCCGTAATCAGAGCATTGTCCTGAACGGTGTACTCTACGTACTGGCCTCTAATGTGGAACCAAATTCCTACCTCTGTAACGACAGCTCGTGATAACACAGAGTGTAGCAAGGGTTTACTATTCTGACCCGGCGCCCAATCGAGGAAATGTCCGAAATGTCCATTCTGAAACTGATCGAGTAATTCACCACAGGTATATGCCTCGGTGAGTGTGAAATTTATATCTTTCAAGATTTTAACCCTATAATAGTTGCCAACATCAAATCTCCGGTTGATCAAATTGCTTTGACGGTACAACGGCGCCGGAGAATCCTGTAAAACAAGATAAATTATAATTAACCAACTGATTATTGACATAATTAATTCATTTAAACATTACACACATTACATATATATAAATTTTAACATTACACACATTACATATTTATAATTATTTCGAATTAAATGAATTAAGAGAATTAATTTAAACTAAATAATAATCAATTAATTTAAACAAAATTCTATAAACGAATTACGTAACACATAAATTACATATGAAAATTTATCCATACTAAGAAAAATAAGAGAAAAATTTGGGCATAGCCGGCCGGTCCATCCCGTCGCCGGAAATGTGATTTTTCCAGCGACCGGAATATACCACCGGACGGCCATTTTCCGGCAGTCCGATTGACCGGCCGGCTATACCCAAATTTTTTGTTTTTTTTCTTAACCTAAATATAAATTTTAACATTATAACAATTACATATTTATAATTATTTCGAATTAAATGAATTAAAAGAATTAATTTAAACTAAATAATAATCAATTAATTTAAACAAAATTCTATAAACGAATTACGTAACACATAAATTACATATGAAAATTTATCCATACTAAGAAAAATAAGAGAAAAATTTGGGCATAGCCGGCCGGTCCATCCCGTCGCCGAAAATGTGATTTTTCCAGCGACCGGAAAATACGACCGGATGGCCATTTTCCGGCGTCCGATTGACCGGCCAGCTATACACAATTTTTTTTTTTTCTTAACCTAAATATAAATTTTAACATTACAAACACTACATATTTATAGTTATTTCGAATTAAATGAATTAATTTTTACTAAATAATAATCAATTAATTTAAACAAAATTCTATAAACGAATTACGTGACACATAAATTACATATGAAAATTTATCCATACTAAGAAAAATAAGAGAAAAATTCAGGCATAGTCGGCCGGTCCATACCGTTGCCGGAAAAGGGATTTTTCCGGCGACCGGAATATATGATCGGACGGCCATTTTCCAGCATCAGATTGACCGGCAGGCTATACCCAAAATTTTCTTTTTTTTTTTCTTAACCTAAATATAAATTTTAACATTACAAACATTACATATTTATAATTATTTCGAATTAAATGAATTAAAAGAATTAATTTAAACTAAATAATAATTAATTAATTTAAATAAAATTCTCTAAACGAATTACGTAACACATAAATTACATATGAAAATTTATCCATACTAAGAAAAATAAGAGAAAAATTCGGGCATAGCCGGCCGGTCCATCCCGTCGCCGGAAAGTGATTTTTCCGGCGACCGGAATATACGACCGGTCGGCACTTTTCCGGCGTCCGATTGACCGGCCGGCTATACCCAAATTTTTTTTTTGGTTTTTTTAACCTAAATATAAATTTTAACAATACAAAAATTGCATATTTATAATTATTTCGAATTAAATTCATAACAAATAATACATTTAGACATCTCAAAAATACAATTTAATACAATTAGTAACAAATCATAACAAATAATTGGTAACAAATAAATTTATATCCACATTTAATACAATTTAAATCATACCAAACAATACAATTTAAATTCATAACAAATAATATATTTTAACATCCAAAAAATACAAAACAAATACATAACAAATAATACAATTTAAATTCATAACAAAAAATTAATACTATAGTTTTGGCTTGAAAAAATATCAATATTCGTTGTGGTATTACTTCGACGGAGATCCCCGATTCGTTTTCCGACAAGACAAAGTGGTCCTTGTGATCATGGTCGATTACGTATTGTGTCGACATCACTCCGGTGCAATGAAGTTTATCCGTCGGTCGGTGGGGAGGGTGGTTGCCGGAGTGGGAGAAAATAATAGTGGTGTAGTACAAAGAGGGAGTTCGGTGGTGTGGTGTATGATGTAGGGTTTAGAAGTATTTGAGGGTTTAGAATGAGTCGGGTGGGAGGGTTAAATAAGGGTAGAGGTAGAAGAATAATAAATAAATAAATAAAACAAACGTATAAAACAAAAAAATAAAACATTGCTCCGTGACCTCTGCAAAAGCCGAGTTCCAAGGGAGGAGCGTGGGTGTGTGTGAATTCAGTGTGGGGTCCACACATTATTTAATTCGGAAAGGGCAATTTTTACATTATGGGTTTTAAAAGGGTATTTTTTACATTATTTATTTTAAAAGGGTAAAAAAACCGGAACACCCTTATTTCATTTCTTCAAAATTTCATTCCAGTATACCAATCATCACATAAATAAATTGAAAAATGCAATTACAGTAAAACCTCTATACAGTCATATTGTCGGGACCAGAATAAATTATTACTATAGGGAGGTTATTCCTATGTAGAATTTTACATAAAAAAAATATTTTTTTTATTAAAAAGTATTCAATTAAATACTATATCATATACATACATTTAACAAAATTAATATAAATTTGACAAAATTATGCATTCACCTTGTTAAAACAAGAGGGTGTATATGTAGATTAAATTATTACGTACACACAAATTCAAGGATATAGTGAAAACTCATAAAATTAAAATGTTATCACAATCAATTATAGATAAGTATTTTAGGTCATCTTAAATTTTGTATAATTATATTATATATTTTTTTATATATATTATAATTTATTCTTATATGCAGGCATAAATCCTTAAGATAGGACCGAAAAAATATGTTTTATTACAATATAGATATTATTCATATGTATAACTGGTCCTGAATCAAGATCATAATTTTTTATTACTATAGAAAGATTATTACTACATAAAATATTACTATAAGGAGGTTTTACTGTACATACATCGAATTTCTTTCTCACCTTAAACCAAAGGACAAAAACATAAGATAATGAATGACACGTGATAAAAAAACTAAAGGTCCATGTTGAAGCCAAAAAATCATCCACAAATCAAAATTGCATAGCAATCCTCTCTCCTCACCAAATCTCTCTCTCTCTCTGCAATTCGCCACAAACGCCATGTCCACTCTCCCAAACTCCACCACTGCCTTCCGCCGCCGCATCGCCGCCGAGCACCGCCACCAAGCCTCCCCCACCCACCACCAAGAGAACTCGCTCCCCCGGCGCAAAATCCTCACCACATTCCTGACGTCCGTAGCCCTAGCCGCCGCGCCGCCCTCAGCCCTAGCTCAGAGCTGGGGCGTGAGGTCGTTCCTATGGGAGAAGTACTTCGAGCCCGGGCTCTCGCCGGAGGACGCGGTGGCGCGGATCCGGCAGACGGCGGAGGGGCTGCACGACCTCCGCAGCATGCTGGAGTCGATGTCGTGGAGATACGTCATCTTCTACATCCGCGTGAAGCAGTCGTACCTCTCCAAGGACATGCCGGCGGCCATGGCGACGGTGCCAGAGAATCGGCGGCGGTCCTACGTCGAGACCGCGAATGAGCTCGTCGACAACATGGCGGAGGTACGCCGTTAAAAGCTTTGAGATTTTAATTCGATTTATTAATACGACGTGGTTTTGCGCTGATGCTTTTGGTTTTTTGTTCATGCAGTTCGATTACTACGTACGGACGCCCAAGGTTTATGAATCTTATTTGTTCTACGAGAAGACTCTGAAATCTATAGACGATCTTGTTGCTTTTTTAGCTTAGTTTTCCTTTTTTTTCTTTTTTTCTTTTATTTTTATTGTAAAGATCAAGCTTGATTAATCATATGTTGAATATAATATGAAATGGAAAGGTTAATGCTTGTTTTAGCCGATATTTTAAAACCGAACCGAATATCGAACCGGTTTGACATGCGGTTCCTGATTTGTCCCGCCTAACCACTATCAAACGGGCTAGAATCGGTTCTAACATGTTCAAACCATAAGCACATCTCGATTCTATTGATTAGCTCGGTCTGATTATTAAGACATTGGTTCTTTAGCTATAATTTTGAAAACGTACTCAATTTCTCTTTGATGATAAAACTGTATTATTTCATCGGTAAAACGGCGCCGTTCTTGTGATATACTGATGAGACGGGACTTAGCATTGAAGAGACCAATCGGGACTTGCAGCTCGGAGGAGCAGTGACGAGGTCGAGAGCCAAGAAGCTGCAAGGTTATTTGCAATGCTACATTTCGAAGAGATTGGCAAATGATCGAGTCGAATTTCATCAATACAAGTTGGTGAATTTAACAAGTGTTGAAGATGAAGATTTGGGCGTCCATCATTGAAGAAAAGGAAGACAAGTCCAAGAAAACAAATTTTCTTATATTTTATTTGGGCTTAAAAACTTTGTATTTATTTTTAATTTAGTTTAGTCCAATTATCACAACATGTTTAGGTGATTAATTGGCCCAGTTATATTTAATTAAGGAGTCCGAAATTATCAAGCCCAAGCCTTGCTAATTTCGAAAACCTACCTAGCTTAGGAATTAGATTAGTATTTATGTTAATTTTCGTTCATACTTTGAGACAGACTTGATTGAATGAAAACAGCTTCACGCTATTCTCTTGTCTCACAAAAACTGAAGAGTTCTTGGTAGGGTTTGTTGTTGGCACTTCAAACTTGAATTCAAATCGACTCGTTCGTGATATCTCGTAGTATCCGGGTTAGTTGAGCCACGAAGATTGCTTGATAATCGCGTTTCGGATCCTTGTAGATTCGATGTTCGTTTCTGGTAATTTTCACCCTTTAATTTTCGAATTTTGTTAAACCCTTATTTGATTGTCGTTCCCAGCCATCCCTCATCTTTCATACATCCCGAAAATCCATTACTCATCGTTCGTATAACCATCATATCTCAGAAACCCGTAGTTTAATTCTAGATCCGTTTTTGAGACCCTAGTTCTGTCCCGAAACTGACCACCGTGCCAAATCGAAAACTACTCGTGCGTTTTCGCTGAATTTTGGATATGTTCTTCATAACCCTAATTTGTAACTCGTGTTAAAATTTGAGCTTAATCTGAATTGAATTGCTTAGGTTTCTGTCGACGCCTATTCAGTGTAATTGTGGGTAGAAATTCAGGGAACTTGTCATTCGATTTTTCATAGTTATATTTGGATTGAATCTTTCGTGTCTGACGTTGTTCGATTCTTAGCTTCCGCATAGTGTGATCGCATCATAAATTTTGTTATAGTGTGGAATGAAAACAGCTTCACGCTATTCTCTTGTCTCACAAAAACTGAAGAGTTCTTGGTAGGGTTTGTTGTTGGCACTTCAAACTTGAATTCAAATATACTCGTTCGTGATATCTCGTAGTATCCGGGTTACTTGAGCCACGAAGATTGCTTGATAATCGCGTTTCGGATCCTTGTAGATTCGAGGTTCGTTTCTGGTAATTTTCACCCTTTAATTTTCGATGCGATCACACTACGCGGAAGCTAAGAATCGAACAACGTCAGACACGAAAGATTCAATCCAAATATAACTATGAAAAATCGAATGACAAGTTCCCTGAATTTCTACCCACAATTACACTGAATAGGCGTCGACAAAAACCTAAGCAATTCAATTCCGATTAAGCTCAAATTTTAACACGAGTTACAAATTAGGGTTATGAAGAACATATCCAAAATTCAGCGAAAACGCACGATTAGTTTTCGATTTGGCACGGTGGTCAGTTTCGGGACAGAACTAGGGTCTCAAAAACGGATCTAGAATTAAACTACGGGTTTCTGAGATATGATGGTTATACGAACGATGAGTAATGGATTTTCGGGATGTATGAAAGATGAGGGATGGCTGGGAACGACAATCAAATAAGGGTTTAACAAAATTCGAAAATTAAAGGGTGAAAATTACCAGAAACGAACATCGAATCTACAAGGATCCGAAACGCGATTATCAAGCAATCTTCGTGGCTCAACTAACCCGGATACTACGAGATATCACGAACGAGTCGATTTGAATTCAAGTTTAAAGTGCCAACAACAAACCCTACCAAGAACTAAGAAATTAAACTCTTTCACGTATTAATTGACGATTTGAATCTTCTATTGTATTTTCGTATTGCATCTCCTATTGAATCATTCTCGACATCAAGAAAATTTCCAAAATCATCATTTTTATTTATGAAATTCTTTAATTAATGTTGGTTTCGAAAATATTTTTAACACGTGATGACAAACGTCTAAAGGTGCAATAGAATAATTATATCCATATTATTTCTTCGCTAAAAAACCTATCCACGGCTCAAATATTCAGAGCCCATTTAATAAGCCCAATAGAAAGATTCTCTAGTGGCCCCAAGCCCACTATGAATGAACGAACGATAAATGTTAACATTCCATATTCTTTATTCCATCTGAGCTTCAACTGAAACGCTATCTCTCTCCTTTTCTGTGTGAAGAATTGCTAAAATCTTTTGATCAAATATTTCAATTTCAGGTATGCTTCTAAACTTCATCTTTTTCTCTTTAGTTATCTGCTTCTGCAAATTCAGATTAAAGTTTCCATGTATTTGTTGTATAAGTTGATCTTTTACTTGTTACAGTATATTACTATAAAGGTGGCTCAAGTTCTTATTTTATGGAATCTATTAATATTATTTTTCTTTTTTATTTTGGTAACTAAAGAAAAAAAAAAGGCATGCTGTTTCTCTTGTTAGCACAAGTTATAGAATTTGATCATAATTTTGATAGTTTGGGTTGTAAAAGAAGATGTTTGCCTTGATTGTTAGAAGAAAAGGGGAAAAGTTTTTTTTTTTTTTGGAGGAATTTTGTTCAATTTTATAATTTAATAATGATGAGATTTGGTTCTTGAAAAGCTTAGGACATGGATGAGAGAGATGATGAAGCACCAATTGAAGTAAAAAATGTTGAGGAGACAGAGAATTTGCCTCTACAAGATTCAAAAGATGAAGATATTTGTGTTGAAAATCAAATGCCCTCCCACCATCAAGAGGTCTCTCTCTCTCTCTCTTTCTCTCTCTCTCTCTCTGTTGAATGGAAGGTATGGTTTGGTGATTGTGATTATTGAGCATTGTAGTAGTGTGACTTGATCCTTTCGTCCCGTTAAAAAAAATTATTTTATTATTATAATAGAGTCTTACAACATTTGTTTATAACATAGTTTGTTAGTATCTTTGATTCATATCATAGCAATGATATATTTCACTCATTTTTTTTTGGAAATGAAGGAGGAGACTATCAAGAAAAAGTATGGCGGTTTGCTGCAAAAGAAGCCTCCGTTGATCTCTAAGGACAACGAACGTGCTTTCTTCGACTCTGCAGATTGGGCGCTGGGCAAAGTAAGTAGTGTTTTATACAATGCTAGTTTTTAGTATGTAAAAAAGATAGCCAAAGTTTGGCTTTGATCTTGTCATTGCAGAAGAGCAAAGGACCATTAGAGGCTCTTCGACCTAAATTGGAGGTATTCGCTCATGATCTCTTTCGTATATCTTTTATATTGAATTCGGAGATCATAGACTATTTTTTATCTGTTTTTATAAATCTTGCTTTAGTATATTTGATTTAAGTGAAGAGAATTAAGCAATGCATTGCATATATAAGCTCCACCTTTGTCAACATATTAGCATTTGATTATGTTTGGTTCGACTTTGGTAGCCTTCGCCTCACCACCAAGCGCGTTCAAGGTCGCCTTGTGCCCCTGCAGACGAGGCCGGAGGTGATGAAATCCGATCAACCACTTTATTTTTATGAAATTTTGTTCGATTGTGTTAAAATTTTGGGTTGATTTGCATGAAGCAGATGATGGAAATTGTGATCATAATCTGAACCATGGCCTTGCTTCAGAGGATCAGAAACTGCAGGATTTTGAGATGGAAAGTGAAAAAAAATAAGTGATTGCAAGAAGAAAACAACAATAACAGAGGAAATTTAATTTGAATGTGTAATATTTTCAGACTTGTTTTATGTTTTGGACACCAAAATTAGTGCCTTTGATGTGGATTTTCTGAGGAGAATATGTAATTTATTATAGTTTTGCAAGATACTGTATGTGATTTTCACTTTAGTCTAATGCAATTGAATAACAGTATGCATTAAACAGTACTTGCTCTTGGTTAATTTTTCTAAAATCATAAAAGAAAAACGAAAATTCAAAGAAACTTTATAATTTTGGAATTGAATTAATGTATTAACCCTAAAATAAATCAAGATAATTATTTTGTGATATTTTATAGAGTAATGCTCCCTTACCTACTATAAGCAATGCTTAATACAACATTATTTTATTTATTTATTTTTATCAGAGAAGCAAGAAATTTTTACTAAGAGAGCAAATATGGTACACTACAAGGAGTAACAGCCGCCGCTCCTTTTTGTCCCACACCAACTCCAGAATCAGCATTTAATTTCTTCTTCCAGATTTCACTTTTTTCCTGCAAATATCACTGAGTTGCGTCATCTCCAAATAACCCACAAACCATCTTCTCTTCATCTTACCATGCCCTGTTCCAAAAGTTCGCCTCTCTGCCATCCCCTAGTTTTTTACCTCTCGTAAACCACTCGCCGTCCCACCCAGCAACAGCAGACAAAAACCTCCCTTGTTCCACTTGAACTCCCCATGTCTAGACCTTACTACCCTTGCCCAAAGCCTCTCCTTCTACCCCAAAAACCTCCATACCCACTTACAAAGGAGAGCTCTATTGAATAAAAATGGCCACCTTTTTTCTTTGAATTGCTGAGATCTTCCCAACTCACCCACCCACGCCATGTTTTTCCCCACTTCGTTCTCACCCCAAAGGAAATTGATTGCCATGAAGAAAAATAATGCACATGGCCTTGGAGGAGTTGAATGTTGGGAATTAAAAGCCCATATCATGGGCTTAAAACTTGTGGGCCTTGTAATATGAAGTTGAGGCACGATTGGTGGCTATTTGGGCCATTGGTAGATTGCGCTTCGGAGGGTATTGATTGTGGGCTTTTCGAAACTCACGATCC